>VXBH01004032.1:539646-582542 GCA_013400035.1 Rynchops niger
TTTTTTTTAAACTGAGTGGAGATGCTTAATTCTCATTTCAGTGAACTGGTTATCCTGTGTTGTAAGAAAAAAAAAATTTAAAAATTGCTAGCTTGTTTTTCCTCTTTCTCTGCATAGGAATCTTGCCCTCCTCAAGTCTGTCTTTAAAATCATCCATTTTTCTTTTCCTTCTAACTCCAATCACTGTTTTTTGGGCCTCTCCAATTCCCAGTTCAAAGGAAAGCAACAATTATTTTGCTTCAAACTCATCCAGCCCTGAAGATGAGGAATTTATCAGTTTTTCATTGCCAGCCTGCTCTGGAGCAAGCAGCAGTTTATATTTCCAGTTCTATAACAGATCTCTTTGCTTTGCCCAGCCTTGGTGGGGGCGTGGGGGGACAGCAGACCCTCCAGCAAAGCTCCCACAGATCCCTTTCAAAAATGCCCCTTGGGATGCAGCCAGGCTTTTGCAAGGTCTCAGGACAGATTGGAAGCGTTTGAAAAGGAGGGGGATGGAGCTGGATGGAGGTTGGAGGTGCAAGAAGGGGGTGCCTGCCAGTCGCTTTTTATAAACCGTATTTTCAAAAGGTCGGAAAGATTTTTGCTTTGAACCAAAATAACAGGGAATTGCATAGGACCCAAGTGAGCAAGAGAAAACACTAAAAATTACTGTTGGTACCTAATTGTGCCCAGGTGGGGAAAGGAAATCCGGGCATCCTGAGATACCTGGGTGAGGAACATGGTCACCTTTGGCACCCGATAACTGATGGAGGAGCAGATGGGCACTTCACATGACCCGAATTGCCCAACGTATCCACTGTGCGGGGTAATTCCTCATTTAGCCATCGGAAGTGGGATGCTCAGGCTCGGGCACAGGCGTGGAAACAGCAGGGACCGGCGGCAGGAGGTGGGTGAGCCCCGGGGACGTGGGGCCAGGACTGGGCACCCCCGGCTGGGGTCCGGGGAGGGTGTTCACGGCACGGGGAGGTCACAGCAGGCGTTCGGCGCTGTCACCCCACGCTCTCCCGCTCGTCTCGGCTGTCAGGGTCCCGCGGAAGCGCAGCAGCCCCAGCCTGTGCGTTTAGAACTGCATCAGATGATGTAAAATGAGCAAAATGCGCCGACTGCTACAAACGTGTCGCAGCACCCATCACCCAGGCAAGCTGTTGGTGGGGAAAAACACGGCTGCATCCCTACTCGGCATCGTCCAGCATGCGTGGATATAAATAAAAAGGGGCTGTGCGGGAACTTCAGATGTCTACTAACGCACCCTGTGCACAATTGACAGCACAAACATCTTTTCGTAGAATAAATGATGTTGTTAAGTGGCAAGACTTTTCTTCCTTCCCTTCAGGAAATGGGGAAGAGTTGTCTCCACCGACATAATTTCTGATTTTTTTCCCTCAGGAAAGAGAAAAAGATCTCACTGAAGATAACATATTTCTTTCTGATTAGATTTCATCTTTACTTTTTTTTTTTTTCAGATCTCAGATGTCTTAAACCTATAGGCCAGCTGTGAAATATACACTAATTTCTTCTTTTAGGACACTCTACAAAGACCCCCTTTATAATACCCATGAAAAATTCACAACGGATACTCCTCATTTTATTACATTTCTGATTTCTTTTTTAATCCAAACATTAAATCAGCAGTTCCAGATTGTTTCCTTCCTAAAGAAGGAAACCAGAAAAAAAACAAGACTCCCTACAAGCCTTTGGGCACAGTTTGGGTAGAATAAGCTCCATTTTTTTGTAAACACTGACAATATTTCAGAGGTGTTGCATTTAACAGGCCAGAACTAAAGGTGTGAAAAATACTGGAAAACCAACCTGTCTGATCACTTGGTATTTCCTGCAAAGAAAATATAAACTGAAAAATAATTTAAAAAGCTTACTTTCATGAAAGAGCCTGTTCTGCAACCTCGTGCCTAATTTTGTGGAATGATTTTTTAATAAGCAGATTTTCTTCTGGACTAGACCTGGTTTCTGAGAGCAGCCGGTGTCTTTTTAAACATCTGAACTAGGGGGTCCTGTCCTTTTCACGCCAAAGCCAATGACAAACCCAATTTAATTCAGCAGGATCCAGCTGTAAGAGCCTTTGTAGAAAGGAACGCAAAAATTGGCATGTTTTATCAGTCTTTTAGACTGCTCATCTCCTGCTGTTAATTGCGGGTGTTACATTGCCTTTGCGATGTGTCCAGTCTGTGCCTAATCCTCCCCACAGCCTTTGAAACCAAGCACCCTAAATCCTCCTTGCTTCTGCAGTCCCTCCCTCTCCTGTAAACATCCAACCCTTTTTAAAAAATAAATGAGAAATGATTATATTGATTTTAAAAAAAAAAAAAAAAAACAAACAGATACGACGGTGAAGAGGAGAGTGAATGAATTTCAGTGTTTGCCTTTCCGTGGAGCCAGGGATAGGTGGAAATAGAAGGAGCACTTTGCCAAACAGCGTGTGCTCCTGCCTTGGGGCAGTGCAAGTCCGTGGCGGGTTACGGGATCCCACCGGGGAAAATCTACTGCCCCCGCGGGACACCCCCGTTTTCAGGGACGCTCAGGGGTCTCCTCTCACCCTGCCGGGGTCCCGCATTGCCCCGAGCGGGTGGTATCAGAGAGGGGGGCCCAGCAGCACGGAGGTACCGGTCCCCGCGTGTTTCTGGTACCCACGCAGGGATGCTCCGGCTGCCGTGTGTGTGTCGCCCCCTCCCGCGGAGGCCGCCCCGCCCTCCCCGCACAGGTGCCGGCGATTGGGTGGAATATGCAAATGCGGCGGTGACGTCAGGCGGCTCCGGCCCCAGAGAGCTGAAATAGGGCCGGCCCGGCCCCCGCCGCCGACTCGGCCGCCGTCGTTCCTCTCCCGCCCCGCTGCCCCCGGCCGCCGCCGCGACCCGACCTGCCGCTCCGCAGGTGAGTGCCGCGGGGGAGCGCCCCGCAGCGGATGGCCCGCCTGGGGTCGGCGGCACCGGGAGAGGCGGGGGGTGTGTGTAGTGTGTGTGTGGGGGTCCGCTCCGCGCCGCCCCGCGTCTCTCCGCGCCTAGCGGAGCGCTGCCGTCCCCGGCCGGGGCTGAGGGGAGAGCGCGGGCGGGAGCTGCGCCGCTTGCCTTGTCCCGTCGGCTCCGCNGCTCCGCGGACTGCGCCGGGGGCTGGGGGAGGTCGGTGCCGCGGACCCTCTCTGTCCGCCGGCACCGCGTTCCCGGGCCGGGCGCAGTAACAGGTGGGCGCCCGCAGCAGGGCCGGGAGCCGGCGGGGTGGGACGTCGGGCTGGGAAGGGTGTCGCAGCCCGAGCGTGGGGAGCAGGAGGTGGCGATGCCACCCGTGAGGGAGGACGCGGCTCCCTGCCGGGGGACGTGCGGTGCGGGGGCGGCGGTTCCCCCTCCCCCTGTGCCGGAGCTGCGGGGCGGCCGTCGGTGGGGCCGGGCAGCGCGTCCCGCCGCGATCGCGAGTGGGGCCGGCGCTTCCACCCGCCCCGCAGCCGCTGGGTGGCGCCTTGGGGCCGGCGGCCGCCCCCGCCGAGCGCCCGTCGGGGCCCCGTGCAGCCCGTGGAGCGCAGGTAACGGGAGTCGTCGTGTCGTCGTCCCCCCCGGTTCGGTTCGCCCGACCTGCAATTTGCAACCGGCTGCAGAGTGGGGATTCGATTCTTTTTTCCTTAAAAAAAAAGAAAAACCAAATAGCATTGGTTTCTTTCCCAACTTGTCTGAAATGCTTCTGCGCGGTGAGACTAAATGGCTTTGCGGTGGGGCTGGTGCGGAGTAACGGAAGGGATGGTGCGGGACTTCTCCGAGCGTAACCTCAGAGCAAACCTGTGGCTGAAAGGTACCGAAGAGTCGCGGAGGCAGCCTGGAAAGCAAGGGTTAAATACCTGTGAGGTTCAGGAGCTTCTTGGCAGCCCTCCTCCCTGCTGGATTGATGCTCACCAGATTTCTTCTGGAAAGTATTTGAAATGTCTTGGAGGATTTAAAGATCGAATGAAACATTCTCATGTATGTATTTGCTCAAATGAAATGTCTGGTTTGTGCTTAAACATCACAGCTGATTCCAGTGAGTTTGTAATGCATCAAAACTTTCGGTATTTATCTAAGATGCTTCAGGTAGCTGGCTGAAATTGTTATTTGGCTTCACTATGTCTTGCTGAAAGGTTAGCTTAGAATGGATTTCCTCCTTAAGCTACAAAATGTAGAAAAGACATAAAGGAGAGATTCTGGGTCTTAGGGCATATAGCAACACAGGAGGGTTAGGAACAGGAGGAGAGAGTTAATCCTGTTTGTCCAGTCTCTCAATGGGCCCCTCCAACCTCCTCTAGCACTGTAGGTTCCTCTTCAGGGCTTGCTTCTTTTTATGACCTACTGTTTGCCGTGGTGCTGGCGCAGGGTGCCTGCCTAGAGGATAATATAGGGGATGGTATGGGACTTCTCCGAGCGTAACCTCAGAGCAGACCTGTGATTGAAAGGTACCGAAGTGTCATGGAGGCAGTCTAGAAAATTAAGGTTAAATACATCCGAGGTTTAGGAGCTTCTTGGCAGTTCTTCAGGTGGGTTCATGTTCCCCAGATTTCTTCTGGGAAATGTTGAAGTGTCATGGAGGATTTAAAGATCAAGTGAAATAGTCTGACGTATGCTTCTGTTAAATGAAATGTCGGGTTTGTGCTTAAACATCACAGCTGATTCCAGTGAGTTTGTAATGCATCAAAACTTTCGGTATTTATCTAAGATGCTTCAGGTAGCTGGCTGAAATTGTTATTTGGCTTCATTATGGCTTGCTGAAAGGTTATCTTAGAACAGATTTTCTCCTTAATTTTGTAGCATTTTTAGCATTCAACAAGAAATTCCAGATATCAAAATTATTTTGCAGGCCATAGAAATGCTGTTTAGATAAGGCTGAAGCAATTGGAACAGTTGATGGCAGAGGAACTGAGGACCAGATTCTTATCTGGTGTTAATAGAGCAAATTTATATAGAGGTAATGGTTTGGTCTGAATGCTTTCCTTTTGCTATAGCAACAGTCATAACTTCAGGTAATTAAGTTCAACCTCTTTGTAATGTGAAGCTTCTTGGTAATTATTAAAAGGTATTGTGAGCTATTAATTTCTGAATACCAAAAAAAAATAAGCTGCAATTTAAGTAGCCCTGAAAACAAACCCAGTAACTGCTTTGGCAAACTTTTTAATCTTATTACAGTCAACTTAATAAAATTCTTAAAGCTTCCGTGTTGTGAAGGAGGAAGTTGTGGGATCTTTGTGGCAGTCTAGCTGTTTGACAGCTCATATTGCATGTCACAGAAGTGCTTTAGACAGTTTGTGGTGCTCTCCGCTCAAATGGCCAATGTGATTAGTGTTCCCTTCCTTTTTCAAGGTGACCCTTTTTGCTCAAGCAGCTCTAAAACCTGGGCCCTAAAACCTGTCCTTGGACCTTTGCCTTGCTTCTGCTGGCTGTTGTTCCTCTTCATTTGGAGGCGTCGCACCAATTTTCTTGCGAGTGGAGCCTCTCCCTGTGTGTTCGTGTCTGCACAAACCCATCCGAGCTCGGGATGGCTGTTCTGCCACCGCTGGTGCTCCTGTGGTGTGTGGTCCCACCAGGCTGGGTATGACATGTGTGAGCAAACCGTTGTGTTGGAGCTTCTTCAGATGGTGTGCAGCATGGCACTGCTGTCCTTGTGGTAGTGCTTCTTGGTGAAGCAATGCCAGCTGCCAAGGGAGGCTGTAGTGCTGTTGTAGCTCAGAGGAAGAAACCACAGGTTTTATGTAAACTTACAGCCTTTGTATAGTATCTTAGAGCCAAAATTGCTTTGGAAGTAATTCCCCTGAAACCAAAGGAAATGCCACAAATGGATGTGATGCTCAACTTTGTTTGCTTTAAAAGAGTCTGGTTTAATTCTAGCATCTGCATTACAATTACTAATTTCTGCATTACACAGTAGATTAAAATCTGTGTTTGCTCACACGCATTGCCAAGAGCAGGTGTGTGATAGACTCCCCCCTCCACCCCCAGCTCTTGAGAGGCTTCTAGTGTTTAGCCACAAATGTTGTTCTTTTTTTTTCTTTTGAGTACAACTGCTTATTTTATGCAGACGCTTCCATGTGCAGGCTTTGATTTTATTCAGGCAATGATGTCCGTACAGGCTCACATCATGAAAATCTGTCCCTCATTCCAGCGAGGAAAGGAAATCAGTGGTAAAACTCGTCAGTTTACATTGGTCGTCTGGATCTATTCAATCAATTTGAATTTTTCTGTTGACTTCAGGGAACTTTAGGACTGCAATCCGGTAGCTCTGTTACATGATGCAGCTGCCGAGCAGATTCTGCAAGGAGCCTTCCACATAGCTTGGGGTAAGGTGATGCTGAGCTATGGTTTAGGATGCCAAGTGACATGAAAATGCTGTACAATTTCAGAATTAACCCTCACTTGATATTTATGGTGCATAGTTGTTGCTTGGTTTAGGCTATTCAGATACATAATATGTATTGGTGTGTTCTCCTCTTACTGTAAGTGAGAGCAATTAGTGTACTGTCAGTCAGCATGCAATAAAAATAAGTAATTTCTAAACCGACTGGAGAAAGATGTTCTACAAATTGTTTATAGAACTGGAGTTTCTAGCAGGTAGAGACTGCCCTTTCAGTTTCATCAGCGTTACAGGCATCCTAATCCAAACACCATCATGTTTTCTAGCAGTTAGTTATTTGCCAAATGTACATGAAACTAGCTAGTCCCCTGTTTTGCTCTAGGATTGTAATTTCGAGCAGCATATGAGTCAGAGGTCTCCAGAACTGCAAAGTGAAATAGTTGTATTTGCTGTGATGGTATCAACTGAGCATACAAAATACCTCTGTAAAAAAAAAAAAAAACAAACCATGAGAAACAGTATTGCTGTGCAAGAGCAATTCGTAATGTAACAATGTACTTGTCGCTTATTGATGTAGTGACTTTGGTTTATTAAACATTTATTTGTAGCCCCAGTACCATTACATCTGAGGCTTCTAATTAGAATTTAGAAAGCCTAATAAATTTTGATTTCATCCTGAGTGCTCTCAATTCAGGGTGTTTACGTTAGCGCTGAGAAGAAAGCGATGCCTGGGCTCGGCGGGTGGATGGTCCGTGGCTGGGCTGGTTCTCTTGGTGGTGGGTCTTTGGGCAGGTGAAATAGCTGAGCCTACACCATCGCTGGTATAAACCGTCACGGCTCCGGAATGAATAGTGATGCACCAAGGCTGGGGTATACCCTGCAGCAAATACATGGTGTGAAACCACTCTAAAATGAGTCCTGTCAAGACAAGGTATGTCATGGTGGTTTAATTCAGTGAGGCTTAATTTTGCCATTAGCAGGTAACTCATCTTGTTAATGGCTATGGCTCAAACCAAGCAGCAGCCTGTCACTTGCATGCTATAGAAATGCCATCGCTTGCTTCATTAAGTGGTCATTATGCTTCGTTACGGGTCTGTGTCAGCATCCTCGGTGACTGCTCTGAAAGGTCAAATCTTCCCTCAGCTACCATGAAAATGGCACCAGACCTGAAGACTCCTTTGGTATTTTTAATGTGAAAAGTAATGACAAACTGGTGTCTTGTTCCCAAGAAAGTTCAGGTGACGTATGGAGCTCTCCTGGATGAGCTTCCAGGGGCCAGTGTGGGGCTATGCATGTATGGAACATGGTAGTCCCATCTGACAATACTTTGAGTAACTGCATTGGTTTTACTTCCAAATTCATTTAGAAAACCCACACAAGGCAAGAACCACTGGTCAAAGTGGATGCTGTTGTGATGCAAATCCTTGCTTGCTTCTTCCCAGCCCCCTGCAGCTGGTGTGGGGCTGTGGTGGGGCACATGGAGATGGTGCTGCTGAGTAGGGTGAGTCTGGGAGGCGTTGGAGATGTCTCTGAGACAGAGGAAAAAGAGTGGAGAAATGACAGCCTGAGGTGGGGCTCACCTACGTCGTGGTTGGAGCAACACCTCAGCCCTCTTCAGCACAGAATTTTTCAGGTCTTGCAAGTTGTAGTGGGTTTGGTGACCATCTGTGCAGGTGCCCTCAGCTGGGGCAAGAATGGCTGTTCCTGCATTTGGGTGCCAGCTGTTAGACCCCCGTTTGCTGTCTGGCCCTGCAAACCTCATCTTAGCCAAAGGGGTGGCAGTGGCTGTATCTGCTGAAGGCAGCAGCATCCTCTGAATTTGAGGGGAATAATGCTGTTTTCTGTCACATTGCTGGAAGCCTCCAGTGGTCAAAGAAGTGAATGTGTGTGTCTGGGGCTTTCCTGAAGAGCTGCTGAGGGTTCAAGTGTGAGTCCCTGAGTGCCCCTATGCTGCCAGGGGTTCTGGAGATGGCATAAAGTTTTGCTGTGTGTGCTGTGGGAGTCTGCAGAGCTCCATTGTCACTGATCGAGTGTGGATGGGCACCATCAGCTGAAGCTTCTGCCATGTTATTGAATCTGAGCTGAGTTTTGTTGCGAGATGGTTGTTTTATGACTGCTCTCTTGTTTTCAACAGACGGGAAATGATGAAATCAAGAAGCTTTTGGTTATCTCTCGTCTTGCTTGGGGTTTTCCCATTGGTGATGAGGGGATGGATGGACGCGGACTGGAGCAGAAGGCTGTATTCAGACACGGGGAAGCTGCATCAAGAGGTACAGTACATCAGCTGCTGTTACAAGTCTTGTGTTTCTATTTTTGTGCTGCGTTCAGGCTTTCTGTACTGTGAAAACAGAAAACAAGTGAGGGCCTACCCATGTGTATTTGTATTAAACACCTGCTGAGGAGGTCAGTGATGAAACAGCGATTGGGTACAAACTGTGAAGCAGAAGCTCTTACACTTTTTGAGTATATTGCCATCATTCTGGGAGTGAAATTGTGCATCTGGCCATTGTGGGGATGCCGTCTTTGCCCCAGAGACTCTACACTCCGTCCTGCGGCTGCTGGGACCAGTGAAACTGAATTTAATAAGCAAACTTTGTCCTGGCTCTTCATTTGGGTCACTGCACTTTCAGTTGAAACCTGAAAAAATTCCTTTTGCTGCTTAAAAACAAGGAAATCTGAGCCATTGGGTCGTTCTGAGGGAACCAGCAAAGTTACTGCCCAGAGCATTTCCATCCTGACTTTCTGATGTCAAACCCCTGTGAAGTGTAAAGTAATGGAAAAGGGACCAAGGGGGCCTGGTGGCCACAGGGAGACATGGTGATCTTGATCCATCTGGAGAGGACCCCTGATGCCTGGCTGTCTGGGGAGGTGGGACTCCTGATGCATTGATGCAGGATGGCGATGTGCTCTTCAGTGTGTGGTCCTTGGGTTGGTGGGAGCAGAGAAGCAACTGGACTTGTTTCCAGTGCTGAAGGTGACAGCCTTGGCTTTCGTTGCAGTGATGTGGATTAAGCAGGTCCCTGTTCTGATCGGCATCCAGTGTGGGCCATCCCAGCAGGGACGGGGCTTTCTGGACCAGACCTTAGTGTGGGTTTGCTGCACAGATGTAGGTCGGCTCAGATTTCTCACATCTCTGAGTTTGAGGCAAGCGAATAAGGCCACAAAAATCCAGAAATGTGACTTTCATGAAAAGAGAAGGATGAATGCTGAAACAATTTTAGTTATTTAATTAGTTCTTGATTATCATAGGTTTGCTAAGTGATTGTTCAAATGCCTGAAAGTGGGAGATGGTGGGGGAGGCAAGGGAAAGGAGACTGGTAGTTTTTAACTGCCATTGCCTGGAACACTTATGTACTGGCAGACACATTAGTCAGTGCCAGGCTAATGATGAGCCCTTGATGGATTCATGCTGCAATTGGATCTATTTAAGCCTCAGGATTTTGTTCTACTTGGAGAATCCCATTTCTCCCAGTCACATCCCATCTACAAATACCCACAGTTGTGTGTGTTATTTCAATAAAGCAGTTTAAGGTAATTAAAAACATGCTTTTTCACTGCTTAGCAGGACTCGAAAATCATTTTAGGGGAGTTGGAGGTTCTGCAGTTCCGAGTTCTGACTCGGGTGTACTTTTTGCTTGAGATATCCATCCTTGTTCTGCAAAAGTGAAGAAAAACAGTTCCCCTTCACTGTTCTTCTGTTGCTGTGTAGGCCCAGGTAGTACTCTGGTGCTCTGTTAAATGCAATCTTTTCTTGTCTCAGATCACTTCTGCTTTTTTTGTTAAAAATAATTAAATATTTTGCATGCTTTTGCATTTTAAAAGATCTCATTCTTCACTAATGCGTATTAGTTTTGATTTTTTGGAAAAAGTTACTCTGAGGAATTCATTACTCAAATTATTTACTTTAACATAAATTGTAGAACTATTATGCTACTTGAAAGATGTTAATTCATTTGATCTTCCTCTAAAAACTGTGAAGTTACTGCACCAATTACTTGATCTTGCTTGAGGTGGAAGGATCTAAGCTAGAAATGTATTTGTTCAGATTTGTGTAGAATTTAACAGGTGTGAATATTAAAAATTTTAATGTACAAAGACGACAGCTAAAATAGCTTCAAGGGATGTAAGTTATAATGCAGACTTTTTTAAAAGTAACTGTGCAGAAAGCTTGTTCCTGAAGAAATGGTGTTTATAGACTGTGGCACCAAACACCAAGGTCAATCTGGAAGCCCTGAACAGAGCTTTCAGGTAGGTCAGTGAAACAGATAACTGCTGTTTGCTCTCAAAAGGCATTTATTTTGTCATTCAGAAAATAGTTTAGCCATAATACCTTTTTTAATGATGAAAATCACCTGAAATCCTTTTCTAGTGATACTGGTTTCTGTTCAGTTTGGAGCTCCTTATTCATGAGAAGTGTCTGTTAGTTACCAAATTTGCGGTTTGATTAATATGTAAATCCAATAACAAGTGTTTAAAATGTTGAATCACAAACAGGAAAGCTCCTAGCAATTCACTAAAATTGCTTAAAAATGTAAAGGGTTAATTCACAGGTCAATCTGAAGTGTGCTCTGATCTAAAATTCCTATGAACTTCAAAGCAAATACTTGGGTATGGGTCACTGACCTTCACTAATACTTGTTCTGATCTACATAGGAACAAGTTTACTGAATCAAAAACATTGCTTAATTTATGTTCAGATTGCTAAATTGATTTCTTCATGGTCTGTGGTAGAATTATTGCAGTTGTGCTTTGCATTTATAAAGGAAAAATAAGTCTTGAGGCCATAGACTGCAATATGCATCCCTTCCGCATGAGAAGTTAACTCTGACATAGCAATGGTGTATGTTTTCTTGATGCTCAGCCTTCCTCCTCTCAAGTTTATGGGGTGTTCCTGAAGAGGCTTGTTTCCTGAAATATTTTTAGTCCTGACTACAGTAGTTAAACATGTGCATGCAGTCTGAAATTCCATGGGTGTAGGATGAACTAAAACAGAAATCCTGATTAAAATAAGGACAAGGTTAGTATTTAACTGAAAAGCTGGAACTTTCCTGGTCTATATTAATTTTGGAGAATGCTGCTGTCACTTTTACATTGTGAAACTTCTCATAGGCTGGTTCCAGAGGATGCTGGGAAGCTCTTGGAGCTTCTGGATGCTGCACATGGACTTTTGTGGAGCTAGGAGGTGCAGTTTCCCAGGATTGAACCATCAGAGGACTAAATCCTACTGAGTGGAATATATGCCAAAGTACCTGAATATATAGAACTCACCAATCTGGGGTGATATTTTTGGACAAGCTTTGCCTCTGCCTTCAGCATTGCTGATTCCATGCTAAAGGTGGACATTCCAGAGGTGACCATACTTCATGGGCAGCCTTGTGTTGGCTTAGAAGGGCTCTGAGTTGCACCAGGTGGTGTAATCTGGGGTCACCTCTCCTTTCTCAAAAGGAATTCTCGAAAATGTAGCTCTGCCAGTTATTGCCAGTGGCAATGAAGGGAGTTTCCAGCATGAGTATAGCAGAAAAGAGACATAACCTGGATCTGAGATAACCCTGGAGTTCAGATTTGAAGGCGAACTTGACCAGGAGATTCTGATGGAAAGCCAGCGGTCCTACTCCACTTGGTGTCTACAAAGTAATCCACAATAGTAGCTCAGACTGATTTTTTTCAGCCTACTGGGGTAATTTTACCAAAGCATCTTATTAAATATTGAAATTTGGCAGCTAGCTTTCCTTCTCCTGTTCCCCACTTCCTGTGCGAGACTCTTTTCTGTAGGTGCTGAAGCCAAGCTCGTTTTGCCATGGTTCCTGGGGCAAGTTTCTCACCTTCTCTTCTCAACCTGTGGTGCTGCAGGTCTCCATTGGCTCCTTCAGGAGCAGGTCTCCCATCTGCTGCGGGGAGCTCCTCAAACACAAGTCAGCACAGTGCTACACCTCAGAAATAAAATTCTGTAGGAAGTTTTCTGGGGCACTGCTGGCAGGTAGCCTGAACAATATTGTCCTAGATGGAGAGTGTGAAAGTAGAGAGTAATCCTGTGCATGTACGTGTATATTTGGTTTGTGCTGAGTTGTTAAAGGAACTATTTATATGTCACTGATTGCTCTGGAGCAGTTATGGTACAGACTGGCAGGTGTCCTGGGCTCTGCTCTGGGCTACAGAACCAGAACTGCTGTGTGCTTTTGTAGAAATACTTAATTGCTTTCATTTGGCTTTCACAGAATCACAGAATCTTCATGGTTGGAAAGGACCTTTAATATCATCAAGTCCAACCAAACAACCTCTACAGTCTCTGCCACTAGAACATGCCCTGAAGTGCCACATCTAGATGTTTCTTAAACACCTCTAGGGGTGGTGACTCAACCACCTCCCTGGGCAGGCTGTTCCAGTGCCTGACCACTCTTGCAGTAAAGTAATTCCTCCTAATATCTAACCTAAACCTCCCCTGCCGCAACTTCAGACCATTTCCTCTGGTCCTGTCATTATTTGCTTGGGAGAAGAGGCCAACCCCCACCTCTCTCCAACGTCCTTTCAGGTAGTTGTAGAGGGCAATGAGGTCTCCCCTCAGCCTCCTCTTCTCCAAGCTAAACCTGCCCAGCTCCCTCAGCCTCTCCTCATACAACTTGGTCTCCAGACCCCTCACCAGCCTGGCTCACCCCATGCTCTATCTTTGCCACCCACCCTCCTATTTAAGAAGTCTCATGAGAGACCTGAAATCTGTGTGCAGCACCGCAGCGCTCCTGCAGGAGAAGATCCGTGTCCCTGGGGAGGGTCCTCCAGTGCAGGGCTCACAAGTGATGCTCCAAGTACTCACATGCGTGGCTCTGGCTCTTGCAGATAATAGAATAACTTAGGTTGTAAAAGACCCTTGGGATCATCGAGTCCAACCATCAACCCCACTCTACAAAGTTCTCCCCTACACCGTATCCCCTAACACCACATCTAAATGACTCTTAAACACATTCAGGGATGGTGACTCCACCACCTCTCTGGGCAGCCTATTCCAGTGTCTGACCACTCTTTCTGTGAAGAATTTTTTCCTAATGTCCAGCCTAAACCTACCCTCCTGTGGCTTGAAGCCATTCCCTCTTGTTCTATCACTACCTGTGAGAAGAGACCAGCACCAACCTCTCTAGAATGTCCTTTCAAGTAGTTGTAGAGTGATGAGGTCTCCCCTTAGCTGCCTCTTCCTCAAACTAAACAGTCCCAGCTCCCACAATCGCTCGTCATAAGATTTATTCTTCAGGCCCTTCACCAGCTTCGCTGCCCTCCTCTGCACTCGCTCCAGCACCTCGATATCTCTCTCATATTGAGAAGCCCAGAACCGGGCACAATACTCAAGGTGTGGCCTCACCAGGGTTGAGTATAGGGGGACAATTACCCTCCCGACTTCTGCTGGTCACACTATTTCTAATACAAGCCAGGATGCCGTTGGCCCTCTTGGCCACCTGGGCACACTGCTGGCTCATGTTCAGCCACTTGTCAATTAGAACCCCCAGGTCCTTTTCTGCCAGGCAGCTCTCCAGCCCCACTTCCCCAAGCCTGTGGCGATGCATGGGGTTGTTGTGGCCCAAGTGCAGGACCTGGCGCTTGGCCTTGTTGAAGCTCCTTCCATTAGCGTTGGTCCATTGACCCAATCTATCCAAGTCTCTCTGCACTGGTGTCTTTGCTTTTCTCTCCATGCTGGAAGATGTTCACACCGCCCTGGTGCACCTGAACTGTCTGCTGCCCATAAGGAGCAAGGCACTGCTGGCATCCAGCGCTCTATCTCATTTGCACTCTGACAGCACAGTTCAAGGGTAAACAAGACCAGCTGCGCCAACACTGTTTCAGTTCCTTGATCATTTTTACCCACTATGTTTGTTACCTTATTTTGCTTTATGCCTTAAGTTATACCACCAACCTCATAGTGTCATGTGTAGTTATACCAACACTTATTTTTAGGCTAATGAATGTAGCAAACATGCTCATTTCTTTAAGGTACTATAACTTTCTTACTGGCATTTGGCAGGTATGGGCGGCGTAGGATATCCATAGTCTGACTTGTTCATTAGTTATTACTTGCATGGCACGTGAACCGCTTAAAATCTCCAAGTAATAAATGGCACTTTAACCTTCACTGTGACTGCAAACACCAGGTCTTACCAGCCCTTCAGTGCCATCCCGCACAGGATAAAGCATCCCTCTGGAGTCCACTCACAGCCTCAACTGCGCTTGTCCAGAGCTATCAATTACTGCTGAAATTCCTAATGATCTTCAGATTCTTAACTGTTGTTTCACTTACTGCTGCACCTGAAGACCGCAGTTGGTTATTCCAAGCAGCAGGGGAGTCATGGGGATGATTTTGTGCTCTTTTCCCCAGCAAAGTTGTATTTCCTTATCTGACAGGCTACGAAAGGGGTGCTGTGGGAAGTAAGGTACAAAACTGCAAAGGTAAAAGCTTTTACTTCTAATTCAAATAGAGGCATAATTTCAAAGCATGAGCTTGGAATAAAACAGGTACAGTGTATCAATTTTATATGCAGTTGAAGATCTAATATCCTGGTGTTTAAGAATTATTATTAGTAATGTATTCTCTACCATGTGTGTGCTCTTCCTGCTTGTAAGTCAGTTTGGAGAAAGGAAGGAAAGAATCAGATTTGAATTAGTATCTGTCCTGGGCTACAGCCTGTGCCTGTTTAAAACATGGATGAAGGTAAAGGGAGACAAGACTTAAATTTATTTTTGTACCACTTTGGTACGTACTGATAATTCGCTCCTTGTTACCTGCGTTTATGTAGTATCCTCTTGGACACAAGAGGGAATTTTTTCCACAGTGAGAACAATCAGCCACTGGAATAATCTCCCCAGGGAAGTGGTGGATTCCCCATCATGGGACACTTTGAGATTCAGCTGGACGAGGTGCTGGGCCATCTTGTCTGGACTGTGCTTTTGCCAAGAAAGGCTGGGCCAGATGATCCCTGAGGTCCCTTCCAACCTTGTATTCTATAATGTTATTCCTGTGAAAATGAGAAGCTTTTGCCTCGAGTGTTGGTTACTGGAGTATCTGATTCCACAGCAGTTCATGGTGCCGTGGAATACTTTCATAGTATTTGGAAATACATGTTGGGGTCCTTCCTCTGCAACCCCAAGCCTCGCTTACCCCTTCCTGTGTACCCAGAGGGTTTAATAAATGCTGTATCTTATGGGATGCTTGACGTAGTAGAAAATTTGAATGTTGGGTTACTTGGAACAAGGCAGGTACTAACTATATACTTGAATAACAGCATAACATTTGAAGAACTTTAGCTTGCATAGATGTCTATGGTTCAATAGTGTCAGGGATTGTCAGGATGCATCTATAGCACGAGTTAAAGATGAAACAGTGCCCTACAGAACCAAAATGCTGCTTCCTTTATTTTTTTAATCTTCTGGTAAGGTGCAGTGCGTGATACCTCTCAGTGGTCCTGCATTGCCCAGCCTGCTGGGGCTATCACCTTCCAGCTGATAGTACCACCAGCTGCTCCAAGGATGTCCTCCCTGCAGTTTAAGTGGTGCCTTGGATACTGCCGACGTGGAATTTTGGTGCTGTAGCTGGAGGTAGGCAGCGTTTGGATGCTGTTCCCAGGGTGCCTGGCTCTGTGTCGAGCTGTGGCACGGACTGACTGCAGGAATCAAATCTCAGGAAGGTTTTTTTCTCATGTCACAGTTGAGTAACTGTGAAAAATCATACCTAGGTGGGGAAATGCTGGTATATTCCTGAAGCAGAGAGTAAGACCAGAGTAAAATGTCTTGCAAATAAAAAAGAAATCCAAGGCAATTTTAACTTGGCTATGATGTGGCAGAGGGTTACACTTCCAGATATTCTGTTCAGAAGCTCCTTAACCTTAAAAGGGTAAATACTGACTATTTTTATCCAAATGTAGCATCTTCTCCCTTAAAAAAAAAGGCTATAGCAGTAGTTTTTAAAGGAAGACAGTTCTACTGAAAGGACTTTCTACCATCAAGCAGGGGAATTCTTGTTTTTGTGGGTTTTTTTTTATTAGGAAGGGTACATCGGCAAATTTGGGATTTCTAAAACAGGGATCCCGTGAACTTCCCTACAACAATGTGGAAATTTTTGGAGCTATACCTGGGTTTCTCATCTGAAGTCCAGAAATAGTAGTGAGTAAAATCAGAGATGCAGCAATTACCTCAATTAGCTGCCGTATGGGTGAGCAGATGATACTGTGTGATGTGAGACATCAGAGCTTCTCTCAATGTTTACACCAGACAGGACAAATCTAAATTGCCAGCGTCTGTACTGTTAGCAAGCTTTCTTTAAACAGCAGTGCGTGATTTATTTTCTTCCTCATGCCTGGCTCAAAAAAAAAAAGTGGATGCTCTCTGCCTCATTAGCATCTTTTTTTTTTTAAATATACTGTGTTTGTGGCTGTAAACAGAGGATCCTGATTGTCAAACTGAGCTGTGGATTAGTCATAACCACTGCAACTGCTGCAGTCTGTATGCAGAATCACCTAGTCCTGTGCTGGGTGTCAGTGTAATTTTCTTGACCCCTCACTTGAGATAAGGAAGAGCCTGCTCTGAAGGGGGGAAAAAAATCATCATCCCTGGGATGATAATCTATTAATAGGAGCAGCCACTTGTTATTAATTTGCAAAATGAGTCAGGGGTGTGTATTTAGAAATTGTACAGCAGTTAGGCTGATCCTGAGAGCAGGTCCCTGGAGACGTGGTGTGTGCAGGGGTAATGTCTAATTTAGCGACAGACCCAGCGTGAGCCCAGCTGCATGTGCTGAATTTGCTGTGTCCCCCTGCATGAGCACTGCAGCCTCTTCCACGGAGTGGCTGGTAAGCAGCAACACAGGCAACCTGTGGATTTGGGACGTGTTACCTGCTCTTCTGCATCTCTTCCATCTGCTGCATTGATTGGGTTGGTTGGGTTTTTTTTGGCAAAGTCTCCTATGCTAACCTTTGCTTATGGTCATAAAGGGTCTCCTTTTGGCTAAATCTAAATCAATATTAAAGGACAGGAGACCGAAAACACTGCAAAGTAAGGTTATCCTAGGAGTTGCTGTCCTTGAGAACAGTTGGTAGCTCTTTGGTACCAAACTTGGTACAGGTTAAGCACTGTGCTTGTGGGGGCGGAGGCTGCTAACAAAGAGGATGGCAAATGCACAGCCGTACGCAAATCTGTAAATACTGGTCTGCAAATGGGGGAAGATGGGAAAGAAAGGGAACTACAACACTGTGCTGTGAAGACTTGCACCTTAAAATACTACATTGAGCTATTGCTCAGTGATTCCTGCTTGTGATGTGCCCCTGCGTCTGGGTTGTAAGCACTCATCCTCGGGTTTTAGTCAAAGGAAAACTGGGAAGAAATAGCAGACAGGAATCTGTCTTTCCTGATTTCAGGCCTAATAGTGACTGTTTAACTACTTACCTTGCAAAGTGTGCTCACTTTTCAATTTAGAACGCAGGAGATTGCATGTGGCCACATGTGGACGTGCAGGGACGAAAGGAAGAACAACTGTTACAGAAAAATCAGGAAATGGTCCTTCCCCCCCCCCNACGCTCACCCCCCCGTTGGTAGGTTGTCTATGTACACTGCCCATCACTTATAAACCAAGTATAAAGTATTATGTAGCTACTGTAATTTTTAAGTGTTAGGCTCTGCATGTATTTCAGAGCCATATTTTAGGGCAGAAAGCCCTGTCCTGTGCTCCATCTCCTGTTGCGCCCCACAGGACAGCACTGGGACTGTGCTGTGAGTCTCCTGTGTGTGACGCAAACGCGTCCAGCCCTGAACTGGGGGACCACGTGTATGACAAAGCATGTGGGGTTGTTGTCGAACCATGGACTACTTTAGCAGTGGGTTGGCGTATTTTTTAGACTAAGGCTGTATATAATACATACTCTACACCTTCATGTCTACTCCACAGCTGCAGGATGCAGGTTCACAGGTTGCTTTTAGTTATGCACAGCAGCTGCTACGGATGTGATTTTATATGTACATCAAGCAATTATTAGGTATCTAGAATTTATGACACTTTTTTTACCTGCTCTAGATGTTTCCTACAGGCTGGATTATTTAACTCTCCTAGAGTTGAGGAGAACTTCAAGAGCAGCTTATTCCTGCCTTGTCCCCTGTCCCATGGGTGTTTTAAAGCATTTGGGAAGCTCTGCTTCCTACTGTGCTTCCTGCAGACAGTCCAGGACCATCTTTGTTTCTGAATGACCTCCCCATGCTCATGCCGCAATAATAATTTCATGTAGTTAGAGCATCCCCATGACTGTTCTGTCCTGCCTGCTTGTTCCTTGGCTGGAGAGAATATGTGGATTTTTATTAATAGAGATCGCCCTTGAGGTGTGGGAATTAGATTTCTGCATGACAAACAAGTCACCACAGTGTGGTACAGTGATTTCTTGGGCTTTGTAGATCATTATTTTTCCAAATCAGAAATTAGCCCTTCAGTGCATTGGTCTTGCCTGTAGTTATAAATGTAAGAGGGATGTGCACATGGTCCCTCCTTTCCCCCCCTCCCAGTTTGAGTGCAGCTTTAACAAGTGAAAATTATTAACTGCTGATTAGCATTGGTGTAATAAAGTTAATCTAAAGTGATCTTAACAGAGAAATCGGTGTTCTTAGTGTAGTGGTTGGTCTTCTGTGTTTCCTGGGCTTCCCTTGCTAAAGACACCCAAGAGCAGCACCCTGAAGGGTGCAGGGCACCAAGGCTCCGAACAAGGCTCTCCAGGAAACTTGACTTTGCTCAAGCACAAGAGATGAAGCCAAATCTTCCATTATCCAAGAGTGCAAAACCACCAATAAACTGAAGTAAAATACAATATTTGAGACAGAAAACCTTTGACTGTAGAGTGTTTTGATGAAAATTGGAGCCTGAGCTCGAAGGTGCTGTGTGCTCCCTGCAAGTGGTGCAATGTCCCCTTTTCCAGTGATGTCAGGAAATGAGACCTCCTGCTTCAGCTGCAGGAGAGCAGAAGCTCCACAAACAGGAATTTGCAGGACAAAAGGAGCATTGCTGTGTTGTGTGGTGCACAGTATGTCCTTTCTGGATATATAGGACAAATCATAGAATGGTTTGGGTTGGAAGGGACCTTAAAGCCCATCCATTCCCACCCCCTGCCCTGGGCAGGGACACCTCCCACCAGCCCAGGTTGCTCCAAGCCCCGTCCAACCTGGCCTTGAACCCCTCCAGGGATGGGGCAGCCACAGCTTCTCTGGGCAACCTGGGCCAGGGGCTCACCACCCTCACTGTAAAGAATTTCTTCCTGAATGTAGATATATTTTTATACATAACTGTTTAAAGGCTTTATTTACACTGATACCAAACGACTTGAAAGTGGTTTTGCTGCTTGGATCCATCATGGATGATTGTCAGTAAATCAGTTTGCAGCACAGTGGCTGCCAAGGACTGTACTGTCTTGTGTATTCCCTCTGCATAGTTGTATTTTAATGCCACACAGTGAAGTTCCCATGTTCTGAATGAAATCTCATTCTTCATTCCAGAAGTGTTCTGTGCGTCCATGGGCCCATGATTCAGCATTAATCAGGAGCCCATCACACAAACTGGCTTTTACGCCTTGGCAGGACATCCTGATGCTGCTTCTGAAAGCCTGGCTCTCCCTTTTTGTAAGAGCAGAAAAGGGCTTTGTGTGAAATGGTTGTTAAATTGCAAAAGGTTCGGGCAGGTGTTTGATGGGCAACAGGCAGCAGTGATGGGGCAGCAAAGCCAGGTGGGATCAATAATTGTACTTGATGAAACTATCAGCTCTCATGTGCTGAGACTGGGTTGGTTGGTCCTTTGGAGATGTGGCTTTTCAGGAGCTATGTGTTTGGTGAAAAGCGATACTGAAGCAAACATACTACATTGATTTCCACATAACAATGGTGAGGCACTTCAGGAATGGAACAGAGGGGCCTTTTATTCTGGGTTCAATTAACTAACATTAAAAAGAGGAAAATAGGTGCTAAAAGCGAACCTTGACAAATAAAACTGTTGTATTGCATTAATGAAATGCTATTTAGAAATGGTGCTCATGAAGAAGCTTTATGGAAGGAATGAGAAATCTGAAACAATTTTTTTTGCTTCAAAGCATATGATTTATGCTCTGATAAAATTAGATTTTTAGTTAAAGGAATTTGCAGTCATTAAATGGTGCCAACGAAATAAGTCTCATTTATAACCATCTGCTTTATGGCTTCTGCAGAAGAGTGCTCCTCAGGCAATGCATCTGAGAACTTTAATGTCATTTTTATCAAAATAGTTTGGCTCTCTACGGGTAACACTATTAAAGCCTCCGTGTGATTTTTACTTGAGAACAGTATCTCAGACTTCAAAGAAAGGGTGGCTACTCCTTTTTGTGGAGAGATTGCCCAAGTCATGGCGTGCAGGACGGTGCCGTGCCTGTGGCCAGGCTCGCTGGTAGTGTCTCTTAGTGGTATGTTAGATCACTAATAGAAAGGTTTTATGTTGAACATGCCCTAAAGGAGAAAAATTAGCATCGTTTCTTCTTTTCTGTGCTACAGAAGAGAGAGATTATTTGGCTGAGGCAAACTAAGAAAAAATTAGAGTCCTTGCTGTAGTTTACTTTACCAGAGGGATAGAACCCACTGTTGTGTCCCTACCTGGAGCTGGTGCCTTTTTGGGGCTGCTCTTTAAGCCCTGCCATGGTTGCCAGGTATTTTTCTCATTTCCTGTTTTTCTGTGTTCTGTCCTGAAATCTGGAGCACTCTCAGCACCATTGGCCTTTTCTCCATGGAAGGGGACGTTTTGGAGGACATACCCAGTGCTGATGCTCTCCCAGGTTATGAGAAGTGATGACTCGGAGCCTGACCTCACATTCCGCCTTTGCATTTCTACCAAGCTTTTCCTCTGAATCCTGCATCTATTTTTGGGGTAGTTTACATTTATTAGAAGTTAGAATTCTAAGGGGAACAGAGTAAAAGAAGGGAAACTTTGAAGACCATCCTTTGTTTTTCACGATGTCTGTGCAGTTCCTTTCGTGGAAATACCAAAAGGGTATTTAATACAAGTGAGCTGACACTTGAATTTTTTTTAATAGTGTCATTGTCTTTTTTTCTTTTGATCAATGTAATAGTCGTAATTAGTTTTAGTGTTTCTAAGCTTTTGAACTGCAGCGAATTCAAACAGCTTGTTAAAGTGAGGGACTCCAGGGGAACTTTAGAAGTACTCTTCCCTTTTGCATATATTACATGTACACGGCTGTATCTGAATTTTTTTTTTATCCTGTGCCCCACCTCTCAAACTAATATTTTGAAAAGCTGCGAGAGGTCCCTGGAGTATAACTGTCTACGCAGCTCAGAGCTTTGCTGCTTAAAGAGGATAAATGCTTTGAAGTCGGTACTAATCCTGAATGCCATTTTACATATTTCTTAAGATCACTGAGGTAGCTTCCTACAGGGAATAACGACTTGGTATTTTTATAAGCAAATACCCATTTTTTGTTTATTCCCCTCAGTTGACTTCAGAGTGCCGAGGGGACCACTTTTGATCCTTCTTGGTTTTGGTGAAAGCTTTGTTTTTTGGGAAAGCCTCCCCCTCCCCCTTCCCTGGCGGGGTCCTGGGAGAGGGACAGGCCACAGGAGGGTTTCTGCAGGCAGCGCACGAATCGCTGCCCCACTGCTGCGTTGTGTGTGTGTGACATTACATCCTCAAATAAACCGCCTTGTTCTGAGTTACACGGTGCTGCCTGATGTCCGCGGGTGAGGGAGGTGAGGCTTTCAGGAGTCGGCTGAGCAGGTACTGATGTTACTTCCATGCACTGATTATTTTTTTTCCTTTTGTTTCTTCCTATCTTCTTTCACTTTGAAAAGCTCTGTATTCTTTATTGTGTGCTCCAGCGGCAGCTCTCGGTATTTTTGATTACCCTGTGGCAGGGCACTGTACAGCAGAAGGGGACTGTGGATATATTTCATTAGATGCCTAGCACTATACTTTACTTCCTTTTGTCTAAATGTGGTCTGCAGGGAGGTACTTGATTTTTTTTAAAAAAAAGAAAGTACTAATAAAATCATAATAAGGATCAGGTGTGCCAGAAAGATCATATGTCTGGGGAGGCCATGTGTTATTTCCCTACCAAAAGGAGGAGAGAAACAAACCTTTTTGTTATTTCATTCTCTGATAAACAAACATCCGAGAAGAGTTGAGCACAAAGGGGATGAAATGAAATTAAACAAGGCACATCCACAAGACTAACAACCTGCTTCAGAGGCTTCTGGCAGGGGACTGGAGAGCTTGCTCCTCTTCCCTGTGTCTGTGCCGGGGGTACCATGTTGGAGATGGTGCTGGGGCCTGGTGGCACCTTGGGGTCTTCCAGGTTTAAGGTTGTGCTCGGTGGGGTTAATCCTGCATCAGCCATCAGTGGGCACTGCCCAGGTCAGTGGGAATTCAGGCAAGGTGGTCTTTGAGTCCTCTGTGATTCCACTATTTTTAATATTGGTTGCAAGAAGTATTCTTCTTCGTTCTTTGCTGTGAGGGCGATGAGCCCCTGGCCCAGGTTGCCCAGAGAAGCTGTGGCTGCCCCATCCCTGGAGGGGTTCAAGGCCAGGTTGGATGGGGCTTGGAGCAACCTGGTGTGGTGGGAGGTGTCCCTGCCCACGGATACTAGATGATCTTTAAGATGATCTTCCAACCCAAATTATTCCATGATAAGTAACTGGAATGATGGCAATTATAAGTATTTGTAATTAATCCATATATAATGTTACTGCTTGGAATTAAATATTTATTCCTCTGGAGTCTCACCATTATTGTAAGCAGATAGTGTTGCCTGGGAATGCAATACCCTTTGAGACTTTAGGCAATGTCTTTTTAAAAGAAGTTTCTCTATTAGAGATGGTAGTGAGGCTTTGCAAGAAATGGGGCAAATGATGGAGGTGTGCAAAGATTGAAATGAGCCCTCAGCTTGAAGCGTGAGTAGTCCACTTGCTTTGAAATAATTCAGGTATTTGAACAAGTGTCTGCTAAAAATATCTGTAATGGCTTCTCCCTCCTCAACACTAAATCCTTGGTATAGTAACAATAACCCTCCTAGCTGCTCCCTTTTAACAACAAGAGAGGGGAAAAAAAAAAAACTTTTTTAGAGAAAGATATTGTGTTCTACCATGTAACTTATCACCAAATGATGAATCATTTTAGGTGATACATTGATCCATTACATATGTGTAGACAAACTGAAATGTATGCTTGTAATTACTCCTGTGTTATTGTGTAGAGCTTCATAGATGCTTCTCTGGGACAATGACTAATGTTTTTAGGGGGTTCTGTTCATGTTGCCTTTGAAAAACTCTTGTATTGTAAAACAAAAAACGCACAAAAAATTCTTTTTTTTCCTTATAGGATGCCAGAAGGTTTGAAGTTACAAGAAGAAAAGGTAGGAAAAAAATAGTTTTCTTTCAATGTGTGTGTTTGTGTTGAATATTCTTGCAGTAACTTTTTAAAACAAACATACTTTACACACTTGAAAGAGCGTACTGCTGTGGGATTTCAAAGAGGCTGCCTCCTAATGCTTGCCTGACAGTTCTTAGTGTTGCAAATTATAGATTTTTTTTTTCAATGAAAAGTTGCTCTTTCAGCACGGAACTGCATGATAGTGCCGGGGATGGAAGTCAAGGCTTGTTGGGTGCTGGAAGAGGATCTGTACTCTGACCTTGGAGCGTTTCAGGGAGCAGAAGGTCTGGATGAGGCTTTCTATGCATCAGCACACTGCAAACCCACCCCAAGGTGCAGCAGTGGTAAATGGGAGTTGTGCCAGCGCCCGGCTCCTGTTTCTGTAAGCTCCTTTGCGTTGGTAACTAATTGGTGCTCTGAGAGGCTTTTTGATGGTTCCCTGCAGCTGGTTGAGAACCGGCCATCAGAGAGCTCAGTCTGGTTATCGTTAATTTTGATTTTGTTTAGCAGATGTTTTCTGGATCAGCAGTTGCTTGCCTCATCTGTCTCGGTGTAACGCAAAGTGGGTGGCACTCTCCTGTTCAACAGATTAATACCTTCCCCTGTTTTGTTCCAGCAGCTTCTTTAATTTATTCAAGCATCCTGTGTATTGGGAAGAGGTTGTAACTGCCACTGTTTGACTGCGTAAATGAAAAAGGTCAGGTCCAAGGGTAACTTGTCATCTGGGCAAATAACCTCTTTTTGGTTTTTTTGTGGTTGTTTTTTTATTTATGTGGTTTTTATGTGGTGTTTTTTTATATTTTTTGCTATGAGGCTGAGGCAGCAGAGAGGCTGGAATAAATTAAATATATGGCTGTTTCTAAAGGTGAAAACTGTTTAGCTCAGGTTTCTGGCATATGTGTGGTGTTGGTCAAATGTCTGCCACACTTCATGAAGAAACCCAATTTTCTTGTACTTGATCTCAGACTGAGGAGGGCTCTTGGATGGTTCAAGATTGCTTTGAGATGCAGAATTGCATCTTGGCATCCTGGACAGGGAGATGTTTTGGTCATGCTGTAGCTACAGAGTGTGTGGTGCAATTTGGTATAACATGGAGAGTGAATCCAGTCTTGTGAAAATGGACTGTGTGGATAAAATTTTGTGGAAGTACCCCTGGGCCTGTTTCAGGTCTGATCTGGCATTTCAAAGTTTACTTCCCAGTGAAAGTAACCAATGCCAACAAGAACTTAAAAATGGCAGTTTTTGAAAGCAGGATTGAGTTTACAGATCATGTGGCTGCTTGGAAAATGTTGCTTCAGAGCAATAACTGGATTTTGAGATCATTGTCACTAGACAACAAGTTTCCAGGCTCAGGCCAATTTCTCATTGCCTTCAGAGGGTGGGGTGGAGGGGGGAAACCATACCGTTTTTTTTAAACCGAGTTGAATATAATGAACTCCTCTGTCAGAAAGCTTCTTAGATCCATGGGTAGAATGGAGAGAAGGGGATGTGGGAGTTAAGGTCTATAGATAAATTGGGCTTACACCCAGCAACGCAATCTGAGTAATCAAGTATGTCTGAAGAACTGCAAACTCCTCAGAAGTCAAGAAGAAAATGCTAACAAACATGGTAAATACATCTTGGTCACAAAAGCCTGTGGATTTGCAGAGCTACCTGGGGATTTTCAGCAATGATTAAGTATCTTCCTCTCTGCAGTTAGTCTTCAATAGTGCCTCTAAAATAATTCAACAAAAGCCTCCTTCAGAAACCCGTTCAGTAGTAAAATGTGTGTGGAGCAGATACCACTCAGTGCTAGAAAAAAAAAAATAACAGGAGGGTCGAAATGCTTGTTATGCACACAAAAGGATTTATTATAAAGTTTGTGCTATGGTGTGGTCCAATTTTAAGACTCAGGCCCTTTTTCCCTAAAGTGGTAATCTGGGGACAGTGGTTTTTTACCTGAGGAAATTAGATGATTAGAAAATGGTTGAGGGTGAGGGAGATTGTTTGTTGTCTTCCCTTGGTGGAAGACCTAGCTTTCTGTTGAAAAGCAGAGAAACTTTGAAACTTAAAAATATCTAATGGAAACCTCAAAGGGGAGAGCTGCAGCAAACTTGCTCTGTGCCCGCTTTTATTGTCCCGTGCTCGTGGATGATCCAGGGTAATTAAAAAAGAGCTTTTGGTGAAAGGAGGGGCCATCCTGGCTTCTGCTTTTCAGAATTTTACTTTTTTTTTTTTGGGGTTTTTTGGACAAAGGTTTGAGTCCTTTAGGTTGAAAGCTGACACTTTTTTCTTTCAAAGGAAACAAAGCCTTGATTGTTGTCAGATGGCCCACGGGTAAATACTAACTCACCATACTTATTTCCTTCAAATAGTCCATTTAATAGACAGTTGATGGTCAGTTGTGCTGGGTTGTGTTTATATAAGATGAAAGAAAGATGTGAAAACATTTTCTTCCTTTTTTTTTTTAGCTGCGGATGAGTGTAGTTCAACTTGGGAGGCTTTTGGTTTCCAAGGTGTCAGGACTACATATGCTGGAGAAGTTTTGAAGCTGCTCCAAAGCCCATTACAGTCGATGAATGGCTTTCCTTTGACTTCTGTGGGCGCTAGATCAGCTATAATTACATGATCTTTTAATTGCTGTGGTACGGAGGGGAGATGCTGCCCTGACTACAGCTGGCAGCTGACTTCCAGCCTGATGTATGAAGACCGATTTCCTTCTGAATTTAGATGGAAATGGCTGCAGATCCATTTTGTTCCTGGGATGCCTAACTGGTGTTTGAATATTATCTTTTTGACTGAAAATGATCTTTTAACCCAAAACCCCTCATCATGGTAGCTGATTAGAAGCTGCAAGAATATTTTCCTACATTCAGTTTAAACCCATTAAGTTGAAATTTTGCTCTCAGTGGGTCACATCTATGACTCGCTTTCAGTTTCCATCCGCGTTATGCTCATGTAATGGAAAACAGAATACGGTGTGAGGTGCCAGGTTGTGATGCTGGCTTTAAAAAAAGCCAAAACCAAACAAAAACACAACTCAAGAAAACCCAGCATGTGGTAAAAAAGCACAGGATTTGAGTACCATCTCTTCATATTGCTCTTTTAAACTCAAATCAGGGGGTAAGTTAGAGCAGGCAGAGATTTTCTTTTCTTTTTCAGTTTTCCAGCCTTCTTTCTTCTCCCATTTCTATTTAAATACTTTTCCGTTGTTTACTCCATCTGTTTGCATATGTTTTCAGATCTCAGTGTTGCTGTGGGTTCCTAGGCACTACCTGCCCTTAGTGCACAGGAAAGGGAAATTAAGCAAAAATGTTAATAACCGGCACATTTACATCAGCTGCCCAGGATGGTGAAATAGTGCAGGAGAGCAGATGGGGAAGAGCGAAGCGGGAGTAGGGAGCTGGGAAAAGCAGCAGCTTGTGTGGATCAGGTGGATCCAAGAGGTGTTTAGTGAAAAGGATGGAGAATAGCATGCATCAGAAAATGGGGAGACTGCTTATGGTAAATTGGAGGACTGGACCAGGCCCTAAAGGGAGCAATGCAAGCATTTGACTTGACAGCGGCAGGGCTTAATTGTAAAGATTGGTGAGTTTTCACTGTGTAATGAGTGTAGATGAACGTGTGATACTTACCTGTTGCTGTAAATTAGACCACACAATTTATGTGTGTAAAATCCATATACATTCATGTCCATCAGATTCCCCGTGTCTAGCAGAACGGGGCCTCCGGTGGTTTTCCCAACTATTTGCAAGAACGCAAGAGCTAATTCTGCAACTTCTGGAGCTGACAAATGCTCCTACTCCTGTTGGCAGTGTGGGGCTAAAAGATGCTCAGCGCTAGAATAAATTGTCTGCTGAGTATAACTCCATGCCCAAGCGTCTGTATAGTCAGTCACATTAAGCATAAAGAGCCAGATCTTCAGTAGGTACAAATGAGCAAAGCCATGCTGAATTTAATGGACCACCTTTGCTTTTTTACTAGCTGAGGATCTAGCCCAAGCACTTAAAACTTTTAATTTGTTTTTATCTTGCTCGCAATCATCCATTCAACAAATTAGTGTCAAAAGATGCCTTTGAAGCCATTCAGCCAAGAAATGTTCAAGCAGATTGCTTCCACTCTGTTTGACCATAGAATCTTATTAAATGAGATGCAACTCCAGATTTAGTCAGTCAGATGACATCACGCTGCAATAAAGATATGAACTTTAACTATCTGTTCTGAATTAAGAAGGCTGAAACCTCTCTGAAGCATTCACAAGCTGTGTATTGTGGATGTCGTGTTTGTGGTTTTGTATATTTATTAAGGATACACAATCCTCATTGTTACAGTGTGTTTCCTAATCCCAATGAGGACCAATAGAATAGAGCACACCCTGAACTTTCCCAAGCTGCCATAGTTTTATCGAAAGTCTCTGGGGCTGCATCAGTTAGCAGTGGTGGAGGATCTAGCCAAGAGCTTAAGAAATATTTCATTACTTGCCACTTGACATCAATACTTATGTCCTAGATGAAAAACTGACTCATGGTTATAAAACAGTAATGCCCTTTAGAAATTCTATTCACTGCATCCTTTCTTCTTGCACATTTCAAATTTCCACCTATCCGTGGAAGATGAAAGGCTCTCAAAACTTGGCAGGAATGGCAATTTCTCTCCCCAAACCCTTCATGAACACAACGAAATGATCAGCTGTAATTACGTTTGTAGTAAATCACCTACTAATTTCCTATCCTGTTGTCCTTTTCCTATTGCTAGAGCCCAAGAAATGTGGTTTTGTTCCTTATGACCTGGTCAAAACTCTTCAAAATCAGCAGCTGTGGCTGTATTGCTCTGTAGAAGTAGCTGTGCTCCCAGGATCTCTGCTGTCTGGCTATTCCAATGATATCCAGATTATGTGATACCAAACCAAATGTATATATCTGTATGTATATGCTTTGTACATACAGAGTTGGCATGTTCAGAAACACCAGCTGTATCTTCAGAACATGCCTCAAGTTCAGAGGGTGGGTTATACATTCAAAATACCTGTTTTGTAGAATCACATATAGGAATAATTTCCCTGTTGATTATACTGATTTTAAAAATTACTAACAATTACTCAGTTTTTACTTAAAGCAAAGGTTCATGTCTCTGTCCATCTCAGCTGCTTTGTTGTCATAGAAATTTTCACTATCTCTGGCTTTTCAGGGTATATGTTGTCTGTTACCTGGGGAAGTATATTTGGCTGGGTCAGAATATGAATCTGAAGTTCAGCTCCTGTGGAAACTGCAGCCCCTCAGCATTGTTTTTGTACCTCATCCCACTTGAACATTATTCTTCAAGGACATGTTGCAGTGGGGATGTCTAGCTTTGCAATGCCGGCAGGGGATTAGGTAGAAATAATGAAGGTAAAAATATTTTCAAGGAGCTGCCCAAGGTGGTTTTTAGCTTAGATTTTATTTTAGAGTCAGGCTAACCCCAACTGGGGAAAGGGCAAAATTGTTCGCTCCCACTTATCTGTCAGCAATGGTGTTTAATAATAACGTGCTATATTTTGTGGTTCTAAGCGACAAGAGTTAACACAGGGAGTAAAACCATGTGGAGGGGGAAGAAGCCCGAATAATCACCTCATTAGCTGGTCTTGGGCACAGTAGTAAATTACACAGTAATAAGGATCTCCCTAGTAATAGGGAGAGGTGTGGAGAGCTGTTGGTGTTGCAGAGACGTGTGTGGGACTCTGGCCACGGAGGAGTAGCTGCAAACCCTGAGCAGTGAGCTGTGGCTCAGCCAAGGGGTTTCTGAGCGGTTTTCTAAACCAAACAGTGCTGGTCCTAGTGGTCACATTTGGCTTCCAAATGCCTGTTTGTTCATTCAGATGGATTATTTCTGACAAAGTGAATGCAGCCATGGTTTAGCCCAGCTTTGCCAGCATAGGAACCCCATTCCATGCCCAGCTCTCTCGCTGCTGGAAGCAGAATGGTTTTGCAGACTTAAGGCTCTTGTAAATTGATATATCAGTTTCTGTAGTTAAGTACTTTGGGGCAGGAGGAGGAATGAATTCTGTTCATGGCAGAATGGGCACCAATGTTTAGTAAGTAAATATAATAGTAGGGGGCTTTGCTGGAGCAGCAGACTGATGGACCCGAAGGAGCTGAAGCGAAAACTTCTTGAGCAGCAGGAAACCAGGCAGCAGGTACCAGCAGCGAGTCAGAGGAAGGAGCTTGCAGGCAAGCTTAGGAAGTGGCCAGACTCCAGTTCCCTGGATGGGGAGAGGGAGAAGATGGAGATAGGCCAGAAAACTATGAGAGTTTGAGGACTTACAGGGAGATGCAAAATAATACGTATGTATTCCATACTAGCATACTTTCCAAATTAGGTATCCTGAGGTTGGATGTGCCTGAAGGCATCTCTCTTTTTCTGTCTGAAAGCAGAATGAACTGCACTGATTTGGCAGCTGAATAAGGCGCTGGGGCTGGCTGCCACACCGTGCTGCTCTACCGCAGCCCTGCCTGGCCATGCCCCACCTTTAAACAAGTCCCAGTTTGAGCATGTGGGAAACAGCTGGAGAGGGGTCAAATATATGATCTCTTGGCACACAAAGGGATCTTACAAAAAAAAAGAAAAAGACCAAAACAAAAAAAGAAAAAGCAGGGTGCTGCCATTACCTGCATTCCTTGTATTTAGTGTCCATGGGTAGATATTGCACAGCAGTATCAGATCCTAAAACCAGACAAGTAGAAATCCCAAGCTGCAGTTAGCTCTGCTGCAGGGTGGTGGAAGGTGCTCGAGTTGTCCCTCAGTGATGCTCGTTTACAGCAGGTAACATGGGGCAGGAAACCTTGCACTGACCTGCAGTGATACGATGGCCTGATCTGCTGGCATGGTCCAGAAGGCTCCTAGGACCACTTCATGTCTAGGAAACTTCAATTACTTGATATGTTTAGGGGTTTTTTTAACAGCCAATTACATCATGCATGAATTGCTGACTTAAAGCTTTTGACCAAAATACACCCCATGAAGCCAACTTCATCAACCCAGCTTCTCGCAACAGTTAACAGCAAGGCAGAGTTTACTAAACAGACTTTTGACTTCAGGCTATGCAAGAATTTTAAGTCAAAAGCATGCCAAAAAAGGTACTGCCACGTTGAGGGATGCAGCAGGAAGCATGTAGTGTCCGACCTGGAAGGTAAATCCCTCTGGCTCATCAGTTCACATTATTTGGAAACTTTGGAAGATAGATGAGCATATTTTCTGGAGTTAGAGGAGAGGTTTTCTTTTTTCAGGGACTAGCCGTGCGCTGTGCCTCTTGGGGCACTTCTGGCAGTGTCTGTCCCATGCCAGTGTCCCCCAGCGTGGCACGTCAAGGGCCTCCTACATGATCTCAGGGAGATGAGTCCCAACAGGTCGTGGTGCTGTGCTGGTGGTGCTGCCGGCTCCTGCTGGAGATGGATGACCTCCTCGCCAGCTTGAACCCTAAATTTTGATGAAGACTTTAATAGAGAGATTAGTTTTATTCCACAGGGCAGCCTCTCCCTCTCTTTTTCGCCTCTCCCTCTAATCTCTCTCTGCTCCACAGCCTGTAAATTGCCTGTCTTTCCCTGGGAGATAACCACTTTAACATTTTTCCCTTCCCTAACACCCTTTGACTCCACAAGCTTCTCTACTTTTTCCGGTTAAACTGAGCAGTCTTTTGTAAGATACCACTTTGTCCTACAAACCTTGTCCTTGCTGCATCCTCACCCCTTCAAGCACTTACCCGCAACTGGCCCGGAGCAGTAAAGCAGGACTGGTTTGCACTGGTCCTGTAAGACAACCTGTCTTGAAGAATAAGAAAAAGAGATTTTTTTTTACAGACAAATGGGGCTTTTATTGACTTAAGTGTCTTTAGCAGCAGCCAGGTTGAAATTCAAAGTGAGATTTGAAATAATGTTGGCCATTGTTCCAGGTGGTGCATTGCTATTCATGTGAAATACTACTTTTTTTTTTGTCCAGCCACATAATTCTGCTGAAATACTGTTGTTACACGGAGCGTTGCATGATGTGGAAGCTGCTCTCAGATGGAGAGGGCATATGCTGCTTGCACATAATACTGAAAAGTGCAAATTTACTGGAAACCCTGAGTTTTCAGACCAGCTATAAGATAAACTTCTTTGTAAGGGCTAAATAAAAACTGGCAGCAGATGTTTCTGTTAATGGCAGTATAATGTGATATGCAAATACTCTCCAACAAGTCAGTTTATCCAGCACGTCTCAGAAATTAGCAAAATAAGTAGCTCGGACTTGGAGCCAGAAAACCCAAAGTCGAGGATCGCTTATGGGCTCAGTCAGGGTTTTTGAGTCACGATTTTTCGAATGTGCTGCTAGTCTGCTTAATGTGTAAGAGCACGGTATATTTTCAATTACAGACTTCTTGGGTTTCAACATGCCATTTCCTCCTGAACTGAGCTTTAACCATAAGGCAGAGCAATTAGGTTAATATTTTTCAGAGCTTCAACTCACTGCCCAAATACCAGATAAAATAAGGCAAATTAAATTACCTTCTTTGTGCTCTCTTAGTTCAGGGGCTTACAACCAGGTGGCCATGGCCTCTACCTGTGGCAGATGCAGCGTGTTGAGTTGTCAGCCCGGATTAGTCCAGCCTGAGCACTGTGGTTTATGGTAGGGGAGGTTCTAATGGTGCTCTGGTGTCTTCTCCTGGAGGTGCCTCGGTTTTCCAGGGCAGTGGCTAAGAGGCAAGCATCAGTGGTCCTTACCTGAGAGTTCGTTATCATCTTCCCCCACATCCAGTTCTCGCCAAACCCCGCAGGATGTGGAGCACGAACCGTTCAGGTGGCTGCTGCCGTAGCATATGCTCTGCTTAAATGAGTGCTTTTCTGCTTTGTTTGTAAATGTTTCCTTTGGACTTTACATTTCCAAGCAAGATTTCAGCTCAGTAATTAGTGCGTGTCAGTATATTTTATATTTTTTTTTAGTAAGAACTTATAAGCCCAGGAAATGGTCCAGTTGTTCTCGTTGTTTGGGAAAGAAAAATCTACTGTGTGTAAGGTAATGTAATTACTTTTCTAAAGGAGTTTTTGTTATGCACCTAACTGCACATTTACTGTACTTGATAGACCAAAATAAAACCAGAACAGAACGAATAAGCCATTTTCATCCATTGGGTAAATAAAACAGCTAAAGCATTTATAAATATGTACTTAGTCAGCAGAGCTGATTGGTGACTCTGCAACTGCTCTAGTGTCTGAGATAAGTAATCCAAGTTTAATAGCCTTCCATAAATATTTCCTTGTTTGTCATAAGGCAGTAGTTATTTATCCATGCCATGCTGCTTGTTTGTTGTGTTTGATGAGATCTTTTGAACAATATTAGAGAAGTTTGTTGTTTTGCATATAACAGAAGATGGGTGCTGTGTGTGTTTATAGTAGCACGAGAGTGGTCCTCATATCTTGTTCCCTTCTCCTCCTTTCCATCCTTGCCTCTCCCTCACAGGTGGAATGTCTTTTTGTCACTCCTTTTACTCTTTCAGGTTTGGTGAGGTTAAAATGTGCCATCTTTCTGCTGAACTTTTAATTGCTGTCTGTTAAAGTGGCTCCAGAGATGTCACATTCGGTAGGGCTGAATCTCAGCCCAGGTGCTTTTTCTAATTGAGTGTAAAACTCCTGGACACATATTACGAAACTGATCTGGTAACGTGTTTTACCGAATGAAATTATTATGTGTGAAGAGTGATTCTGGACCTATAGGCTTCAAAGCCTCTTCCTTCCGAAGGCCTAAGTTGGATTCTGGCTTCTAAATGTGTTCAGCATGTTGTTCCAGCTCTGTTGGGGTTATCAATAATAAGCATCTGTTCCTGCAGTTTGTGTGCAATCGTTGGTGGAAAGGCCACAGCTGAAATCTACCTTGTGCAGTCAGCAGATAGTAGCATAAAGTTATGCTCTTGCTTGGAAAATAAAAAGTACATGGGGGAAAAAAAGTGCTGTGTTTTCCCTCTGCAGAATTGGAAGTTTTTCAAAATGTCACTTACAAGATTTCAATTTGGTTTCTCATTGCAGCTGCAAAGCAGGTGACAATGGTGTGCAATGCCCCTTCTTCTATTTGTTTTGCTTCCCCAATTGGAATTCTATGATGTGAATTGCCTATAATAGATTTTTCTTTCCTTTTCATATTCGAATGTTTTAAAGAGTAACTTTTCTCTGTTACTTAAGCTAGATTTTTTTTTATCACCCTTCCTAAGTTTCCTGTTTTGTTTTCCATACCGTTCATTCTTCTTTACCCATATTTAATTTTTCCAAAGTTACTAGTTTTCCTTTAATTCTATAATAGTCATATTTAGGTTTTAACTCTTATTGACCATTAAATACAGAAGTTCATCAACTGCTTTTAGCAGAATCAACATCGTGGCAAACCTTATTCCCTGGGAATAGAGTCAGTGAAGCAAATTGGAAGCAGCCCTATGCAACTTCTCAGCTGTTATCAACATGTCCAACTTCGTTGGCACCCGTGTCAATGAGGGATGATACATTGCCAGAGACATTTGTATGGGAAAACAACAGTTTGTGAAAACAGAGGGTTGTTGCAATTAGAGCAGATGTACTGCTGAGCGTGCGAGGTGACCTTTTCTGCACCCCGACCTGGGGAAGATGCTGATGGGACTCATCCAGTGTGCAGGATTTGGGATCTGGGCTGTCTCGACACCATTTGACAATGAAATAACTATATGATGCATAGAAAACCCTAACTAAGGAAGAACTGCATTCTTCTAACTATATAATAACACTTTAAATAGTTAACCCTTGCAGCAGCCAATACTGAGCTAAATTAATGGATGAGACCATAGAATCATTAAAGGGTTTGGGTTGGAAGGGATCTTAGAGACCACCCAGTGCCACCCCCTGCCCTGGGCAGGGACACCTCCCACCACATCAGGTTGCTCCAAGCCCCGTCCAACCTGGCCTTGAACCCCTCCAGGGATGGGGCAGCCACAGCTTCTCTGGGCAACCTGGGCCAGGGGCTCACTGCCCTCACAGCAAAGAATTTCTTCCTTCTAGATAGTCTAATTATCCCCTCTTTCAGTTTAAAATCATTCCCCCTCCTCCTATGTCTCCCCTCCCTGATCNCAGATTTGTTCTTGGGATTGCCCCAACCCACGTGCAGGTCCCTGCACTTCTTGAACTTCACGAGGTTCATATGGGCCCACGTGAGTGTGTCCATCACAGAGGAGGACTTGTGGCCTCTCTGCTGTGCTACCTGCTGCTCAGGGTGGCTGGACCAGTGTGTGGCGTTCCCAATGCTGAAAGTTGGAGGGAGCAGCCAGAGTCACAGAAAACTTGGAGAAAAGGCTCACACCGTTCTTGTAAAAACAAGGTTGTTTCTGCCTTTTTGATGGTGAACTGGCCAACCTGCGCTGCAGAACGTGTCCTGGATATAGGACTGTCACAGCTTACAGGGGTCTGTTGGTCTCAAAACCAGTAAGAAGCAACTCCTTACTCTAAGGCACAGCATGGGGAACAAGTCAAAGCCCTTACAAGTACATTAAATTATCCTGCAAGCCCTTACTGCTCCTCAGTACTACAAGGCATCTTAATTAAAGGGAAATTTCACAAGGGGGTAGCAGTAAAGGAGCAGAGACAGCAGAAAGCTTCTCTTTTCCTTTTGGAAATATAATAAATGCCTCCCACATTTGGAGGTTGATGTTCTAAATATATTCAAACCAGGTCAGCTGGATTAGAAGTATCGCTCAGGTGAGCATTTTGGGTAAGTCATGGTTTGCAATTACCACTGGAACGTCCTAACAGTGCTCTGGGAAGTGTGGAGATGCTGGTGATGTTAATTAGGTTTGGAGTGAACTTCAAAAAGATTTCTGTTCAAATGTGAGGCAATGCCGAAAATGACACTTTGCCACCTTTTAACGTTCACCCAGTATAAATAACACCATCGGACCAAATCCTTGCTGATCTGTGTATCAGGCATTGCAATTCTCTCTTCAAAGCAAGTGTCTTCATCGGGGGCTTGTTTATTAGAGCTGAGCGGTCTTCCTCTGATTGGATGACCCCATCATCTTTCAGACATCTTTGACTGAGAACCCTCCAGTATTTTGAAACAGAAATAATAATTACAGCCCCCTGTCTTTTCTTTCGCCCCTCTGCCTTTCCAGCAGGCAGAAGCTCTAATGTGACTATTTCACCAGTTTATGTTTGTTCACCGGAGGGTGAGAGACTGGTCTGGTTGTGAGAACAGCGCTGCTGGCCTGGCTGGATGCCTGTGCACAGACAGGGACTTTTGCCATGGTTTTTCTCCATTTGGGGAACCTGAAAGATTGTTTTCAGTTTCAGATATCACAGCAATTAATAGTGGGAATGACATAACCGAAACACATTGTATTGTATTCATTTAACATTTGTATTCATTTAATATATCACATTTATTGCGTTCATTTAACATTGCTGAAAGATCATTACAGGTATCCAGCCTATTTTCCTCTGCATAGAGAAACTAATATTGACTCGGTACTCTAATGGTGGAGTTTGCGTTTTTACGCTTGTGGGTTTGTAGCAATAATTTCCAGACCTTCCTTAAACCGAACCGGTTGTTCATTCTTTCAGTGTTATTCCCATGGGACAAGAGGATTTCTGTCAAAACAGCAATGCCATTCCTTTCAAGAAGCGGACGGGGAGTGGGGAGCGTGGCTCCATGCGCGCGTGTCCCCTTTGCTGATGGGCTGATCACAGGGAACGCCGGTCTCCGGAGAGAGGCAACTCCAGCGGCAGAGCCATTAATATCCAGCCACTCTGTCGGTGGGAAGCTAAGCATAGTGCACTTTTTTAATTTAGACATTAAATCTTTTTTCTTAGTACAAACAAACACCCCTTTTGCTAGCTTAAAATTCTCCTCTGCAGCTTTGGAGACACAGATTTTTTTTTTTGCTCACAAATCTGCTCTTTCTAGGAAGGGCTCCGAGGAGGAGCTGGTGGTGGTCCCTGAGGAGGAGCTGGTGGTCCTCAAGAGTTCTCCTGAAGCCCTGCTGACCTGTGCTGGCCAGTCACTTTTGGGGGCGAGGGGAAGGGACTGCGTGTCCTTGGTGGATCCGAGGGCTTTAGGTCGCTCAGGAGTTGAAGGCAGTTGGTCAGAACTGCTCTGAGTTTGCAATTGAAAAAAAACCAAGCAAAAAACCCACCCCCAAACTAGATGTTGTTAGCTTACCCCTGCAAAATCCCATCCCCATTGTGTAAAGAGACACCCTGTAGCTTTACTTATAGCTTAAGCCCTTACAAGCAAGAATAATATGAAATAATAAGGCTAAATAGTTATTAAAACTGGGACTTTTGCTGACTTAAATACAGCAAAGTTATGTGTGGGGTTTTTTTTAATTTCTGGTGAGAAGGGATGAGTTCAGATTTTGCTTGTTCACGAACAGAGATGAAGCTAAGTCTTGTTTAGACCTATAGTGAAACAAATTCTTATCATTTGAGGGTATGCATGCTGCTGTAAAAATGAATGTGTTATTTTCTATAAATACACCTGTGCTAGTATTTCTTTTTAATTACTGGAAAGATTGCTGGTGCCACCACTGTTTCCCTTCAGGCATGCCGTATGGCAAAAAGAAGATCTGACGTTTCCAGGAACATACTCGCGAGCTCCTGGGAAAGTTCTCTAAAGCCAAAGGATTGGGAACATAAAAACTTCCCCTTTTAAATTCAGATAAAAATCTGTGGGGTTTGTGCTGATTAGTTATCAGGTACTAGAATATGACAGTCAAGGTTTGTAGGGAGAAGTGATATCTTTTATTAGGCCAACTGGAATAGAAGGGAACCAGGGAAGCTGTTGAGCACAGGAGCCGTTCGTCAGGTCTAGAACATTAGTAGCAACAGTCAGATACTGGATTCCTTCCCTTTATTCTTGAACAGAATTTGCTGATTTTAGTGTTACTGTAAACACAGTTTTTTTTAGTTGCTATCAAAATCTAGTTATGTGTATTTGCCAGCTATTATGATAAAAATGGCTTTCAGGTCTCCCATCCTTATCTCCCTTGTCTGTCTGGTGGGGTTTTTTTTTAATCTTTTTGGATGAAAAAAATAAAGGTAACTTTGGTAGAGAGTGTTTAATGCGATGCTGACTGGCTGTAGGAGTTCAGCTAAGACTGTGGTCTGGCAGCAAAAGCTTTGGGGGTACACTGGAGCGATGGGACTAGCGATTAGCAGAGTCTAAGACTGGCATATTTCTACTTTATTTACATTTTAGAATTTAGACTTGATATTTTGGAATTTTCTTTTTTGCTGGCGGCGCGGACAGGGACACCCTTCTGGGAGTGGCTCGAGGGTCAAGCGAGAAGTTGATGCCGTCCTCTGGAGCGTGGGGCCAGGGTTCGCGTCTGCCAGAAGGAGCAATCAGTGCTGCTGACTTCGCACCGTCGCCCAGGACGGGGCTGCGGCTGAGCGGCCAGCGCATAACACAATCTCTGGGGTAGTATTTCACCCAGAGTTAGGTCTTATCCGAGAGTTAGGCCGTTAGAAATGAAAATTCACGGAGAAGATACTCAGACCAGAATATGTTTGTCAGGGCGTGATGCTGCATTCACAGATCCCAGCTCTTTGCTCGCAGGCTGGCACCGAGCTGCAAGTAGTTTAGCTCCAATTTTCTACTTGTTCCTTATCCCAAGACCTCATCCAGGATTTAATAGGAATTAATTCTGATAGAAGAAGCTAAAAAGTAATAATCACATCTTCAGTCATGCTCTTGAGTATTTTTTTTCCCCTAAGATTTTTTTCTTCTGCATCCTCTGATAGGACAAAAAAAAAACCAAACCCCACATGAAAAAATGGTTCACTGGAGTGCGAACATCACCAAAGCTGGTACGATTTCTGAGGTAAAATCAACTGAAAACTAATTAGCATAATATTTAACTTCATAATACTATGACAAATGTCAATCTCATGTAATCACATAGTCAGGATATGCCTTTTTCCTTTCAGAGTGGCAGTGGATCCTTTCGGTCTCTGTTAGGGTTTGGCTTGTTGCTGCCTGCCAGTGGCAGCCTGTCGTCGTTGCTGGTCCAACCCTACTGACTCTGATGAGCTCCAAATAATTAAAATTGTGTGCATATATTAAGAAAAAAGGTAAGAAACTGAAGTAGCAGAATATCCTCCAAAACTGGAGTGTAGCTTTTAGTATTTTCTCCTGTAATTGTGGTCACTTAGTTTGCAAGAAAGGTGTGAGCCTCCGAGGGGGACAGGCTGGTATTAGCGAAAGTTGCAGTCCCGCAATTATTTGGTGATTTTGTAATTATTTGTCTAAAAAAAGGAAGGGTGTTTTGGTTTTTTGTTGGTTTTTTTTTTTAATGTGGTGTGAAGAAAGGTCTTCTCCCTAGGTGTGGGACTAATCTGTAGCATGGTTTTAGCGTATCTCCTGATGAAGGAAAATGCGCAGAAAGCAGCTTCTGCCACTCTTTCTTGCTGCTGCTGTTATTTTATTTTTAAGATTAGGAGCACAGCAAAGTGGCCGATAAGTTGCAGGCTGTGAGCTGTGACCCTGTCCCCAGCACGCTGTGTCGTTCTAAGGCTTTTGCAGAAGCAAACCAAAATACCATGAATTAGACTCTACTGGTGCCTGAGAGGCTCCACCTATTCTGGTACTTGCAGAAGCAAAGAAGAAATTTATGGGAGTGTTTAAAAAATATTCCTATTGATTCCTGGAGCTACATTAGTCCGAGTGATTTGGTAACGCTTTACTTTTTCTGTGTGCAAACCTCATGCGGCTGCTATTTTGTGCCTTTGTTGGGATTTCAGCGAGGCAAGTTTAAAGGGAAAGTAATATGAATTGAGCTAATACAAGTTGTAAGTGGAAAACCAGGCACTGCTTTGGAAACGGCAGCAGGGAGATGCTGGCTCCTGCATGATGCCGGGGCTCCGATGCTTTGTCCTATATCGTCACTACTTGTGCTGAATGTATGGATTTACTGGATTTGTGTTAATTATTTCATCGGTAAGTTGCTTTACTTTGGTAAATTAGGTTGTAATCAATAAGTAAACCCTATGGCTTGATCTTAATGGATTTTGAGGTGCTAAGGTGTATCTTGACTATTTTGAGTCTGATAAATAACTAATAGGTCACATAACTATTATAACCTATAGCTGAGCATCTCAGATTCAGAAATAATTTAACTCCTATTCACACAATTTTGAAAATAGCAGAAATTAACAGGAATTTATAGTATCTTTACGTTGACTATATGTATGTTGTTGGCTGGATTTCAGCAATTTGTATTGAATTTTATTGACTATCAGGGTTTTTACCTTAACGGCTACTGTATTATCTTAATCCCAGCAAGTAACCTTTCTCTTTCTCATGTGTGAAATGGCGATAACACTACGTAAACTTAGAAACATTGCATGGGGTGGTTGATGTACTTTGGTACCTTCAAAATAAAGCTGTGAAAGCCACTGCTTGTGGTGTGTGTGCCAGCAATATACTTTGCGCAGGCAGCAGCTTTCTACCCAGGTGACACTGTGGGGGTCAGTGACAGATTAAGGCAGCTAAAATTGTTGATGGGTTGGGGACTGCCACAAGGGTTGGGTCAGAACATGCCTGGAATTGATGTCGGGGGCTTGAATGTTCCTCAGCAGCATCACTTGTGATATCTGCAGGACATGTCTCTCTTATTTAAGTTACTGGAACGGGAGGGGATGGGCAGGCTCTCACTAGGACCGTTGTCCCCCACTGATGGAAGTGCAGAAGGAAATGCAGAAGTACCGGGGCTTGCCTGGAGAGGAGCTTTGGACTTGGGGGACCAGGTGAGGGCAGTCATTCGCTGTGCGCCTCTGATCCTTCACCCAGCAGAGCTCCTCTCCCTGATATAGTTCCTCCATTTATAGACTGAAGTGTGCCTCATACTGTCAGATATTAAAGTAAAATTATATGGAGACTTTAGGTCTTTGGAACCTAATTAAAAATGAGGCTGTTTATTTCTGGCCTTGCGTTGTTTCGGTTGATGCTGATGGTGTCTGGGGTGGAGGTTGGGTCTGACCCAGGCTGGAGGAGCACAGAGGTCTGGGCTGTGGAGTCTGCCCTTGGTTGCACCCCATCTTAGAATCATAGAATCACAGAATGGTTCAGGTTGGAAGGGACCTTAAAGATCATCTAGTTCCAACCCCCCTGCCCTGGGCAGGCACACCTCTCACCAGACCAGTTGCTCAAAGCCTCATCCAGCCTGGCCGCCTTCTGCAGACCCTGGCCCTTGTAAAGCGCGGGTTCCTGCTGTGATTGCACCTCAATGATTCATCACATGCGGATGGGCAGAGAAAGAGATACTTCAAGTCTCTTGAGAAAGAGCTTTAAGGCCCTCTCCTCTGGAAGCTAAAGGAAGGTTGGACGGGATCACTTGTGAATGAAGGTGCTGCCAGGAGGGAAACCTGACAGGAGGTGCAGAGGGTCAGGGAGATACAATGTCTGTCCTGTGGCAATTAGAAAGAGTGAGAGGGAGGATGGAGTGGAACAAAAGAGAACCAAATGCTTTGGAAGAAAAAAGCCCCAGGTCTAGCCTGGCTTTACTGATCTAAATCTTGGTTGAATTAGCTATTCATGGAGGTGAGGCAGTGATTGCAGGAGGCCAGGAGATGGATTTGCTCTTTGCGGAAGTTACTGGGCAGCTGCTGGTGCTTATCAGTGCTTTCCGCTATTTTTCCTATGTGCATATTTGGAGCAGGTGGTTTTCCTGTTGAAGAGCTCTGACTGTTGCAAAAGAGAAAAGCTTGACATCCTTAGGTGCACTCGTCAGAGCAAATCTAAAGGGAAGGCCAGGGTGATTTAGCATCGCTGTGCCACGGCAGATGTTGGCATCCCTTCAATGCTGAAAGATTGCTGTGTGCTGCGTTCCACTGGGCATTACCAGCACCACTTCAGCATGGGAAACCAACCCTTCTGCCCCCAAGTCCCCTGGAAGACGTGGCCTCCTTCCCATCACCTTGCTGCGTGGCCGGGGGCCAGACGAGCTCCCCCCAGCCCCTGCTGCTGGTCGCTGTGTCTGCCCCCCTGGCGGCAGCGCTGGGAGTTGTGTGCCTGGCTGTGTTTGCAAATTTGGCCTTTAGCTGCTTGGTCTCCCGTTCTGTTGACGGCCGGAGAGATCATGCAGAACATACAGAAGGATGCGGTTGTGTGCAATGAATAATTATTAAGTGCCTGGTTTGTGTTACGGCTTGAGCCAGGTTTGAGAGAAAAACCTTTCCTGGTGGTTGTGTTCTGGAGCCTCCGTTGGAGCAAGGGCAAGCTTAAAGAAAAAAATGACAAAAGTCAGCATCTCTGATGGGACCTCCAGGACCAGTGCCCTCCTGTCTCTGAGACGTCGTTTTGTGCCCTTCCAGCAACCCTCCCTGTATTTAATAAATAGCACCAAATATGCTGGAGGTGGAGTATCTTTAGAGGAGAACTCCACTGTCAGAGTCGGTATGACTTTTCTCTTTGGCTGTGCTGAATTATTTTTGATAGATGTTTCTGTGGTATGGACCAGCCTCAAATGACTTTCCCCTGTACCTCCTTGTGATACGCAGCTCTGCGAAATAGCTTCTTACAGCTCTCTCTGGGGAAAGGCAGCACTTTGCATTGAGCGAGAGATGAGATTGCAAGGTCTGCACTTACCTTCCTTAAAAACAAATAAAAAACCCATTTCAACAGCCCAAGGTAACTGAGTGTTACCCTGGTATTTTGTAGGAGCTTTTTTAAACCCTGGTATTTTGTAGGAACTTTTTTAAATAGAATCATAGAATTGCTGAGGTTGGAAGGGACCCTTAAGATCATAAAATCCAACCATTAACCTACCCTGACAAAAGCCACTTCTGAACCATGTCCCTAAGTACCCCATCTACCCTTTTTTTAAACACCTCCAGGGAAGGTGAATCCACCACCTCCCTGGGCAGCCTATTCCAATGTTTAATAACCCTTTCAGTGAAAAAATGTTTCCTAATATCCAATCTAAACCTCCCCTGACATAACTTGAACCCATTTCCTCTCGTCCTATCCCCTGTCACCAAGGAGAAGAGGTCAGCCCCCATCGCCCTACAACCTCCTTCCAGGTAGTTGTAGAGGGTGATAAGGTCTCCCCTCAGCCTCCTCTCCTCCGGGCTGAACAACCCCAGCTCCCTCAGTTGTTCCTCACCAGCCTGGTAGCCCTCCTCTGGACACGCTCCAGCACCTCAATGTCCTTCTTGTAGTGAGGGGCCCAAAACTGAAC
>VXBH01004032.1:583081-634210 GCA_013400035.1 Rynchops niger
GGATCCTCCTTCCGGCCCTTCTTGTGGATGGGTGTCACATTCGCTAACCTCCAGTCAGCTGGGACCTCCCCGGTTGTCCAGGACTGCTCATAAATGATGCATAGTGGCCCGGTGAGCACTTCCGCCAGCTCCTTCAGTACCCTTGGGTGGATCCCATTCAGCCCCATAGACTTTAATGCTGTAGTACTGGGGCAATCAATACCCTACGGTTGACATCTGCAAAGCTTCTTCAGTTTTGTATTTCATTATTTCAACACATCTTACTCATCTGTAAAGGTTTTTGGTTTAGTCTGAAGGAAAAGCAGATGTGTGTGCATGTGATCCAGAGTCATGAAAGAAGAATATGCGTATGCACACTTGCTTTTTTTTTTTTCATATGAATAGGCAAGCCAAACAGAAAAAAAGCTCTTCCATTCACTTAAGCCAAGGGACCCCAAATCCTGTGGATGAGCAGCATTCCAGGGATGGGGAGCCTGCACGTGTGTCTGCATCTGCTGTAAGTGCAGTAGTGCCTGAGCCAGGGAGACACGGCAGAAACCCACCAGCTCGTAACATTTTCAGTATTGCCTGCATGGGATTTTGCTCCTTGTTGCCCACTTATAGGAGGTGGGAGAAAACGGAAGCCTTTACAGATTTATCCATGGTCATGGGGAACACGGGAAAGGGCATGTGGCAGCACGGGCAGGAATAGATCACGAGCACGGCTCCTTATCTAGAGCTTGTGGAGATTTTACCTCAAATAATTCATCCTGCTCTGTCCTTCCTATCTCCCCCTCGGCTTTGCAAAATGTATTTCACGTACACAGTGTCTCCCTGCTTGAGCCAGTTATCTGGCTCTCAACAGCTACTTATTCTTTCAAAGTACTCTATTACTGCTAGGATTTGATTTTTATATATATACAATCATTTTGCTATTGTGCTGGTTGTGTGTGGCTGTGGATGCAAAAGCGCCTTCGCTCCCTGCCTTCCCTTACGCTCCAGCTCTCACTGTGGTATTGATAGTTCTATACCTGGTGGTAAAATTAATTAAATTATGTTCTCTATTTATGAACTAGGTTATTGCTTTAATTATTTATTGCTACTGCAACTAATTTGATTTAGGCAATATTTAGTTCTGTTTCAGTAACTTTTCATTTTAAAAACAAACAGCTGGTTTTGAATTCATTGGCATTAACAACCTGTTATTGATTAGTTTGGCCTCAAACTGTGTGATGAGGGAAGAGTGGCTGTATGCCATGCTAAGCCTTCAGACCAGAGCGTTAACAGCAAGTTAAAGCATATTTTTCTGGGAGTAGCAATTTGGAAAGTGTATGAAGACTTGCCGTCGTTTAAGGAAGGTCAGAGCCCCTCAGCAATTTCTGTGGCTTCAGCTTATCTTTATAGGAAAGGATAAAATAAAGGATGCAGAACTAAAAAATTGCAATATCTCCTCCCACTTCTGTACCTCAATCCTGGCGTTCAGGCATGCCCTTTACTATCAAGGTTTTTATTGTGAATTGGTAGTTAACACCTGTAGTGGTGAAATTCGGTCTGCTAGTCTGTGTCCCTTAAGGTCTGCTCTCCAATTTGAAGAGCTTAATTCAAAACCTATTAAAATCAATTGGAAGGTTTCCTCTCTCGCTTGTACTTTATTTCATACCATATCTCCAATAACAACTGGCTAGCTTTTCTCTGTGTCATTACTTTCTGCTGAGTGTTTGTGATTTAAGAGTCCAAGAGGTTAAATAGCTTCTCTTCCACCGTCTCTGGTTACCTGTGAGAAAAGCTCAAGGGCTACACTTGAGAGCAGAAAATGAAGGTCTTGTTTGTAAATTATAGTTCAAGGTCAGTTTAAAGAGTGTTTCTTGAGGGACCGGGGCAGATCCTTCTTTTCCATTCACACCACAGCGGCATAGCTTCCATTTCACGTGTGCAATGCAAGCACGACTCTGGATTTGGTGAGGTGCCTTGTCATGACCCTGCGAGGCTGTGCCCAAAAGGTGAGGAAATGAGCCCATATATAGAGGTACAGGCCATCGAGGGCGGGGGGATTTGTCATGGCACAGCTCTGACCCGAGCAGTGGTCGGGGGGGAGAGCATCAGTAAGAGGGTTTTAGGCAAATGTTAGGCAGAGTTTGTAGCACGTGGGCAGCATATGGTTCTGCACTGCCCTGCTGTGGAGCCCACAGCTCTGTGGTCTTCCCCCTTTCGAGTTGCTATGGGATGAAATAAACATTTAACTTGTGACATCTTATGGACAGGACCTTTTGGTCTCTTCCCTGGTCACTCCATGTTGATAAGATATTCATACAATCATCTTGAAGACTGTAATGCCAATTCTTCTGCTCTACAATACCTTCTCTGATCACAGACCTTCTCTTTGGAAGTAAAGACCACCAACATGGTCAGAAGGTGGGGGCTCTGGTCAGGTGGTCATCGTGGCCACGGCATTGGGTTTGTGTTCAGCCAATTTGAACATGTGCCAAGTCCAAAACTCTCCTGGGACCGAGCCATTGTGGTGGTCAGAGGGCTGCTGCCCACCCATGGAGGCTGGGGCCTCTGCTCGGCTGCCTGGTCCTTAGGTTGGGTCTGGCCAGCTGCAATTTCATGTCTTTGCCTCAAATGAAGCATGTTCTTCCCAACAGATACAAAGTGCCGTAGGTCCCTGTGGTTCTCCTGCCTTCTAGGGGAGCAGGTCTCCATTTCTTCAGTCCTGGAGCGCTTTTATGGAAAAGTAAAGGGTTGAGGGAGGCTTTTCTGTAACCTTCTGCTTCCTTTGACAAATAACCTTTATTTATTCCATGCTACAGTGTGGTGTTTGCAGCATATGCCGTGATATTAAACAGCTGCCACATCTGAAGCCAGAGGTAGCTGCAGCCATCCTGGAGTGCCTATGTAAGCTCACGTCGAATCCCCGGGGATGAAGGGCTCTATAAAAAATGTAAGATCATTATAACTAATCTTGAAAGTGGACTGATGCATTTAACATATATAATTATAAACTTTCAAACAAGATGATTTCATCTGCTGGAGCATCTGGGAATTGTTTTTTCATTATCACGTTTCAGAGAGTGAAAAATCTTCCTGTTCTTTCGGAGGATTTAGTGGGATTAGTTGCTGCTGTTTGCTGTTGCGTATTCCCGCAAAGGTTTGTATAATGGTGCGCATCTCGAATTCATTCTGCATCCTTTTGGGGGGTTTTGCGTTGCCTTCCCCAGTGATGTGCTGGGACGGTCCCCTTCAGGTGGCAAAGGAAATGAAGACGAGCTTTTCCCATGACCAATTTGAAAAATGATCTGACAACGTGTGCAGGAGTTTACTGATGCGGCAAAGTACTTGCTTGTGCAATCAATTTGGGAGTAACCGTAGTGACTCCGAAAATCACCTGATCAAGTGATTTGCATGAATGATATTTTCAGCACGAAAGGCAATAGTAAACATATACTGATACTTTCATCGAAGGATTGTGTGAATTCCCTGGTAAGGCCCCGATGGCAGGTCACGCTGGCCGGGCAGCAGCTCTGACCCCGGGCTTTGCAGGGGTAAGCTGTAAAAAGAGGTCTCTCTGGTCCTTGCGATGGCAGATTTTGCTTCATGAAAGAAGTGCTTCATCAGTAGGATTTTAAGATAAATGGTACAGACAGTCAAAAGTCGCGATGAGAGCGTATTTTTACCTGATAAGGACAGCTCATCCCGGTTTGGATTTTCAAAGTATAGGACTACTTGCTTTTGTGACAACAACTGATCTTAAACTTTTCTAATAGAGTAAAACCCAGTAAAGGCAAACCCAAAGCAGGTAAATTTTAAGTTAGTAAAGACTTAATTTCATCAATAACCTTAATTTCCTCTCCCTCTTTTATAAAGAAGGCTCCCAGTTTTGACAGTGCTGTTGGATTTCCCATTTGAATGACTGTTCCTGCCAGAGATGCTGGCTTGCTCCTCTTCTTGCTCTGTAATGTCACTGTACATCCAGGAACTATGGGACCAGCAGGGACTTCAGGTGTCTTATTCTCTATTTCGCTGCTTGGTTATCACTCCATATTTTCAGGAACTTAACTAGAGAGGAGAAGCAGGGGAGGAACGGGTAAACAGTGTGAGAATGGGGAAGGAAGGGGGAGGCTGGTGCAAATTCTGCCCGTGGCTGGGGCATTGAGCCGATGGTGGCAGCTTGCTGGGAGTGGGACCAGGCAAGTGTGAAAGTGGTGGAAATATCTTGTAATGAAAAATGCTCACGTTCCTACTGAGGAAGGATCGTGGTAGTTTTACCATTTTTTTGCCAAAAGTGATCCACTTCTGGCCAGCCAAGCGTCTTTAAATTAGATCAGCGCATAAGGCTCTTAAATCACATTCTTTTATAGGATGTTTTAAGGGTATTACAAGTCTTTTCTTGTGATGTTGTTTTCCTGTTTCCAGACAGTAAGACAGGAGATACTGATGGAGGAGCAGGCTTGCTTGGGAATAAGGGTACTCCAGAGAGTCTTAAAAGATACAAGTTAAATGGGAAATTTCTCCTTGTTCTTGCTTGGGAGGGAAGATGCATTGCAGCTGCCTGCCAAGGGCAGAAACGTAGCTTGCCTGGCGACTGGGGAAGCTCAAGGTTTCATATGATAGATTGATGGAAACCCGTGTTCTCCTCTGTAGAGCGTTGGGAGCAAAAGGACTTTGTAACAGGATGGAAGAACATTTCTACTCGTGGAAACATCATGGAGAACAAGTTTAAGTCTTCTAGGAGTCCCCTCTTACCCTCATAGTGACACCTCATGGTTTTCTGCCCGCATTGGAAACATACTGTAAGGCTTGCTGGCTTTACAGCAAGGTCTCAACCAACCCGAGATCTTGGTGTCTTAAGTCTTCGTGATCTTTTCACAAACAAGATGCAAGTCTTTTTGTAGGCTTGTAGAACTTAATTATTTTACAAGGGTAAACTTAATTAATAGAATCCATTGATACCTGCAGTTGAACTGGCAGTTGAACTGGTTGATCTCTTTCCTCAAATGTTTAACTACTAGTAATTAATACTATTTTGCAGTCTGTTAAAGCATCCCTAGCTTTGTTCAGCCTTGGAGAAGCTGGGGGTTTCTTTTGTAAGAATTTAGCTGTAACACCAATTCCAAAAGCCAAATCTCCACTTCTACTTGGAGATGCCCAAGTTCCAGAGAAATAAGGGTTTAAGATGTTGGGGGTTTTTTTGTGTTTGTTTTTTTTTTTTTTTGTAATGGACTAGCATGGTTGCTAAGCCTGATTGCACAGAGCCTGTCTGTGCGGCTCCGCATGGAGCCCGTTCACTCCTCTAGAAACCCTTTCAAATCATTTCAAAGTTAGAAATTTAGGAGCGTGTACAATATCTGAAGTGATTCGATGATTTAACACTGTTTAAAACAGAGGAACTCCTGTCATACCTCTCTCTTCCCTTTTAAACATTTCCATCAAGAGCATTTGAAATTAATGACTTAAACTCCTCTGTGCATCTGAACGTCTCCTGGAAGGAGTGAGGATGTTGCTGCTGAAAATTTAAATAAGGACTTCGGAAACCAATAGCAACACAAAATGAGTACATCTGCCAGTCACTGCAGTCCCTGTGTGCAGCAGCAAAGGAAAAGTAGGCTTTAAAATGCACCGTGCCCTTGGTGACATTGCACACATAATTATATTTCTCTTGATAAAGATAAGCGTAAGGTTTTTTTTCCATAAGCACAAAACAGGTGATTAAAGTCAGGTGAAGTTTTTGCATTTGTACAGTGGCTTGATTACCATTTTAAAACATGATGGTGAATAGAAAGGATCAGAAGTAAAAGGGGATATTAATTTTACTCGGTCAGTAATATTGCGGCAGTTATGTTCAATCATTTGTAAGACAGAAGGCTGTAAAATACAGCCTGTGATGAGGTTACAGTAAAACTAAACATTGTCATAAATAACAAAATTCAGCTATTTATTTACTGATCTCTAAATAAGGTGTGATTGGAGTGAATATGATGGGAGACTTTTAATTAAACTGAATGAAGGAGTGTTGTAAACATCACAACATTGCCAACGAAAACAGAAAATTAATGTGTTGGCAGACCACGTAGTTAAGACTCTAAAATGCATCTATAACTATGTCCTTTTGATAAATGTTTCAGTACCTCTGTGAATGCTTTCAAATTGATTCAAGGACATCCAAGTGCCGTAGTGCCTTGCCCAGCCTCTGTCAGGGCTGTTGTGCTTCTTATTTTCAATGAAAACATAGCAAGTAAGGAATGTATTCCGTAAGGAAAAAAACCTCGCTGATACCCACAACTCTATAAAATGAAAATACAGTTTGCATTGGCAGGATTGATGAGCGTATTGTCACAGATGTCAGCCTATTCTGGTCTTGGTAGTAGTGGATTCTGGATTTTTCTGTGGATTGCTTCTTTTCTCTTTTTGCTATTTTCAGTAAAAACCTCAAAATACATTTTAATTGAACCAAGGTTTGCTGAGGTGGTTCTGCTTCATTCTCCTGTTTTATTTTGAAATTGCTGGATGCAGAAAGGGGAGAGGATTCCTCCTGTGCCCCAGGGAGGGAACCTTGCCTAGGATGCAGCTCCTGCTGGAGGTGTTCTTTGGAATGGCTGATAAAACTCAATCCAAAGTCTTCTGCTGTGCTGCCATAGAGTTTGTTTCTTGTCCCTACCATACAAAACTCTTCCATTGCCTCCATTTGAACCTCCCTCCCTTTTTTGTATCCTTTTTTTTTATTTTTCGAGGGTGTTTTAGTCAGTCATGCTCAGATTCCAGCTTCCCATTAGACCAGCTGCTGTTGTCCTGTTGCTCGTAGCATCACCCCAGGGAAAGTGCCCCAGGTATGATAATGAGTCCGACTCTTAAATGCATCTGCCTTTCACAGTGTGAACAAAAGCAGCTTCTTTAAGTTTCTTTGTTTTTCAAACCAGACCAGTGCCTAATTCATGGGTAGCCCACATGCAGTTGTGGTTATAAAAAAAAAAAAAATCAAAAATTTCTTATTGCATACAAAATAGATAGTAGGAGTTAGCATTAGTAGGAGAGGCATCAGAATCAGGAACTTACCAAGTTGGTAAGTACTGACTTAGTGCTTTTGGAGGACTTTCTCCATAAAACGAGGTGGAGAGTAGTTGAGGTTAGAACACCAAGTACACTGCACAGACGGATGAAACCAGAGGCCATTAAGAGCCCCGTCTCTTGAAGTGTGCTTTGTGATAGAAGTACATGAAAATCCCTCGCTGCAGGTCCCCGTCTGTGACAGTGTTAATGGAGCTTTGAATAACACAGTGCGGCATTGCTGCAGTCTCATGGTTTTGTCATGCTTTTTCCATTATTCCTACTTTTTCTGTGGGAACCAGACTCATCCTTTCTATTCTTTCTAATTTTTTGGACATAAAACGTGTGGGACCCTGACAGGTGGGCATCCCTGCCAGGAAGATGGCAGAATCGCACTGTACCTGTGCAGGCACATTGAATTGTCCCACGTGGCTTTGCACGCTCCATAGCACAGATCTCATGCCCAGCAATTATTTTCTATTTTTGCTCTCCCTTCTTGCCGTTCCCTGGACCTGGGCTGAGGGGGGTGTGCACATCACACCCGTGGGGAAGCTGGGAAGCATAACTACTTGCTTCTCCCTCCACGTGTATTTAAATGAGTTGGGAGCAGAGCCCCTGCACTTGACATTTTATCAATACTGCCTTCATTAGAAGTTCACTTCTGTTCATTAAAGTTCCCTTTTTAGACGTAATTTGTCACGTCCGTTCAAGTGAGAAGGAGGGTATCCGGAGGAATGGGGTGGTTGCATTATTTCTTGGTGTTGTAGATTCACAAAGAAATGGGTGGTATCGGCATGTTGTCTGATACTCCCTTCCTCCTGCTGGAGTTGATCCAGGTCTAGAACAAAACTCCACAAATCCGTCAGCAGTTGTGGCTGGTATCAGGCCACTGAGCTTGGAACAGTGGGTTTCACGGGACCAAAAGATCCTTGTCTTCGCTACCCACATCTTCCATTTGACTTGCTGAATATGTGCCGTGGACATGACCTCACCATCGGCAGATTTCAAATTCAGTAGATATTTGTAGTGGTAGGTTTGCTTAAAGGCATGTTCTTTGCTTAAATCCGGTCTGTGAAACTTCACTTGATGATTCCTGTAGTGTCTTTTCTAATCTGGACATCAATGTGATGCCCCATAGGCTACTGAACTCCTAAGGAAGATATTCAGGCTTCATTAAAGGCTTCAGAAACGTTCAGCGTGTGCTATATGGTTTTAGCTATGAGGGAAGACATAGTTGCTTTTCCCTAAAACATACAACAGTCAAGCTGAATGTGGAAAATTGGATGAAAGTGTCTTGCTAATCAAAACTCTCTGATTTTTGGTGCTCTTAGACTTCACACGCCGTGCAAAAACAAGCTGTTGGAGGTAGGTGTTTGATCATCACAAAATGCAAAACTGAAATGCCAGGCCCAAACTACTGGTCTGGCGTGAGTGTACATTCTTGAAGGAAGGACCCAGCATATCTTCACCTGCTCTCTGAAGTGACTATGCCTTGATTCACATTTGTTAAGTTATGGTAGAAAGGCTTGGTGGCTTCTTGAGAAACAAATACAACATTAATGTGGACAATTAACCCAGTTGTTCTACCATGCAAAAAGGTGCAATTTTCCTCTTTATGAAAAATTAAGATCTGCTTTGATCATTTGGAAAGCGTAAAGTGAACTAATGAAGCAACCTCAGTACATGAATTCCAATGTTCTTGGTGGGTAAATACGCAGCATCACTCCTCGTAGGCCCGGAGGATCTAATGAAAAAATCTCAAAATAGAAAACCATGGAAGAAATCTCAATTAAACTTGCAAAACATTCAAAGAGCTGAAAGGGGATGGTGTCATGCTTGAAAATGTATCACTTATTCTCTTTGGTAACGCGTACAGTTGTTTCCCCTCTCCGTCAGAGACGGCACCAGCTCTCCAAATAAATAGAGAAGCTGGCACACGGACACTTTCTTGCTCATTATTAAAGTCAAGAGTTTCAAGCATAGAGTCAAGATGTTGACAGAGGAAACTGCAGTGCGTGCAGGAGGGTGCCTGGGCGTGCGTTGTAGGAAACGTAGTGTCGGTGATGTTCTGCTGGACAGTAAGACATGCCCACTCTGTGGGTTCATCTGGTGAGAAGAAAAGCTTGCTGGGCTGTGGCCGTGTGGGATGTCCTAGGGGAATATCTGAGATTGGTGATGAGTTGAGGGCTAAAGCTCCATTTAGGTTTGCCATAAGAAGCCAATGCCCTTGGAAAGGTGTATTTTTGATGCAAGGAGAAGTCTGGCAGAGCTGTTGCTCATGGTGCTGGCATGGAGCTGTGGCTCGGGCAGCCAGCAAGCAGCTTCAGCAGGTGCTTCTTGGTAAGGGATTGCAGTTTGCCAAAGTGCCTGAAGACAAAGCCCCTCTCTGCCTCATGTGGCTTAAATGACTCCTTCAGGAATATATCTGCTGCATCTGTTCAGGGGAAAAAAAGGATGGTAAATCACAATAGCGCCAATTGACTGCGGTGAAAAATGTTTACGTCACTTTCATTCTGTAAGTTAACAGTTCAGCTACTGAAGTAGAACCAAGGTCTGCCAGAAATGAGGAACATTCATACCCATCAGCATGTGAGGACTATGTTTGTTTAAAAACCTTTCAGGAGATTTAAAAATTATTGCTGCTGTGAACCTTGAACAGAGCTGTGAATAACTTCTTTTTGAGCACTAACAGTTGCATCAAAATAGTGAGAATTAATAAGTGCATCCCACGGACGTGCTGGCACAGCAGAAGGCCTTGTGGGGCAGCTCCTGGCACACGTGTCCTCCTGCCTCCTGAAGAGCAGCGGCGTTGGATAAGCTGGGAGGAGCAGATGAAGCTGGGAGGGGAGGACCTGCGTGCTGGCAGTGGGACCCAAGGCACGGTGTGACCAGGATCCAGTCTGGGGTGGAAGAGGTGCCCAAGCTAAAATAAATTCTGAAGCTAGAGAGAAGGCTCCCGCTGATAGAGATGCAAGCATGAAGTGACAAGGTAGGAGAGAGGAACAGAGCAAGGAGACTACAGTTCTGAAAAGGACAACCCATTGAAGGATATGTTCTTTTTAAAACTTCAATATATGCATCGATGTGTCTAATTGAAGAAGAAAAGTATTAATTGCATTCTAAGAAAAGTGCCAAGATGTATTTTGAAAAGCATTCAAATGTTTTGCTAAGTTCTGGAGCGCTTCAAGGGGTGGCTTGGATTTTTTTCCTAGCTTGACTTGATATGAAGAGCATCTCTGCAATGTGAAAGGAAATTGTATCGTGAAAAGACATCTAAGCTTATGTTAGCTTGACTGTCATTTTCATACTAATAGGTTATTAGAGGCTGAACTGAATTGCAGACAGGAAACCTTTAGGGTCTGTTTAAGGTGTCATAAATATGAATACTGCTGTCTCTTGTCTTCATGCAACTCTGTTTTTATTAAGCAAAAAAAAAAAAAGCAGAACCATCATTTTTCTTCTAAAGACCTTACTGAAAAGCATTATTACTATGTTAATTAATCTTTTGGTATTTTTTCCACTCTGAAACTTTCCACACTCGGTGATGTGGTCTTACCCTCTGAGGACAGGCGTGCTTATTTTGCACCAAGGTTGCTGACGAATCTGGTTGATGGCACCTGTGCTACAGGTAGTCTGGCTGTGCAGGGAGTGAGGACGGTGGGGAAGGCTCTTCCTCGGCCACCCCCACCAGAAAAGCAGCAGGGAAGCTGCACGTACCTTCTGCAGAAGGTTTAATTTGACCACCTTGCTTTGCAGCGTCAGGACCCAGCAATGTCAGTTACGTGACATCTACCATCCGCTGTCACTGGGCGGAGGGGGATTGGAAAGCTGGAAAACGCATCTTTAAAGACAGCTGAGTCTTACAGAATTAATAGAAAATGAGTCATGGTGGGCTGTTCTTTCAGGTGGCAAGCACAGTGTTTCAGTTTACTTATGGTCGTTAATGTTTTTTTTCCTCTTGCTTCAATATGGAAAAAGCATATGAAGTCTGGGCACTGGAATGGTTTGGGACGAGGAGGAGTGATCCACGTGTAATGCTTCCAACTGTGATTTCTAACCTCATTGCAGTGACAAGAATCCACTCACTATTAAGCGCTGAGTTTGGATAAGGTGTTTATGCACAAGGCTGGGAGATAAGTCCATTGTCTCAAAAAAAAGCAGCACTCCTTGCCTTAGTCTGCGTCTTGCTCCTCCACCTTTTTATGGCACAGTCCCATACTACAGTTTTGTTGATAAGACAGAAAACTGTGAAGGGTTTAGAAGGATTTTTTCACTTTGGTTGCTTATGGAAACTTCTCTGCCTCCAGGATAACACTCATTAACACCTGTCGCCCAGCAATTAAGATAGGTAAGGGTAGTTGATACTTCTGTGGCATTTTGTAAGAGTCTAGTGGTAAATTCCTATATGATTTTCCAGAGATAAACTTAATATGAGATCTATGAATAAAGAAGAAACAAGTCAAAACCAATACAAAGTGGATGAATATCAGCATTTTGTATCCTCTGCCCTTCTGTCATCTGTCCTTCTTGCTCCTGCCATATTGCAGGAGCTGGGATTCTCCATCAAAGAAAGTTTCTTACTCCTTACTCTGATTTCTTTACTCCATACTGACCACTTTCTGTCTTCTAGACTTCAGATATGTATCAATGGATGTTTGTTCATTCTTTGGTAAGTAGATCAGGTAGATAATAAGTTGTTATTTCAGAGTACAGGTCTACGCACTCTGCAAAGCTACATGCAAGTGAGACTTGCCGGAAGCAAAATCAATTGGTTAAACTTTGAATATTTCAAAGAAGTTCAGTGCTGCATGAAAAAGATTAAAGATGCTGTAATGCACTTGAGCCATTTTTTCCAGCTACAAAACTGTATCTGATGGAAAAATAGCATTGCTCAAATATGCAGAAGTAAACAATGCCCCTCAAAAATAAATTAATTACTAAAATGGCTGGGCTCAGTCCTCTAATAATCCAGCTCAGATGCAGAACTTTGATAGTCTGTAAACGGTTGTAACGCAGCTGGGCTGCGAAGCTTTGAAGAAGGAATTGATTAAAGCTTAACCCCTTGGAAACACATTCCCAGGTGTCTGAATTAGCTGGGCATTGGCAGGGTGGAGACGGTGCCGCTGCCAGCGCGGCCGTGCTCCCGCAGGGGACCTGCTGCTTGGCATTGTATTTCCAAACTGGCTAATGTGCATGTCCCTGCTGTGGTACCAGTGAACCCTCTGCTATGGCGTTGGGCTCCTGCGGGGTCTGCAGTGCGGGTTGGTTCAGCAGGAGCAGGACTGTAAGCATCGCTTTGACCCTGTCCCATTGGGACCAGGCTCTGCCTTACAGCCAGAGGGATTCCCCGAGGGCACAGCCCAGCCGATGTGCTGTGAATATGAGACTGTGCCTGTGAAAATCTCAGGGACGTCTTATTATTGGTTTCTTAAGGGCCCTTCAGGTGGGTTTTTTAAGGATTTTTTTTTTTTATGTTCTCCCAAGTAACAGTCGACAGGACAAGAGGAAACAGCCTCATATTGTGCCATGGGAAGTTTAGGATAGATATTAGGAAAAATTTCTTCCCTGAAAGGGTTATCAAGCATTGGAACAGGCTGCCCAGGGAAGTGGTGGAATCACCATCCCTGGAGGTATTTAAAAGCCGGGCAGACGTGGTGCTGAGGGACATGGGGTAGCGGGGGTTTGTCAGTGTTAGGTTGATGGTTGGACTCGATGATCTTAAAGCTCCGTTCCAACCTAGATGATTCTATGATTCTTTGTTGGTCCTTAAGGCTTATTAAATATTGGCATCTTTAAGGTCCATAATGTGCAGGCAGGAGCCATGAGCTCCCCTGTCCTTGAGCAAACGTATTTCTGTTGTATTCAGAGATATGGCCCTTTCTTTCTCTGAAGTCTATTGCAGTATACCCTGGTTAGTGGTTTAGGAGAGCTAACAGGGAGAATACAATACCGTGGGTTTACATTTTCATTTAAGTATGACAGACAGCCTTGGTCTGCAAATCTCTGCTGTCTTTATTATCTTACGCAATGTTAAGTGCTCTTTGTGAACAGTCTTTTCAATGTTTGCGAGAAGTTCTTAGCTGTACAAACTTTTAGTAGTAAAATACATTTAAATTCCTGCTGGAGAGAGGGATGAAGTAAGGGATTCATTTTATTCCCTATATTCTACCATGGACCTTCCAATTTTTTTGTGGGAGAAGACATAAAATAATTTTGCAGCTTTCCCTGAATTTCTGTGGGATAACAATTGCTAACTGTGAGCACTGGTTTGGGAGCCTTTCCATACTCAACTCTCTTTCCATACAGCTCTATACATTTTCTCTTTTTCTATATCCATTTCGTATTCAGCAGCAATGAGTTAAATCTTTCAACTCACCTGGCTTCTGTGGTCACTGTCTCTAAATACGAGACGGTGACACTTTGCCTTGTCCCTTTGGCTTACAGGATTCCCAGGCAGCCCAAGCAGTGACCAGCATGTATAACTGTTCAGCATTTGGAATTTAAAAGCAGTTTAAAATGCAATTAAATACCTAAGGAAGAGATGCGCATAAAAACTGTATGCTTTTACTGTATGTTTTTGAAGCTCGCTTGTAAGTGCAGTTGTGTTCTTCTGCAGTAAGTTCACCTGAACATGAAAATGTTGCAAACAATTCTCACCCATTAACCATACCTGATTAAAGAGTGGCAAACAGGTACCACGGGGTATCAATTTCTTTGAAGATGGTGGAAAGGTGGCTGCTGCACTTGTAAGAATGAGAATTTTATCTGACAGCACAATGTTGAGTTTTGGCTCGATATTATTGCTTAAAAACTTACCCATCTGGCTCAGAAAGAGGAGTCTCCCAGCTGGGCCTTCGGGATCATGTTAAACCGTGATGAGGAAACCAATTCTCCATCCACCAGTTGTGCTGTAAGGAAATCCCTGTTCTCAACGTGGAAAAATCTCCCAGTTCTTATTTCCAGGGGCAGGAGCCCTGCCCAAATCACAAGGGAGGTTCAGCACAAAAAATGTCCTGGGCAATTAATAATTCTCCTCATCCCTCTTAATCTCTTTTCCTTTTTCGTTCAGAAAATGCTACAGTTCTGGCAAAGGCTGATGCCTCTTTTGACACTGATGGTGTCTGACACAGCATTAATGTGTAGTCAGACATGAAAAACAATGCAAGTAGCATTGATTTGTTGTTTTCCAGGTTGGTTAAGTTCCTTCGTATTGAGGAAAGGGATTTAAATATAGCTTGGTAGGCTGGAGGGAATAAATACAACCAGGAGTTCTTGTTCCCACTGATATTAATAGCAAAGTTCCCACTGCTTTCAGGGGATTTTGGATGGGACTCTCCTGGTGCTTTCATTGAAAAAAGGGATTTTTAGTTTCTCTTTCATTGTGGTAGGTGTTAAATGCAGCGTCTGCCATCCGTGCTCATTCTGACTCCACTTTCATTAAATGTAGGAATACTGCATGCGGGGCAAAATGCAGCTAAAGATGAGCAAAGGTATTCAATGCAGTCTTATACAAGTAATTAAATAGATAAAATATATAACTATATGTCTATAACTATAATTAAGAATTATAGTTGTTGGGTGTACCATTTCCTTGGGATGAGACTGGACAATTCTCCTGTGCTTCTTGCTTCTGTGAAATTCTGCCCGCGTGAGCTTTGCTCCAGCGATGTCCCCGAGCCGAAATGTGCTCCACGCTGGAGGGCCAAGGTGACACACACCACTGAGCCATCAGTGGGATCTCTCATTCCTTTTCCTTTACTTCGCTACTTCACCTGTGTAGAAAACTGGTTTTGAAAACTCTACGTTTGTCCAAGGCGTGGAGGTGCTGGGGCGAGGATGTGGCTGGTGGCACCGTGGGATGAGCGGCAGCTCATCACTGACCTGCACGAACAGCCCTCTCTGTATATACACTGGTTCCAGCATTTTGGGGAGGCAAACAGTAGTTTCTGTGGGTGCAAATCTGGAATTTAGCCATCAAAATAACACCATGCAGACAAAACCACTGTTTTCCCCAAGCAAAATAAGAACATTTCACTACACTGACAGCTAAAGTAAGTTAGATATTTTTTTTTTTTTCTTCCCCAGCACTGTTATGTTCTTGCAAAGCGAGTTGTAAACAGGGATCAAGTTCATAAATGCTCAATGAGGTTTTGCGAATTGGTGTTTACAAAGCAACTGCCAGTGGGGGCTGCTGGCTCCAAATCCTCACATTGCATTTGCAAGTTCACCTGGCCCTACTTTTAATTAAAAGTAGGAGTAGTTTGTCCATGATGCCTTAGGAATGACAAGGCACTTCACTTCCTTCTTGAATTTTGTAAGGTTTTTTTATTAAGTCTTACGTGTTACATTTCTGTCTGGAATGTTTCTGGGCTTCTCTGTCCCTTAGGGATGTGTACTTCAGGGAACAGCTGATCTGTATGGTTTCTCAGAAGATGTATCGAGTCTTCGGCGTGATACCAGAAAATCACAGCATATTATAAACTACATGTTTGCAATGTTTCGTATAATCTAAAAATGTATTTCTGAAGTATACTGGGAGTGGACTGTTCGGTGGCCTAGGGATGTTGGTGCTTTGTAAGACACTGCATCATGCACACCAGTGAAAGGGGTGCTGGGTTTGCTGGTCTGGGGTGGAGACCGTGTGTCATTTAAATTGGTGGGAGGGAGGAGAGTCAACAGGGGTGTTGCAGAGTTGCAATCAGCTGAGCAATTAGGGCAGTCTTACTCTCTGTGTTGCAAAGTTGACTATAAAAAGGCATCGGCATAAAAAGTTGGTAAAGATGTGAGTTTTCTGTGCAACGCCTCCTACCTAACTCTGAAACAAACACCTTATATTTTAATCTTTCATGTGTTTTCCAAAAAAATACTGGTTTTGCTCTGAACAGGGGAATATTCCAACTTCTCAACTCAATCCACAGGGTGAAAGTGCAGACTAATGGAGAATTTGGAATGTGCTGCCTGTTAGCGGTGCAGCTGGTGCCCAGTGCCCCAGCTCCATTGTGAGTAGCCAAAAGGCCCGGGCTCTGTGCCGCGGGGCAGGGGAGTGTGTTGTGACAAATTAAGCCCACCTGAGAAGCAGCACTGAAGGTCTGCAATCCCCAGATGTTTTAAATGCAAAAATCACTGCAAGGAGCAGGAAGGTAGAACCTTCACCAGGTGGTTCTACAGGCAACCCTGTAGCAAGGGTCTCAGGAGTAGAATATCTTTGTCCCTAAAATGCTTTGGATTTTAAAACTGTAAATTTGACACTTGTAAACCTTAACTTTTTTGTGTTATGTGAAGTGGGAAATCCATTTCTGCCATGGAACCTGGCTATGCCTTTACTCCTAGGGACATAGATCGTTTGTGTGTGCACGATGGGGCTCAGGTGGGAACAAGGTTGAGTCTTGCTAATGCGTTGCATCTGGTGGTGCTGGCTGGGGAAGGGGTGGGGGACTCCTTCAGTCCTTTTGATAAATCTGGGTTCCCTCGAGTTGCTGCTTTGCTGTTCTACTGTGTGGTTGTATGGAGTCAGTATGGAAGTGGTTTGGGAATAACAAGCAGGAGGCAAATCACCAGGGAGAGGTGGGTGTCTCAGGTGAGCAAATCTTGGAGCGTTACAGTACCAATGGTCAGGCCATTCGTGTGTTCCGATGTCTGGCGTGACCCAGCAGCAGGGGTTGTTTCCCACTGCTGAGGACGCTGCCTGGCCTGCTCTTGGGAGACAGGAGGTTGGCCAGCCAAGACATGAGGGCTTTGAGATGGCTCTGCTGAGCTTCCTAGGCTTGGAGAGCAGTTGGATGAGTTGGCCAATACTTACCAAGCAGTGACATCCTGTCAGTGCTGTCTCCAGAATGTGTCTGAAGGATCTTGTGGGGTGTGTGGTCTGAGTGGACGCCCCAGTCCCCTCTGAGGGCTGGGGTCCTCCAGAGTGTGTGGCTGGGGAGGGTTGAGTGTGCACTGGTGCCATGACCCAGGGACACGCTGGAGTCCTCATGGCAGCGGAGGAAAATAGAATTGGGATGCGTGTGCTGGGAGGCATCATTCTTGCTGCCCCTCAAATAGGAAAACAAAATAAGCCTCCGGCAGGTTCATGTTGGGTGATGGATGCTTCTAGCTGCTGGAGGAGCAGCATCTGCGTGCCCTGGGCTGTGCTCGTCTCCTCTCATCGGCTAGGTGAGGCTGTGCTTGGTGGGGGCACATCCAAGTGCCATCAAAGTACTTCAAGGAGTAATTCTAACTTGCAGCATGGGAATTCTTCCCCCCCCAGGTCAATAAAGAAGTGTTTCTGCTACAAGGATGCTTTGTTCTCTCCTGAATGTGATTTTGGATAACTCTTTACTATCCATAGCCCTCTGAGAGCTTACGGGGATCATTGCAGCAGTACCAGCCCGGTGCTGGATGCACCCTTCTGACCCTACCGCTTGCACTGACCTGATATAAAACATCCCTAACGACTAGTTTTGCTTGGGTTTAATGTTTGTAGTGAGGCATCCAGAAAGGAGGCTGCAGAAGTCCCGCATTTGGTTGTTCGGGTTGGAGTATGGGATTTTTGTGTGTTTTTTTCCCCCCGATGTTTTCATTACTCAGCTGTAGGCTATCTAGCTCAGAGAGAGACACTTTATCAAGTCACTCCTCTTATTAATTTGCTCGAAATGTTTGCTGGTTCCAGATGTGGCACTAATTTTAACACTATGTCAGTATAAGGTGGCAGCAGGGATGCCATATATTGTGTTTTGTTAGTCAGAGGATAACATAGTCCAGAGCCTTCACTGAACTTCATGGGTGCGTGGAGGTTCAGGTGTTCAGAGAAGTGCTGGAAATGCCTTATTTAAATTCTTCTCCAGCTACTGGAAGAAAGAAGATAAATCATAAATAAACCTAAATTATGTTCTGCCTTCTCTGCAGATTTCTCTCCCCACCTCATGTAGTAGAAAAATGTGTGTAGTAAATCCCATGTGGAGCGCTTTGCACTGGCAGTTCACGTGGCTGCGTTAAAAGGGATGCTGGCTGCTGTATTTCAAACTTGTACCTTTTATTTTCCATGCCCAAGTGTGCTCCTGGGTGCAACTCGGGGAGAGAGGGAGCAGTTTGTCTAGACAATGCGCTCTGCAAGCTCAGATAAGAATCATTACCTAGAGAAAAGAAAAAAAAGGGGGTGGGGGAACCCCATGATTCAGGGGCCCTTGGTCCCTCAGATAACATGAGGCACTGCTCAGCACACGTGGGGATGGAGACACAGCTCCCTGGAAACAGTGGAGTTAAAAAGTGGTGTTGAGTGGAGGCTGAAGTTTTTGGGGTTGCAGTGGTTTTTTTTTCAGGTGACTGGTTTCTGAGACTTCACTTCTCTACTTAACTTCCATATTCTGCTCTGAAAGAGAGGAGGGATCAACTATGTCAGTGTTATCTCTTCCCATCAGACCTCCTCTGCTTTGCTTAATTACCCTTTCTTCTTACTATGTGCTTAGCAGGTTTTGTGTTTCAAGAATAAATTGGGAAGTGTCTCATCATCATAGGGTACATCTTTCCAGTCCCTCAAGGGGCCCTACAGGAAGAAAAAGGGGGGACTCTTTGTCAGGGATTGTAGTGATAGGACATGGGGTAATGGTTTCAAACTGAAAGAGGGGAGATTTAGATGAGATCTCAGGAAGAAATTCTTTGCTGTGAGGGTGGTGAGCCCCTGGCCCAGGTTGCCCAGAGAAGCTGTGGCTGCCCCATCCCTGGAGGGGTTCAAGGCCAGGTTGGACGGGGCTTGGAGCGACCTGGTGTGGTGGGAGGTGTCCCTGCCCAGGGCAGGGGGTGGGACTAGATGATCTTTAAGGTCCCTTCCAACCTGAACCATTCTGTGATTCTATGATCTTTGTAACTTGGAGGTGCTGATTCCACATGTGAGCTGTAGAAAAGGGACTTCTTGACCAAAGAGTCAGGCTCTGTGCTGATGCTGACTCTGGGTGTTTTTTGTTGTTGTTGGGTTTTGGGTTTGTGTGGGGTTTTTTTGTTTGTTTGTTTGTTTGTTTTTTTAAACACAGCTTAGGTCTACTTGCCAGCTGAGCATGACATGCAGGAAGAAAAAAAAACTCCTGCATATCTAGTATTGCAGCATGAACTGCAGAAAAGTGGTATTTAGACTGCTAATAGTGTGACGGCGTCGTGTCATGTGCAGGAGACTGTGAAACTGAGAGAATGATGGTGATTTTTCATTAACTCCCTCTCTTGGGATCTCTCTCTTCAAGTTCTCACATGGTTTCTGAAAAATTCCTCCGTTGAAAAGAGTTCGGCCGAAGAGCAGGAGGATAGGCTGTAGGCTTGGCTTGGGCTTCCTGGGTGAGGCATTCACCAAATTTAGTTCTACATTTCTTGATGGGCTCAGTTATATTATCCCTCTTTAGGGTTATCCTATGACTAATTGCAGAGGGACTGATGAGACAGAGAACAAATCAGTTGAAAAAGCTCATTTACAGGTAGGACTTCTGGCAGCTTCGTTCCCAGTGCGTGACCCTGCTTTTGGGTTCATGGGATTCTTCATTTCTGGGAAGTTTAGGTTTTCCACTGAGAATAATACGCTATAGATGAACCTGAGGATGGTAGGAAGAAACAGTCACTGTTCCAGATTTCTTTTGTTTCAGTTAAAAATATTGACTAAAAGCTGGTTTAGATTGAATGATCAATTAATACCCCTCAGCGCACACACACACTGAATTAATTTGATAATCCCTTGTGTAAAGTCAGTGGAAAGAAGAATATTTTTTGTTAGTTTACAACAGGAAGAAAGTGTATCCTCCAACGGTAAATGTCACCATATTGGTCAAAATTCACAACAGCATCTCCAGAACTTTGTGCCGTTGCTCGAAGTCTGGCTGTATTCTCAGAAGAGATGCCAATACCACCTTTTCCTCCTTTCTTTTTAAGGGTAGCACCTTTTGCAATCAATTGCATCACAAAACTTTTCAAGGTGTGGGTTTTTTTGTTGGTTTTTTTTTTTTTTTGGCTTTTTCTTTTTTTCATTCTGGTAGTACCAAGTAGTTTGTGCTTGACTGATTGTTCCTGGTGAAACCCTACATTGAGCTGGCTGCTGGTGGGGCAAGGGCAGGGGTAAGGAGCTAAGGAAGGGTCTGCTCCACGCTGTAATGGAGCTAATGGCATTACTCTCAGGACAGCTGCGGGTACATCTGGTGTTAAAGTACCGTTATTTAAACTTTATGATGCGAGAGACTGCCAACTCTCCCACTTGCAGCATATAAATTATGTCGATTGCTCATGCACTTTTTTTAACCCTGATTTCTCTTGAATTATGGATGATAGACAGGACCAGAATTTGCTTTTAGTGTTCCCTTGTGACTGTGTGTGCGCTGAGTGCACTGAGCAGTCATAATCTCAGTGTGTGCAGTCAGGGGATGCATAATATAATTTGGGCTGTGACCATATAGCTTGTATCCTAACCATTAAGAGAGTTATAACATCTGAAACTCAGAGCTATTTTGGGGCAGGGTGGATGCTTTGATGCCAGGTCTGTGCAAAAAAAAAAAAATAAAAAACCAACCAACCCACCTCTGAGGCTGGAAGGGTTCGTAGCCATGAACTCTGTGTCCCAGATGAGTTTTTGAAAGCCAGCGTGATGTCCCTTTTCAAGAGAGCCCTCCATTGTGGAGAGCAGAGACTGTCTTTCAGGCTTCATTGTGGGGAGGAATAATAGCTCCTGGTTTTAATGAAAATATTATGATTGGCTTGCTTTGAAGTTTTCAAGCCCTTGTGTGTGGCAGTGGAGCGCGTTCATCAAGCCGTGCACTTAGTTGAATGCTCTTGTGCGGGCGGGGGCGCAGGTTTGATTGGCGCAAATTAGAAGTAGTCCACTCCAGAGCTGATGGAGACCCTGCGGAAGCTGCCCGTGTTGCCGTGATTTTTGACTACTCCTGAATACACGCTGCTCCTGGGAAAGGGAAGCCTTTTAAAAGATGTTAATGCAGTGTGCGGATACCATAGTGCTTTTTTGCAGGAGCGAGTCAAGGCGCTGCTACTTTTAAGATAATTTCCGCAGCATTTATTGAATAATGTGTGTTTTAAGGTGTACTAACAGCCGGTGTTTGTAAATTATATAAAACAGCTACAGACACTGACAAACAGTGTGTCTGCGCTCCTGATGTTGCATTTGGATACTACATAAAATTTAAGACTCTTTTTTTTTTTTTTTTTTTTTTTTTTGTCATGCTTAAATATGAAGAAAGCTTTACTCCCTCGCACATTGATTTTACAAGCATTAACTGCTTAATCAATCAGCCCTGAAGTTTTGCACTTCATTAACTGATCTTTAGGAGTAAAGTGCAAACTGTTTGCACTGGGTGAAGTCTGTCCTGGCTGATAGCACTTGAAATGCCCAGTGCTGGCAGATTTTGGACAACAGTTCTTGGAGTAGAGACAGCAGAGGTTAGAGCCACGGCAATGACTGGGTGGAAGAAATGAGTACGGTCAGGTGTCGTGGCAAGTATTGCTAAGGGAAGACCCACAGCATTTGGTAGAAAAAGTCTTTCAGGGCTGTGAAGTTGTATGGAAGTGAACCTTAGTTTGGCTCAGAGGAGATGGGGATGGGATGAAAAATCATGGAATGGTTTGGGTTGGAAGGGACCTTAAAGCTCACCCCGTGCCACCCCCTGCCCTGGGCAGGGACACCTCCCACCAGACCAGGTTGCCCCAAGCCCTGTCCAACCTGGCCTTGAACTCCTCCAGGGATGGGACAATCCTTTTATGTGGCTAAATAAAGCCTCTTGCAGGTCCCGTTGCAGAAGGAGGTGCTGCCGTAGCAGCTCGTGCACCAGGACTGGCTGCAGAGGCCAGCAGTAGCCCAGGCTGGGGGCTGCCAGCCCTGCCCTGCACTGCACACGGGGCTCTCGGGGGCAGCTTCACTTGGTCGCATTTATAAAACCCAGCGTAAACTGTTTGCACACATAATTATGAGGGCTTATTAATACTAAGCATTGTACAACAAACATATTTGCAAATAATGACTTCATAATGTCGCCTAAATCCTTGCTTTAAAAATGGCTAGAACATTACCTTATTAGAGTAATGTTTTTTTTAAAGTATGCTGTCAAAGCTTTATTTTCTTCTATATTTTCTTTATTTTTCTCTTTTCTTTATTTTTCTTTCTACACTGCTATTTTTGACATTTCGGGCATATCCAGACAGTCACCCGTAAGATGGATTAGCTAAAAATACTTGGGAAGCACTTCCAAAATGCTGAGCCGTGTCTCTTCGCAGCCTGCAGTCTGTCACTTACACACATGTAAAATACTGTGTTACGAGAGGCATTTAATGGGCACAATTCATTAGAAGAATACAGAGCGGTGCCCACTCTTCACCGTAAAGAGCCGCTCAGTCCCCAAGACGCTTTGCAAGCACAGGCCTCTCCGAAGGAAACCACTTAATCCTAGGGTGAGCAAATGCGATGATAATGCTCTGCGCTTTGTTGTGTACTATGATCTAATTGAGATTTAATGCATTCTGCCTTGTCCCTGCCGTGGACTCCCTTTGGACCGTGCAGTACAAAGCTCGGTGTTAGCAGCTTGCTTTGCTGTAGCCCAATTTATGTCTTCAAAGACATTCAGGCATTTATTTAGAGTGCATGAAATAGTTGTGCTGGGAAAGATGCATAAGAAGGGAAGAAACGAGATCCTTGCTTTTCCTTTCAGAAAGCCATATTTGCTTTAAGCAAAATATTGAATTATGAGTCTTTCATTCTCCCACCCCTCTGTTTAATAACTATGTATTTGCTACTAATTGCGTTGAATACATCTGCACCTCATGCGATGCTATCTAATCCCACAGCAATATTTCAGTATAAAATCAATTTAAATTGCCAGCACAAATGTGCATAACAAATCCAGAGGGAGAAAGTCTCAGGCAGCTTTTGCAGCCCGGTAGCTCTGGTGGCTCCATAAGGGCCTGTGAGCCCACAAAGCCGCCTGTTTCAGCTACGGGACAGCAAGCCCCTGTTGTATCATAGAGTCACAGAATGGTTTGGGTTGGAAGGGACCTTAAAGCCCATCTAGTGCCACCCCCTGCCCTGGGCAGGGACACCTCCCACCACACCAGGTTGCTCCAAGCCCCGTCCAACCTGGCCTTGAACCCCTCCAGGGATGGGGCAGCCACAGCTTCTCTGGGCCACCTGGGCCAGGGGCTCACCACCCTCAGAGTGAAAAATGCCTTCCTGAGATCTCATCTAAATCTCCCCTCTTTCAGTGTAAAACCGTTCCCCCTCCTCCTATGGCTCCCCTCCCTGATCCAGAGTCCCTCCCCAGCTTTCCTGGAGCCCCTTGAGGGACTGGAAGGGCCTCGAAGGTCTCTTCTCCAGGCTGAACCCCCCCAGCTCTCTCAGCCTGTCCTCCCAGCAGAGGGGCTCCAGCCCTCCCAGCATCTCCGGGGCCTCCTCTGGCCCCGCTCCAACATCTCTGTGTCCTTCTGCTGTTGGGGGACCCAGTTCTGGTTGTTCACCCTTTTGTTGATGACCAGGAATGTGCTTTGGGTTTTCACATTACAGAACAAGAAGAATGGTCTTTCTCCTCGCCGCTAAGCTCTGTTCTTGGGAATCTGAGCCCAGTTTCTAACAGAGAGGCATTTACACGGGAAGAGCTCTTGTAATTTTTAATTTTTCATGCGTTTTATCCACTTAAGCGGGCACTGTTGAGACAGCTACGACTTTAAATGTCAACTTTTGGGAAACTTTGTTTCAGTTCAGTATTGCTTCTGGCATCACACATTGCGAGCAATTTGCTTTTTTCTCATTTTTCCTTTTTCTTCCTTCTCCCCTTCTTGCTGGCTGGTCATTCGCTCCATTTCATGGTGAGACCTGAGGGATTTCTTTTCATTGACAGTTTCAGACCTTTTTTTTCCCCGAAGTGGGCACTGTGCGTGTTCTTCCACCTGAGTAACCTGGAGGCAGCCTCCAAGTCATGTCGGAGCCAGTAAATCTCCCTCCGGGATCCGTCTGGAGACCTGCTCTGCAAATACAACTCCCGTTGGTGTTGGCGAGGATTATGAATGGGAATAGTTGGCAGCTCTGGTTTGTGCTTTAGCTAGAGACAAATATTTCCATTGAGTAACACAGGTTTTTAACTCAAAACTGTGCTACGTTATTTAGTGCAGAAAATTTTCAAATAAAATAAAGCCTTTTTTTGGGGGGGGAGGTGGGGGGGGAACAAACCTACCAAAACCCCAAACATTTGCTCTATCTGTCGGACAATCCCAGCCTGTAGCAGCTATGAAGTTGTTTGAATCTCCCCATGCTGGGTGTTAATGGGAACGGGAGCAGTTGAACACATGCACATCAATAGGAGACTCGGAAGCATAGAAATTGAATTCTCTCCTGCCTTCCCCTTTCCTGTAGAGAAAACAGGCCCCATTAGTACAGAAAGCTTTGGCGAGATGGTGTTTGCAGTCCAAGGCTGCCATCCCCAGTGTGTTGTTCAGCAGAAGACTTCACTTTTCACTGCTGCCAGTAATCCTATTTACCATGAGCGCAAAATACCGGCTGCATTTTGCCTGCTGGATGTGTTCTCCCATTACAGACTCGCACACGGGAAGCCAAGGATGCGAGGAGGGCTCCATCACCTGGCCATGGCTGGGGGCCGTCGGAGCTGTGGGTTCGGCCAGCCCTTTCCAAGCGGTGGTGAGATGTGGGGAGCTTCTCTGGGAGTGAACAAACACGTTTTTTTTTGTCTCTAAAGCAAATGTTTTTGAAAGTGAACTTTTCCCCAGGCTGTTCCAGTCATCCCTGTCTCACCGTTTGTGTGTTTCCTTTGCAAGCTATTGGCTCCGGTATCGAAATTCTGAGCTGCAATATATTCCAGCAAGTGTTCAGGCAAACCAGGCTCATAAGGTGGGGGTGGTGGGTCCTTCATGGACCCTCCAGGGTGGGAGAAACTGGGTGCCATATTGAGGGGCAGCACCAGTTTCTTCTCTGCTGATGAATTTGTTAATTGAGTCCTTTATGCATAGGGAAAAGGGCTCTGTCCTTAGCATGGGATTTTTCCTACTGACCTCACTTTACTCCTGTGGAGTCCAATATAGGGACTGTTACTTCTTTTCACCTTTCTGGTCAGTGGTCCAAAGCAACTGGAGAAAGAGCCACCCATTGCATTTCTTTTGGTCATTTCTTTTGGTCTCATTCATCATCTCATCTTTCCCCCGAAGCTGCCAGAGAGCTGTGTGTGCTAATCCAAAGGAACCAGTTGTAATAACAGAGACTGGGAAGACGGACCAGGGAGTTTCTTGCGTTGTTGCTCAATTCTAGAATGAGTAGATTTACTTATTTTATCAAAGGCACCAGGGAGTTTGAACTATAAGCTGATGGAAAAGCCTCCTTTCAGCCTCAAATCTGCAATACAGTGCCTACCCGCACTATGCTGAGCGCCCTTCATCAAGTGTCTCAGCTTTCAACTGGTGGCACTGGTTTTCTACGGCTTTCGTGGCATCCATCTAACCTGTGTTCAGATGTAACCACTGCCTTGGCCGCGGGGGTGTCTGTGCACACCTTGCACTCCTTTATTTCTGTGGTTGTGCTGTATCCATGTGGATCAGCTTAACATGTGAAATATACCCTGCACCGAAATGCACTTTATTCCATTCCCTTTCGCAAGAGAATAAAAAGCCTTGTAATGCTGCTTTTGCCCAATATACTCGGATGTTGATGACTGATGATTGCAGCTTATTCCTGCTTTTTATCCCAGGCTTTTCCTCTTCTGCTATTAAATGTGGCCCTCTTGTTTTCATTTGGTGCCTTTGTGTTCTGAGGGAAACAACACTGTGTTGATTTTTATCAGCTATTGCTTGTTTTTATTTCTTGTACAGAGCACTTTCAAAGGGAAGGCAGTGAATACACGTCCTCTTATTTTCTATCTGCCCTTTCAGATTCAGCTCTCCGCACGCCTTCCTGGCGTGAATGAGCGAGGAGCAGTCCTGCACCCTGGGTGCAGACCGCTGCCTTTGTTTAGCAGCAGGATAAGTCCCCGACGGACTCTCCGCGTGGCTGTGGGCCAGCGCTGATGCCCTGCGAGGGGACAAAGCTCGCTGCGGGGGGCTGCAGGGCTCTGCTGCGCTGGGCAATTTCCTGAACCAGGTGCCCAGTTGCTGGTAGCAATAGAATGAGGGTAAATGGCTTTAAATTGAAAGAGGAAAGATTTAGACTAGCTATAAGGAAGAATTTTTTTTTACGAAGAGGGTGGTGAGGTACTGACTTAGGTTGCCCAGAGAGGTGGTAGACACCCCATCCCTGGAAACATTCAAGGTCATGTTGGACGGGGCTCTGAGCAACCTGATCTAGTTGGAGATGTCCCTGCTCATTGCAGGGTGGTTGGACTAGATGACCTTTAAAGTTCCCTTCCAACCCAAACCATTCTGTGATTGTGCAAGTTAACAAAATTCAGATTAAGTTCAAACACGTTTGAAACAAAAATGCACCTACTGCAGAAACCCTTAATTTGGTACTGATATTTTTATCTGTTTTCACCTCTTCTGGATTTTTCTTCTTATATCGTGAGTCTCAACTTGAGAAACTGGTGATGTTCCTAGTCCTCAGAATAATGAAAAAAGCTGATGTTAGTGTTTCAGTGCTACTATTCCATTTCTGCACTGATACCCTGCAAGCCAGTTTTAACAGTATGTGAAGTTTAAAGGCTTTTCAATTTCAGAATAGCTTTTTAGTAGGTTTTTCATTTTCCTGCGTTATCCTTTCAATAGCCTGTAACTCTTGCATCAGGTAAATGCATGTTAAAATGCTTCCTTTGGCACAGAGCAAATACATAGAGTAAAAGGCTTGTAGTGCAGTGGAAATGGCATTAATTCTTTGGTCCTCCTTTGTATAAGAAGCATGGGGAGAAGTAACTGCTGGAGGGTAAGTGGGGATGAAAAAGATGTCTTTTTGTTTAATTTAAGAGCTTAAGATGTTGATGCATGTACTTCCGAACGCTTGGTGCAGATGGGGGTGACGTGGCAGGACTGGCAAAGGAGGGTGGATGTCTACTGGGGCTATTTACCTCTGGAATAGGAAGAGATTATAGAATCATAGAATTGTTTGGGTTGGAAGGGACCTTAAAGTCCTCTCACTCCATCCCCTACCCTGGGCAGGGACACCTCCCACCACACCAGGTCGCTCCAAGCCCCGTCCAACCTGGCCTTGAACCCCTCCAGGGATGGGGCAGCCACAGCTTCTCTGGGCAACCTGGGCCAGGGGCTCACCACCCTCACAGCAAACAATTTCTACCTGAGATCTCATCTAAATCTCTGCTCTATTCATGTTAAGGCTGTTCCCCCTCATCCTATTGCTACGTTGCTTCAAAAGCTGATATTGAGGAGCAGGTTTGTTAGTCAAACTGTCTGAAGAAAGAGATGTATCTTCAGTCACAGTTGGGGTAATTTCCTTTATTGATGAGAAAGTGGAATCCTCGGGAGGGGGATGAGAAATAGAGATGCCCTCAGGACAGAGCCTCTAAAGGCTCAGTGTTGACTACAGGCTCTTGGGTGCATTTGGTGATGGGGACCAAAATGTCAAGGTGTTGTCCTGTGGGAGGTGAAGGTTTCTGTACATCAGCACTGGCCCCAGATGGAGCAGGCAGTGAAACAAAATGGTGTGTCCACAACACGTAGGAGTGCTGGAGTATAATGGTGTCCTGTAGTTAGACAACAAATGGAAAATTAAACCAGCGGAGAACTGCAAAATTAGCATAAGGTGCAGAAGAACTGGATGCGATTGCTTAGAAAATAGTGTTTCTCTGTATTTCTGAGCCTTGGAAAAGAACTTCATTTAAGATAACAGAGATGGGAAAGGGGAATGCAAATGGTTATTGATTTGTGTTGTGCTGTGGCAATGTTTCGGGCTGGCTTCAAGCTCACGGAGCATTTACTGCTCACTCACGCTGACCAGCACTGCGTTGAAGCTTGAAGGCACTGTCGCCTCTTGTACTAGAGGATCTATAGTCGGGGAATTGGGGGGTACATTGTATTTTTTTAGTATGTTTTGGTGACATCCCAATTAAAATTGGCTCACTCAGCCTGGCAGTGCATGAATCCAAATTCCCAATACGTTCACTTAAGCAACGATCTGAAAATGTCCTCAGCCCACGGCCAACACGACTTTGTTCAGCCTTTGAGCTGCTGAGCAGATCACCATCGTTGGTCAGTAATATGTTTAAGAGTTGTTTGTAGCCTCAGTGAAATTTGTATGTTTGCTTTTGTGACTGTCCTGTTGGCAGGTGTTGGTTTTGTTGATTTGCTTTCGTTTTAAATCGAACGTACTTTATTCCTGAGTTTTTTATGAACCTGATCTGAGAAGCATTGCATAATCCATTTAAAATAATATTTTAAAGACATCCTGTTCTTACTAATTTTAAAGGCAGCTCTGGGGTTTGTTGTTTTGGGATTTTTTTGAGTTTGCCTCGTTTTCTAGCAACCGGCTAATTTTGAAAGCTTCTCTTTGGGCTCAAAAAGCCAGGCAGTTTTTCAAGTAATGAGGTATTTGGCATAAGTCGTGGTGGCTGCTGGCTTGGTGAAGCCCTGGCTCTCTGCCTGTAGCCCCCCCACCTCGCCTGTACCACCCCTCCCGAGGTGGGACACAGCCCTGGACGTGCTGACAGCGACGTGCCCTGCGTTTCTACCAGGCACCCATCTCCTGCGCATCCCTCCTTGGGGCAAGCAGAGCTCCTGCCGCATATCTAATTCCTCTGGTGCGGTGGTTTTGGCAGCCTCGGCGTGAAGGGTTAAGGGGAAGGATCTCACCCGTAGCTTGGAGAAGGTGTGGGCAAGGCTGGGTCTTTGCTCTTTGAAGTTCGAGTTTCTTTTTTTATTTTAGAGCAGCTGGAAAAAAAAAAAAAGGAAAGAAAAAAAAAATTTTAGCTGTGTGTGAGCCAGACCTGGTGGGGGCAGGTTTGAGCAGTGTTTATCTCCATCTGATGAGGCACCGCTGTTTGTATTCAGAGGGGGGTTTGATTCCTATTAGGGTGAGAAATGGTTGGGTATTTTCCTCCAGTGGTTCTCTCTTTAAAAAAAGAAACAACCCCCCCCCCCCCAAACAACACACAAACAAACACCAAAAAAGCCACCAAAAAACAACCCAAAACAAACAAAAAACAATCAAACAAAAATAACCACCAAAAAAAGCCCCAGACAGCAAACCACACATACAGATTTCCCTTTAAAAATACTTCCATGAGATTGTTCCAGCAGCTTCACAGAACCTTGAACTGGAAAGTGGCCAGGTCATGGCCAGGGAATCTGGTGGGGTTTGTGGCTGGAGTATGTATCATCATAGAATTCTTAGGGTTGGAAGGGACCTTAAAGATCATCTAGTTCCAACCCCNACACGTTCCAGCAAGTCTATATCTTTCTTGTAGTAGGGGCTCCAGAATTGGATGCAGTATTCCAGGTGGGGTCTCACGAGAGTGGAGTAGAGGGCGAGAATCACCTCCCTTGACCTGCTGGCCACACTTCTCCTGATGCAGCTCAGGATGCGGTTGGCTTTCCAGTCCCAGACCCCTCTCCTGTGCCAGCACTGCTGGCGATTGGAAAATGCTCATTGCTGTCTCCTCACTGTCCCACTGACCTTCTTTGGGGTTCCCCTGAAGCCTTTTTAGAATAAAAGGTTTTTGTAAGTGCAGGGATCACCATGGATGCCAAAATTATTCCTCTCCCTTTACCTAGAAGGAAGTCGCTCACCACATCCACCGCGGCAGCATGCAGCCAGGTCAGACTTACAGGAGATGCAGAATATGGGTGATCTGCAGGTCACCTGTGATGCTCTTGGAGACCAGAGGGGGGTTGTAGGCAACAGCTAGGAATTCTTTCCGTTACACTGTCCTGGCCAATCACTCTTCAAACTGGTGCTCCCCAGGGCTTTGCCTTTTCCCTATGTTATTTTCCTTTGCAAAGCTGACCCACTGGTGGAGGAGGAGTTGGAGGTGGCGTGAGGGCAGCAGATGAGCTGCTGCTAATCCGTTGCTGCAGGCTCCTTCTGCGGCTTTTGTCTCTTCAGACCAGTTGCATGCTGCAGTTTTCTGATAGACTGGACTTAAAGGATTTATGAAGGATGACAAGAGGGGATGCATGCAGACGAGCAGACAACTTGGTTGCAGGGAGTCAGTAAGAAGGTTTTTCCACCAGTTCTTTCCCTGTCTGAAGAATGGCTCAAAACTGATTTATAAAAACATCCTTTCTTCTGTGTCCCAACGCAGATGTAATACATCCTCGTTCAGTAGTTGCGTGATTGTAATTCTCCCCATAATGGACCTGTTTGGCTCCTGCCTCACACTTCTGTTATGTGGTAACGCTCCTACGCTTGTAATCTATGAGGCTCTAAGGCATCTAGTCAGGAAAACATAAATGAAATGTCTTAGGGGGGAAAAAAAAAATGTGAAAAGACGCTGTGCAACCTCAACAGTTTCAAGTGGGGAGTTTATGCTGATTTAGATGTGATGCAGGAATGCCACTAATCCTGCTGCCGGGGCTGCCTCTTCCATCAAGTAAAGTAGCCATGAGTAAAACATGCATTACGCTTCACCCAGAAGTAAAAAACCCACCCAAACACAAAATACCTGCACCAACACAAACTCCATTACAACTAAATAGCTTTAATACTTCTTTTTTTTCCCCTTTTCTCTCCATTTATTTCCAGCAAATGGCAACTTTTACAGAAAAACATCGGAGCTCAGAAACAGACTCACAAAATGAACCCAGTCCCTAATTTTCACACAGCTGTCTGCCTTCCTTGATGCGTAGTAGTAAATGACAGAAGTGTTGTGAGTTGTACGTATATACAACTGTTGATAGATTCCCTCTGGAAACTTTTACCCTTGAAAATTAATCCAGTTGGGAGGAAGGGGCACGAGAAGGGACAGTAAAATACCCTGTGGACTTACTGTCTTTGCAAACCAAAGTGAGTTGCCCTGGAGGTGGGTTTCCAGGCTCATGCTCGCTTTCTTTTGAGGGTAAGAGCTTTCCTTTGGTAAAGTGGCTGGTTTGGGAATTTTCTTTCTGGCTGCTGGAGGTGTGGTAGGTTCACGGGCTCAGAGAGATTGCTCTGCCGTGGATCCACCTTTTGTTCCCACAGTTGGATGCTTCTGATGGTGGAGCAGAATGAAGGCCGTTCCTCCAAGTCACCAAGTGTTTCCACATAACGCTAATAACCAGGTGGAATATGGAAGTTATTGAAAGACCTGGCATTTAATTACTGTATCTTTAGGTTGTACCCAGTGCCAGCCTCCATCCTTTTCTAGCAGCAAGGGAAACAGGTGGAAGTCTGGCGTCTCTACCTCTTCTACATTTTTGGGCTGTGCTTTAGCATAGCTTGAAAAATGTTTTTCCAAGAACGTGGCTTCATTTGTAAGGTTCAGGCGTGCGGCATGCACCTCTTAAAGAGAAGGAGACGCTAATGGAAGTGCTGCCACGGGCATCGCTGTGATGACGCTAACTGAGGTCTCTGTAATCAATCACGCTGAAACCTCGTGCAGTGGCGCTTGTACAGCTTGCTGTGAATCAGATGCATTTATTTATTAAGAGCAGAATTCAAGAATAATGTAATAAGGAAGCAGAATGGGTATTAATTATAAAAGTGCGTTATCTATTCCTCTTCCAACCAAAAATAAATAATCAGAATAATGTTCCTTTTTTTTTTGAGAGAGAGAAACATAGTGATGAGCTGGCTTTCTGTTTCTGTTCTTTTTCCTCAATCAGCCTTATAAACTGATGCACTGAATGAGAAAATAAATAGGAAACTGAAAACATCTTTCTACCCAATCTGAAATAACATTTGGTTTGTGCATATGTAAGGGGAAAACAGGCATACAGTAAACAAATGCAATTATTTTCTGATAAATGGAGTTATTGCAAAGTAATGAGTCAAAAAATAGAAAAAGGAGACATTTCTTTGAGCCTGTAGAATACCCCTCAGATGGAAACTTGGCATCTTTTGTTCTTGAAGCATTGCTAATATTGCAAGATTTCCCGTGCTTTTACATAGGTGTGATAAGCAATGGCCATGTGTGTCCCACTGCTGCAGCAGCACAGCTGAAAACACTTGGTTTGTGGATTTAATCCTCCTCCAAGCAGAAATGGTCAAAACAAGGGTAAATTTGTTAAAGTTTGACAATCGGATGGTGAAAAATAGGTGGAAGCGAGAGGATGCTGCCCTGTGCCAAGGAGGCCTGGGGGTAGGTAGCATCGCGTGGAGGATGCTCACCCCAGGGCTGATGGGGAGTTGTGGCTCCGGAGGGCGGAGGAGCCAGGGGAGGCGAGGTGCAGGGCAGGCAGCTCTCGGGGGAAGCCTCTGGTGGTGGGGCCCAGGGAAAAGGGGAGCGAGCAAAAGGCGACATGCGTGGACAGATTTAAAGGTTGGTAACGGAGATAATTGGGACCATCTAGAGCGTTCAGCTTGCCTCCAGCAACTCCACTGGTAATGTAATTGGAGAAGCTGCCAGAAAAACAGGCAAGTCATCGATAGTTATTTTATTATTGGATTCTAACCTCCTCAAAGTCTCTGCCACCAGAACTTCATTGGAGGAATAGCATGACACAATAGCATTGAAGATGCGTGACACTGCGTTATTGATTTCTCATGTCTTTTATAGTATCCCGTAGAGTGCTAGGGCTTGCTGTGCTGGTCAAAGGATAAAAGACTGCTGAAAACAAGCAGAGGAGTGAGGCTGGTCCTGAGAGTAAAAGTGAAGGGATGGGGCAGGCAGAAGACTGATGAGCAAGATTAAAGGCAACAAGACTGATTTTGAGCAGTCACCTATGGGAATGTCATTGACTTCATTCAGAAAATTGTATTCTTCTGATACGGAGTTTTACCAAAGAAATCAAAGTATTAATGTGATCTGTTTTCTCCAGATCTGATACTGGAAAGTTTTCTGTGTTCTTTGGACTGTGCAATACTGAGATAATTAAATACACAAGAACGCGAAACACACTGGAGTGTGTGCACACACAAAATCATAGAATGGTTTAGGTTGGAAGGGACCTTGAAGACCTTAAAAAATGTTAAAGCCCATCCAGTGCCACGCCCTGCCCTGGGCAGGGACACCTCCCACCACACCAGGTTGCTCCAAGCCCCGTCCAACCTGGCCTTGAACCCCTCCAGGGATGGGGCAGCCACAGCTTCTCTGGGCAACCTGGGCCAGGGGCTCACCAAGAATTTCTTCCTAATATCTAAATCTCCCCTCTTTCAGTTTGAAGTCATTACCCCTTGTCCTGTGGCTCCCCTCGCTGATCAGAGTCCCTCCCCATCCTTCCTGTAGGCCCCCTTTAGGGACTGGAAGGGGCTCAGAGGTCTCCCTGGAACCTTCTCTTCTCCAGGTTGAACCCCCCCAACTCTCAGCCTGTCCTCCCAGCAGAGGGGCTCCAGCCCTCCCAGCATCTCCGGGGCCTCCTCTGGCCCCGCTCCAACAGGTCCACATGCATACACACACACTGCTACCCAGTTTCACTGGGCTGTCCACAACACTGAAAATATCGGTGCCCAAGGAAATGTTAGATTAAATCCATCTGATCAGTGCAGGCAATATGCTGGTCACATACCGATGCTGTGAGGTTTCTCGGCTGGGTGGCTGTGGGGACCTGCTGGACAGCTTACAAGCACAGGGCGAGGTATGGTGCCAAGAGGAGCTGCGCAGCACAGCAGCCCGGCAGATTTAAATCTACATCTGTCCTTGCTGCACTGTGGTAAAGTAATAAAATTGCCTTCAATATGCAGCACCTATCATAGATAGCTTTATCTAAACATTTCATAAAGAGCAATTTTATGAATCGCCTCTTTAGTAGCTCTTCCAAGAAGAGAACAATCAAGCAAACTGTGCATGGTAGACTTTCATGGCAAGGATCTAAATATATATGGTCTTATATATTGGTTGGTATTTCTTTCTTAGTAATCCATGTATATGCTTTACATAGTTAGGATCTTTTGATTTGTACGTGTCTCTTGCCTCTTTTTTCTTGTTAGTACCCTCATAAACCATGATACCATCCAAAAATAATATTTAAGGAAGCTTTTGATCTCAGTAGTTCAATGGATTTGAAATGGGACAAAAATTAAGCTAATTACTCTAGGAAGAGTATAGTTACTTGAAATTTTCAAATGCCTTCTCATTGTATTACCTCTAATGGATTTCAGAGGCCTGACAGACATAGAAGGTAACATTAATCCCCATTTTCAGATGTAAAAGTTGCTGTAGAAAATTTTCCTGTGACTTTTGAGTGCTTCCTTGGTGTTATGTGCAGAAGTACTGAACTTCGGTTGAGCAATTCCAATTTGTTCATATTTGATGTTAAAATGTGGACACAGATTAAGCAGCTCCCTTGGCGTTGATGTCATCGGTGCAACTATTTGTTGCAATACTCCATTCTAGAGTAGATTTTCTTTTTCTTATGATGTTTCTGTTTTGGTTTTGGGTTTTTTTTTTTTTTTTGTTTTTTTTTTTTTTTTTTTTAAACTCTGCAAGAGTTCTCCTGAAATAATGTGGCCATCTGGGAAGGTTTGCTTGTTTTTGTTCCGAGGAGGCTTTCTATGTCATCCTGTCTTTTGTTTCATGTAGAGCATCTAAATTAGTAAAAGTGACTGATTTTTATTTGTCCTTCCCTTCCGAGGCAGATGTGTCCCTCTCCGTCCTGCTCAAACATGCACACACACGTACAAACACACGGTTATCTCCTGAACCTTGAAAGAAAAGAGTTTGCATCCATAGCAAAATGTATATGCTTGAAGCACTTCTCATTTTCTGTATTATTCTCCAGGATAAGTCACTGGTTTTGCTTTATAAAAATAAATGATAGTACCAAGGGCTAGTAACGGAGATAATGAATGCACTGTTGCCATGCCCCTATTCCAGGTGATTTACCATGGCTTTTCTGCCTCTCCACTTTCATAATAGGCATGCAGTGAAAACCCGAGAAACTCAGAGCAGATTATTATGAAACTCCTTTTTTTAATGTTTCCTTTCTTGTTTTATTGCGGTAGTGACAACGTGTGTAGCACACACATTTGCGAACTGAACAGAAGCCGTGTGCGATAGTCACGCATCTGAACTTTTGTTACTTTCAGCCAGGAGTTATTCAAGATGTATATTGAAGGTGTGCTGGGGAAGGAAGGTTTAAGGCACCATGCTGCAGCTTCTGACTCCCTATCGTCTGCAAAAGTAAAGTTGTGGCAAGTCTATGTATGGGAAGTGCCTAGTCATGTGTAAACACATATAATCTGTGTATGTGAATAGCTGTATGTAAATATGCATTTGAACACATATACCTGTATGTGTATGGATTGTGTGTGTGTATATATGTCTGTGTGTACTGGCAATGTATATTTTTTGGCAGTAAGTAGTGCTTACAAGTTTCACATTTTAGACCATATTTAATGTGGGAAAGGAAAAATGTTGGAAAATTGATGTCCAGATGCTGGAGGAATAGCTGGAGACCTGTTACCTCACTGATTTACCTAATGGAAGCAACAAACTGAGTTTAGAGACTGAATATTTTTATCATAGAATCATAGAATTGTCTCAGTTGGAAGAGACCTTTCAGATCATTGAGTCCAACCATCAACCTAACTCTGACAAAAACCATCACTAAACCATGTCCCTCAGCACCACGTCTGCCCGGCTTTTAAATACCTCCAGGGATGGTGCCACAAACCCTTCCCTGGACAGCCTGTTCCAGTGCTTGACAACCCTTTCTTATTTTGTCACGTTTGCAAGGTGCAGCATTGCCTTTGAAGGACTTGGCGTAGAAACTTCTGGATTTTGTTATACCACTCTCCAGTGCCCCCATAATTAAAGTTTCCTGTTTTGGCTCCAGTCCTGCTGTTACATTTCAACTTTTTCCTTCAGCAATAAAACTGGATGTCCAGCTGCCTACAGGAGCTCACTGTTACTTGAAGGCAAACTGGCTTTTAACATGTAAATGTAGTAATTTACATTTCTGTAGTGTATAAGCAATGTTTTATGAGTAGCGATATGATAGAGCGGTTTGGCTTTTGGTTTCGCTGCATCTGGTTGGTCTTAATTGCAGTCAGTGCTTCTTGTGAACCCAACCTTCCCGTGAACTCTTCGGGAGTTTTGCTGAAGTATGGAATAGCGTTGTATTTGGGAGTGAAAAAAAATGTCTGTGAGGCTTAGTCTGATCTGTAACGTGTTTAGTGGCACGTAAAAGGTAGATGAGGTCTCTGTCTTCATGAATTAATGAGCAGCCAGAGGATGCATATTCTCCAATGTGCAATAACGTCTTCATTTTCTCATTGGAGTCTTGCTTTGAGATGAAGACAGCCCGCTCAGCAGCCTTATGAAATGCCTGAACTCGGTTATTTTACTGCCTGCACCAAGCTTTTGTTAGTTTTCCACTGAAATTCCAAATTCCTCAGGGGCGGCCAGAAAGCAATGTGAGAAGTGTTTTCATGGGTGTCCGCGAATGGGCTGCCTCTCTCCATCCTGCTGGCTTCAACACGCTATAGCAGCTCAGACTCTTAGCCATCTTGGGTAAGCTTAATTAGCGTTGAGAAGTGGCTTGTTTTGCAAGATGATCAATTCTTAACCTAAGTGAATGACTTCCTTTGTGACTAATAAATTAAATAAATTATGCCTTTTTCCGTGCACTACAGTAGGGTTCGTAAATACTGTGAGCAGTTATTTGGCAGTTTCACTTGATTACCTTTCCCATTTCTGTTTTTAATAATCCTTGTAAGAGTGGGGAATTCAGTCACTTTTAATAATGTGACCAAAAAAATAGCGATGGCAGGCACATTACATGCTGTTGAGCTACACGCTGCTGTCCTTCCCGGCCGCCCGTGGCGTCAACCGGAGCAGGCATCTGATGCAGTCAGGGAAAGTCCCTTCCCGTGATGCTGCTCTGGATTAATTCATTACCTGGATAAGGACAACAGTGCTTTTACAGTCAAATACCTTCTTTCCTCTTGGTTTCTACTGGCTCTGTTCTGTTTTGTGTCCCATTACTGTCATTCCTGGGCAGAGGGTTTGTCTCTGTGCTTGTGGGGAGATTGAGTTCTTCGAAGGGTTACGCAAGTAGGAATTGAATTAGAGCTGCTGCTATCAACATTGTCAGATTCTGGCAAAGACATCCTGTGTTAGCACTCTACTCGCACACATTTCGGGGGACTTGGATCAGTAGATTCAGGATTCCTGAGTACATGAATCTTGTCTTTCAGGCTGTTTGTGGGGTCTCCTTCCTACCCCCTTACCCAGCTTAGGTGTGGTTAAACAGTTCTCCATCTGGGAACACAGAATGAACCGAACTGTGGGGAAAAAAAATGAACGAGGCATAAACGCAGACAGGCATTCTGTGGTTTCTCCATAGTAACCACGGTGGATGTAGAAAAGCCAAAGTATTTTGTCTATTTTTATTTTTTTTAATAAGCTGCTGCTTAACCAAGTCTTAGTATCATTAAAAAAAACCTTAAAACTTCCGTTGCAACAGGAGTCGTGTTTGTCTTCAGTAATGCCAAATTTATATTAAAAATCAAAATACCAAAAATAATTGAGGCTCCCAGAGGATTTTTGCTGCTGCCAGGGCAGGGTGCAGCTGTGGCCTGCCCAGATGTGACCTGATGCATTAAATCAGAGCAGCCCACTGTGAACCACGAGGCAGAAATGACCTTCAGCGAGACGCACGGTGCAGTTCCTTGGCTGGTGCTAACTCGGAGAGATCAATTTTTAGCAATCAAGACAGCACAGGAAGGGCTTTGGTGTAACTGTATCTGAATTGTATTTATATAGACAATAATAGCTCCTAAATTTTTGGTTTGGTTTTTTTTTTTTGTTTTTTTTTGATTGTTTGTTTTTTTAAATATCTTTGGAATCAATAACAGTCTCCAAAACATGTCTTTTGAGACACATTGCGATGGATAAGCCCAAGTGCTCCTTCCACTGAGAGGAGGAGGAGGAGGAGGATGCTTGACAAGGCCTTCCTCAAGCCCTGATCCTTTGTGCTGCTCTGATCTACAGCAGACACGTAAATGCAGATGGCCTTGGCAGGTCACAAAATTTGCATTCCTGAGGATGTTTTGCAGAAACTCTGGAACAATTAGTAAAGTAAATAGAGAATATTCAGACACTCTTTCCAGGGACTGTACTTTTTGCACTGCTCAGAGATGCTTTGACCTTCTAGTTTATTACAAGTCAGGAAAAGTCAATATTTCTTCGGTTGCCAAATTGGAGGAATTTTAATGAGTTATTGAGTCAAATAGTTAATCCTCCAATAACAGATTTTTTTTTTCCCTTTCTGATTTACAGTGATAAAAACAAAGGCTTAACAGGGACCAGGAAAAATGAGGTTTTGTAGAAACTTTTGCTTCTCTTTTTGCGTATGCTTTAACCCCTTGATCACTAGTAGATGAAATGTAGCTTCAATACTGGGGCATTTTGTATTGGCAGAAGATGCTGGGCAGGTGGGGGCTGTGTCGATGTTAGCAAAGAGTTTAGCGTGATGAAAAGGTATTGATAGATAGAGGTAGCTGGTGCTGATGCTCCTCGCATCTCCATTACGTGTCATGAGAGGGGTCTTTGGATGAGACCTGATCTGCTCTCCTGGACTGGACGCTTCTGTTACTTGAAAAACCTTTGGCGGGCAGAGCCCTGGGTGCCTTCTGGAGGATGTTGTGGCACTGCGGTCACTGCAGGGTTCCTCCTGTTGGATGCTGGAGCAGGTCTGGAGCAGTGCTTCCACTTGAGCTTCCTCTGAAAGGCAGTGCACACCAAAGCCTTGCCAGGAGCCAAACCTACATGTGGTAAATGTAAGGATTTGCTTCAAAACCACCTTTGCTGGTCCAGAGGGAGTCACTGGTGTGGGCACAGCCAGAGGCTGCTGTTGGAAGGCTGTGCAAGGCTGGCAGCGGGCTGTGCACTACAAAAATGTTTATTCCTGGCTTAATTACGCCTTTTGTAGCATCCCTTTGTCATTCTCAACTTTGTGTGCTCCAGTTAGCATAGAATAATCTAATTTCATGAAGCTCTCTTCATAGAGCAATAATTACTGTTACACTCATAGTGGTGGCCTATTTGGAAGTCCCCTGTCCTGTATGACTTAGAATAACGTTTTGCTGTAAGCCTTTAAGCGAGGAAACTTCAGAAGCAGGAAGTGTTATAGCACATGGGCACCTTCCTCAGCCTTTTCATAGTATCGAACAGCAGGTCATACAGTAATGTTCAGGATATTACATCCAATGAATTCTTAAAAGTAGTAGAAAGTTATTTTTCATTATATATCATTCTTCAGAGCGTGTGGATATATGCTGATGGTCACTTTCACAGCAAGAAGCATCTTCCTGTAATACTGCCTTTTCTTCAGTGATAAGTCTTTCTTGGGGGTTATTTTCTCAAAAGCTCTCAGCGATCGTCTGCCTGAGCTTTCATTGAAACCCGTGTGAATGTTCTGCTGCTGGCTCACAGGGTGGAAGTTAATGCGGACACCGGTACAGAACGCAAGTGCCGTCCCCTAGGACACTTTGCTGCCTGAAACCAAGCTCCTAGTGGGTTTTGTGGCTGAAGGAGCGAAGGTTTTCAGAATCGCTTTCTGAACGTAACTCATGGCCAAACTTTGGGGACTGAAATACTCTCACCGGATTTTATTCTAGGGTACAGTTTCACAAAGGGCTAAAAGAACCAACGGCCCCACGTCCAGCACTTTTTAGTAAAGCCCTTTCAGCACATGCTTAACGTTGTGATGAGCGAGAGCTGGAGGTCCGGGCACAAAGACGCAAAGATGCTCTCCAAGCTGCGGCTGTGCTGCTGCCAATGGGGGGGTGCGTTTTCCCTCAGAGAGCTTGTAGCTCCTGCTTCCATAACTGTTGTGATACAGCATCAGGCGAGCATGGTCCATTAGGCAAATATTGCTCACGGTGATGTTTTCTGCTCTTCCCAGTGCTTTACGGGCAGGATGGCCTGCATGCATCCTGTGAGAAGAAGTACTGCGGCCGGGGGAGTAAGTGTGTTGTGAACAAGGACACCAACCAGCCCGAATGCAGATGCGTAGAAGATTGCAAGTCCAACTACATGCCCGTGTGTGGATCTGATGGCAAATTTTATGAAAATCACTGTCAACTGCATCGAGCCTCTTGTCTGCAGAGGAAGAAAATCTACATCATCCACAGCAAGGGCTGTTTCTTCAAAGGTAGGGCATCATTAAAAAATAAATACTTCTGTAGAACTTCCATCACTCGTCTTACCGTAATCTTGATAAATGGGCAAATGGTATGTTTTCTTTCTAAGAGATAAATTTATCAAGGATGATTTATTCTGGGACGCTATAGAACATAACACAATGTTTTATGTAGCTGTTAAGCCCCTGAGTGTCATCACCACCCAAAATCTAATCAAACTGGGAACTGGTAAATAATTAACATCACTGCATGCTTTGTGAGTATTGTAGTTGTGCTGCTCAGTACAAACAAATTCCAGTGTGATAACTTTTTACAATCTAATTCATTAGGTAAGGCTTTGAACAAGACAAAGGCGTTAAGAAAAAGTATATGGGATTACAAAAGGTTTGTTGCAAAAATGAGAAACAAAAACTTACGCAAATGGCATGGGCAAAGGAAAGGAGCTGTTTAGACGAAGTAAGAGTGGGAAGTGTACTGCCAGAAGAGATTTAAATGATTTTAAAGATGCTTCTGGTTACCAGTAGGATGTTTTACTTGTTCAATAGCAAGTTTCATTATCATCATTGCACCACATCACCAAAGGGATGGAGTCCTGTGTCCTTTCCATTAATATTTTGTATGCCATGTCCCATCCTGTCACAAATCAAGCGAGGCTGAAGCGGCAGGAGTGTGTGATGAGATGCCAGGGAGTGGAAGAAGTTGTAAATTATTTTACTTCTAATGAGAGGTCTTCTAAAGGCCTCGCTAGAGTATATCTTGGAAACTCATTGTCAGGTATGACTTCATATACTTATGGAAGGATTCCAGTGGGCTCTTGCAAATATATCCAGTGACATTTACGTGATCAAATATGAAAATAATTCCTTTATCTTCAGCTCACTGGGCACTTGAGCCCCTGAGGAGCTTGGCTGTGTACAGACCTGTCCATGACAGGTTCTCGTTTACTAACACATGCGAATGCATGATGCTGGAAGAGCCTATCTAAGAAAAAGGAGCCTATTTGAAGAGTCTTATTAGTATATTCTCATGGTACCCTTTGGAGATAGAAAAGCATTACTGTTCTTAAGCCTCGGAGGAGGCCTGGAGACTGAGACCAGCCCAAAACTTCCAGAGCTATCTAGGCATGGCTTTGCTCAAATTCTCGTTTGTTTTGGGGATCTGGCTGTGGGTGGGACAGAGAAGCTGGTTGGAGGATTGATTTGGTGAACACCAGCTGAGCTGGGTTAGGTTATCACAGCCATGCTCTAAATTTACCAATGCAGGTAATTAGGTCTAGGATCAGTAGACATTGTATGAAGTTAATCATGGAAAGGGGTCACCTAAAGGCGTATTTGGAGGCACAGCACGTGCAGGTCAAGGTGAAGAGGGATTTTTGCTTGTCACTTTAAAAAGGAACATCTGAAAAGGATGTTTGCGCCTTGCTCCTCATGCTGGTGTTTCTGCCACAGGGTGTCAAGTCAGATCAGGGCATGGATCTGGCTGGACGCTGCCTCCATCCCTGAATAAGATGCAGATGGGACTGCAGCTTGAGAAATCTCCCAAAGAAATGGGAAATACAGACCTTAATTTCAGAGGTGCTCGGCAGCCCCTTGACCTCACTTGATGCAGCAGGTTTTCTCCCCCAAAGGTGTCTTCAAACAGTTGGGTTTTTTTTTTTTCATTCTTGTACATCGCCTACCTTTTTACAACAATGCTTTGGGCCTGGGTTTTTATTCATTCCTTATCACATATAGTGTTAAAGAAAATGAGTTCTCATTGCAGTAATCAGTGGCTCTGCAATGGCTGTATTATACCTAATGATACAATGTCACGCTTGAATACTTTCCCAAACACGCCATGAAATGGTGGCAGAAAGTAGTAGTTTTGTGTCTCAGTTTAAGGTAACCCTTAAACTCTTGCCATGGAGCACTCCTCAATTCTGCTTTTCAGCAGAATAACAGCTTTATGGAAGGGAAGAAAGAAACAAACTCACTTCCCTTCCTGCATGAATAGATCAAAAAGTACTTCACGCCGCTGTCCGCAGAGATAAAATGTAGGAGAAAAAGTTTACATTAAGGGGGGAATAATTCCACAGAGCAGAACTCCATAGGAATATTTGGCTTCAGCCCTCGTTTCTGCCATGCAGTTCTGCGTAGCCTGCTGTGTCTCTTTTCATTTCTTTGTATTTTAGTCTCCTGTTTGTAAATCAAGAATGATAGTGTTTTCTTTTAAATAGAAATTTGTAGTAAGCAATTAAGCTACAGGCTTATAAGCAACATTGTAGATGTAACGTAAAGTGTAAGACTTTGGAGAAAAATCTCAAAGGTGCAAATTGTATGGTTTCAGCTGGAAAGCAGGTGTTCACCTGTCGGTAGGCATGTGCTTTCTATTTGTTTTCTATCAAGTAGCTAGTTTAATTATTTGAGTACTATTAGGCTGATGAGTGGGCTGGTTCATGGATTTTTTGAGGCAGTTGACTTCTTCAATAAGACTTAAGTCCCTCTGTAGAGCTGAGGGGCGCCATATATTGCATCTGTGTGCTCTGCCGGTTTACCCAGTTACCAGTGACAAACTGGATGGCCTTAAAGTATGGCAGAGATCAAGCAGCCCGACTCCACGTTGACTGAGCCAGGTCTATCCACAGTAAACTGATAACAAAGAGAACAGGAAAGATCTTGTTTTCTTTTGTTTGTTTTGGGAGGGGATTTTTTTCAGGTCCGTAAAATATTCATCACATGTGAAGTGCTTTGTAAGTACTGGTGTGTAGCAAGTACTTGCGTGTGACTAGAAGCATTGCTTGATTTGTGCTACCTGACTATCATTTCATTCTATGCTAGCATTAATATTAGGAAGACAAGAAGAGAATTTGGCTCTGGGCAAATGACTGATTTCTCCTTTGCCCAGCCTAGAATGAGGTGGCTCCTTGAAACCTTGAGAGTCCAAGAAGCTCAAAAATCTTATGTGCCTTCAGGCATCCAGATTTCCTCATGGCATTTTCTGAAATTAACACATGTCTCTCTGAGAGCAATCTGGAAAATCACACAGACCTGCTGGGTGAGGATCGGCCACGGGGAGACATCGGCTCTCTGGTACCAGCAAACGTGGGTAGATTGCATCAACGTTGTGTTTGTGAAAGATATCACAGAGGGCGTTAGTCCTTTGTGTGCAGGCTTTGGGCTGGGATGGCCACTGTGCCCAAGGCTTGGTCCGGCTGGGCTGGTGCATGGACATGACATCCAAGGTGGGAGCTCATGGAAACGTGGGGGAAGCAATGAGAGGTCCCAGCAGGAGAGATCTCCTCAGGCTTCATCCCACACCCTCTGGTGCAGCACAGTTCCCCAGTGATGCCATGCACAAAAATATAAATGCCATCCTTTTTTCGCAGTTGACAAAGCAAATGATAAATAGGTGGAAAACTTCACTTAGGAGTTTGGAGCCCAAAGGGAAATGCCGTAGAGCAGAAGTCCTACATCCAGAAGTCTCAGGAGAAATGTTACTGCTACTTGTAGCTGTTCATGTTCTCCTTGATCTGGGTGTCTTCACTGGTATGAAACATAGTTTGATTTTCCCATAGGAACACATTCTATTTAAGACTTCTCTACTACGTGGCAGGTTTTTTTGTTTTTTGTTTGTTGTTTTTTTTTTTTTATATTTTCACTATTTTTTGAGTTTCCATAGGCGTTTGATTTGAGTGTTGGTGATTTTGACTGAGTAACAAAATACATGAGGATAAAATGCTTTTGCTCTTTGCCAAAGAAGAGAAGAAAGAAGTTAATCTTCCCCAAAAGCACTCCCAATACTCATGAAAACCAGAAAGATATCTGTGCTCATAATGACAATTGTCCCACAGATGTCCAAAATGAGCAGTTGGCCTGGAAACGTTCCTATTTGAATAAATGCCTTGGATAATGCAGCTAAATCATTTTAGTGCAGTGATTTGGACAATCCTTTGCTTTCCTATAGAAGTAGTCCCCTTTTTTTCCACTTCTATTCATTTTTCTTTCTTTTTGACTTTTTACACCCACTCTGTCTCTTCACTCATTTTTCTCTGATTATTTTTGGCCAGCAAAAGCTGCACATACACCACTCCACAGAGTTTTTCTTCCCTTATCTGCTTCCTTTCTCCAGACACATCAGAGTGATGTACTTCTCTAGCAGCGTACATACATCAGAGAAATTCTTTCTGTTTAGAGCTATGCTTTTCCATTTTCAGGATTTTAGCAGTATTTTTTCCCTTCTTTTCTTTCCTTCCCCACCCTTTTCTGTGGGATCAGCAATCCTAAAGCTCCCCTGCATCAGCCAAGCCTCTCCTAGAGGAAGGCAGCCGTGTTGCTTGCGCAGACTCGTTCCTTATTTTCTCTGGTTCTGACATCCTCCCTTTATCCAGGTATATTTTTTATAAAAAAGCTCAGCTTTTCTTGCTGGGCTGTATAGCGGCTTTGTGCTGCAGCTGGTCAGATTTATTTTGTGCTCTGGCATGAATTTAATCCAATTTAGTTGACCGAATTCTTGAACTTTCCATTATGTAAATGCACTCTACTTGTGCCGATTACTTTATTCATATTTTTTTTTTTTTATTCAGTCCCACTTCTACTAAAACTCTAATTTTATGAGCTCCGACAGAATTGTATATGGAGAGATGGGGCGTTATAAAGGCACGTTCATGTCTGTTATTCCAGTCCTGTTCTCCTTCTTCCACCAATCTCTCCCGAAGTGTCAGTAGTAATTTTGTTCAATAATTTGCTCTCAGGGCTTACAATATTTGGGTTTTTTTTTTTCTTTTAAGCAAATACATGATAGTAATTTTCCTCCTCACACAAGGTCAATTTTTGACCTGTAATAAATAATATTTTTGTACAGATTTTGTACAGAATTTGGAAGGAAGTATACTGCCATTCTCCTCTTGTTACAGACGTGCTCACACTGCTGGGTTTGAGCATTTCGCTGTTGCTCAGAGCAATGTTTCTTACTATGAACCTACATATGGTCTTCCAAAATGTACACGCCTGTGTGTGCGCATGTACACACGCGTGTGCGAGTGTGTATGCATGCTGAAAGAGCGAGAATAACTTGTTATCTCGTGATTTACGCAGGTATAGTATAGAGGATGGAGCCTGGCTCTGCATGGGGGTGCGTGGTGGGAGAACGAGAAACAAGGGGAAAAGCTGAAACGAGAGGTTCAACCTGGAGCTGGTTTTCCCATGAAATGGCTGAGTGGTGGGGCAGGCTGCCCAGGTGCCACCTCCATCTCTAGGAGCTTTCAAGACCTGGCTGGGAACAGTGACCTGGTGTGACCCTGCACTAAATGTTTAAATGCCGAGGCCTCTCCCAACCCACATCATCTCATCCGTTTAGGATTTCATGGCCTTAAATGGCATCTTTTGTTTTCTGCTTCTCGTCTGTCTTCCCTCCAGCTCTCAAAAAGTTTCTTTCTAATTATGGAAAATGATAATCTTCTGCGTGTTGACAGAAAAATTTCTACGCTTGAATGTAAATAAAGCACAAACTTGGAAAACAAATCCCAAGCAGGTTAATAACTCGTGCAATGTATCTCTGCAGTAATCTCGAGCAGATATGAATTCAGCCTCAGGTGGTGGTGGTTGATTTCCTCTGTACTTTGTTTGTTGTCCATGCATTAGTTCGGTGCTTTGTTACTTCCAGAAGTAATTTGTTCTAAAGAATAGCATTTCAAAACATCTCTGAGAAGGTGTGGAATGTTTTGCTCATTTAGTGATTGTGAAACAGGCAAATTCACTCCTTCGGCTGGTTTTGCAGACTGTGAAGAAATCTGCTCTGTTTAACGCTCTCTCTTTCCAGCTGGAAAAAAAAAAAAAAAAGAAAAAAAATCTGGGTGTGAACTAATGGCAGATTTCCCAGCTGGCAATTAATATTTGCCGATTTAACTTCGCAGCACTGCTGACAGGCTGCTCCCGTGGCAGGGAGATGGACTTAGAGCTGTTGGGAGACATGCGATTAATCCCTCTGGGGAGGAGGCTGGGGTCTTCTACATGTAGGTCTGGCCTGTAGCGATCATTTCGGTGTCCAAGGTAAATATATTAGGAGTTTCAAACGTTATAAAGAGCGATAAGCACTGTATATAATGGAGGTATGTTTGCTCTCAGAGCTGGTACAGTTCTCGCTACACTGAATACATCAGGACTCTGAATACCAAAGGGATTCCTTACTATTCTCGTGCTGCTTTTCCAGCTCCCTCCACCAAACCCTTTGGGGAGGGATCAATTTTACCTGGCTTTTCAGGCTGAATCCTCTTAGATGTGATTGACAGCTTAACTCCTTATAAACAGACTGCATCAATCTCTGGGGCAAATTATGGAAATTCCATTGATTTTATGCGAGGATGCGAACATGAGACAGCCTGCTCCTACTTTGTTAATAGGAACCTTGTAGGAGTATGTCTAAGAGTATTTTCCGTTTTAAAAGACCTTTGCTCACGTTACTGAAATTCATGGAAGGGAAATCTTGGCCCTTGTGAAACTCTCCCTGATGAAGTTGGGCTTTCATTGGAAATTAAATGTCAATAACAAGAGAGTGTGGAAAGTTTAAGCATTAGAAAAAGAATCAAAATTAGCAGAGGTCCTAAAGAAGGTCCCACGAAAAGTCCCCAAAGAAGAAATGCACGTAAGGACTAAAAAAAAAAAGTCTTTGAGACCTAATATGTATTAGAAATAGGAAACCTTTGCTGAGGACCTCATGTCCATAGTGGTAACTCTACAGGCTCAAAGAAAAGTGGAACTGGAGCACTGCGACAGACACTACATTTGACATAGTCAATGAAAAGGCGAATTATGCCCACTGTAACTCCTGGTCTGCTTTGTCAAAACCAAATCTCGGTTTCCCTGATACTGCACTTCTACGTAGACTGGTGCTAGATTTCAGATAACAGTCGGTAAAGCTGAAATGGGGGAGAAAACATAATGGATGAAGCTAGTGGAAGAAGTGATGTTATCTAAAGTGATCCCTGTCCAGCTTTCCCAGTGTTTTTATGGCTCCGATTTAAGGCAAGGGCCATTTGGGGAGCGCAGGAGTAACTGTAATGTGGCCTTTTGTTTTTAATATGGAATTGTGTAAAGTTTGTTTTTTACAACAGTTGTATGACCGAGGTGCCCGTGAAGGGTTTTATTCGGTGACTGTTACCTGTTTCATCTTATTTAAGGACCAGTCTATTAACCTTCCCTGGTTGCCAGTCTTGACATGTATAGCCATGGTATCTCCCATAAAACCAAACAGCTTAATATTATGTATCAACTAGCACGAAGGAATTCAAGGATATTTCAGCAGCAGTATTAACATCTTTAAAAAAATAATAAAACAAAAAAAAAAGTCAGACGTCTATTTTCTAATTTCTTTCACCCTTGTAATTTAGGGCATACTGGTTGAACTGCAGTCACCGAAGCCTACAGTTAATAAGACATGCAGCTTGTGTGCCTTGCTGGAGGACCATGCCAGCATCAAGAACCTTTTGGGTATCCCTGCTCTGGATGAACGTAAAGGAAGGCATGATAGGTGACTAAGAAAGGGGTTTAACGAACTGTATACACATTGAAAATAGAAGATCTCAGCCTAAAACTCCATGGCATGGAGGAAAACAGTGGTAGCATGAGACAGTCTCAGTTTAAAGCATCCAGAGTTGCAAGTTAATATTTTTGAGGGCAGAGAAGTGAGGGGCAGGTCATTATTCTTTAGGGTGGCATCTGCTTGGCCGGCTCAAAGCCTGGCAATGGCAAACCTTCACTGCAACGATGTCAGGGAAGCTGAGAGGTGATAATGAAGCTGCTTTTGATGCATAGTCTTGGCAGTTGTGACGAGGAATGAAAGCAGAGGAAGAGGACAGAGGAGGATGGAGAATCAAAATGAAGGATGTGAGGAAATTACACACAAATTACTTCAGATGCACAGTGTGATTAATTCAGTTGCATGTAAAGAATGTCCTATATTGCGATTTTTCTCCTAGGTTGGGGTTTCTCCCCAGGGCTGGTTGCCTTTGCTGGCAGTTACTGCAATTCTGCAAGAAACCAAGTCCTGGCTTGGCATGAAACTGTTGCTGCAAAAAAGGCCACGTAATTCAAACAGATTTCCTGTGAACCATTGTTAGGCTGAAAATTAAAACACCGAATGTTTTCTTTTCCCCTAGTAAAAAATGCTGGGAATATTCCCTAAGAATTTGGGTTCTTTCAGAATTAGGTATATTGACTAATGGGTGACCACAGGAATCAAGAGCTGAGCTCTTCAGCGCTCTTGTTACTCCTATGAAGTTACCTTAATTTCTCTAAAATTACGTAAATTGTATTCAGAGAAAAATTACTGATTTAATTAAGGGCCTCACAAGTCACCTTTTTGAGAGGTAACGTGCAGTTTGGGGCAGGGTGACTCTCCGTGGGACATCTCCACCTCTGCTGAGACAGAGGCCAGGGAAAACCTTAATTAAAAAAAAACCAATCAAACAAACAAGGAACAAACCCTGAGAGAGACCAAGAGATTGCTTTAAAAAGAAAATGGAAAAGATTAGAAGGTAGAGATGAGTATTAAAGATTAAGATGATGAGGTCATGGTAAAGGATGCTGGAAACTGAATGGAGGGAAATTAAATGTATAGAATAAATTTTAGGGCTAGGGGAGACTCAGGCAAGGAGATGTAGAAGTGCTTTAGAGATAAAAGGACTGACACTTGAGAATAGTTGATTAAAAGCTATTCAGCACAAATGCTAATTTTTCTGGGTGCTCGGTATAAAAAAATCCACGGAGCAAATTGAAATTCTGAGTGCTGGGGAATACCAACAAGCGGGATGGGATGCTGTGGATTCAATTAAGTGGCTGGAAGGAAAAAAGCCGGTGTGGCTTCCAGCAGCCACCGCTCCCTTCCTGCCTCTCCTCTCTAGGATTTAACGGGTACTTTTTGCTAATATACTTGAGACGGCTGAATCCTACCGGAGGTGTCGTGAAGTCAGAGTAATACTATTTAAAAATAAGCACTTCACCAGAGCTTCGCGGCACAAGGTACTGATAAAGCCCTTTGTAATTCCCCGGTTGCTTTTTTGCATATTGCATGGAAGCCGTGTTCTCGTTGGAGGCACACGAAGTGAGGTTACCTGCCTTCCCTCGCCCACGTGAGATGAAACTCTTCCCACGAACGTTAAAACTTGACATAGTGAGCTCATGAATGATCTCCAGATTCAGTCTGTCTGCTAGTGGCTCAAAGGTTCTTTGCGAGTGGAAACTTTTTTTTTTTTTTTTTGGTAAAAAGCTGAGTCACGGAGAGGAATTTCAATCGTAAAGTGCATTGGGTAGGGTATGGTAGGAGATTGGGTAGGGATGGGTGCTGCAGTGATGGGGGGAATTGTGCCCCATCCCTTTGCTGAGCGCTGATTTGGGTGGTCACCGTGCGGTACAGGGATGCAGCATCCAACCGTGGCTCCTTGAGCTGTGGGTACCAATCACCTGGCTACTCCACATGGATCAGCGCCGGCGCTGGCACCTTCCTGTGGGGTCTGCTCCGCTGCTGGAGTGTACACGTAAATCCCATTACCTCTAATTGAGTGAGGATCAATCACAAATTAAGGCGTAAGAGGAAGGTTTCCAGGTGGCATTTTCCATCAAAGCGTCCTAGAATGCTTTGCAAAGATGAATGAATTAGACCTCGCAACACCCCTGCATGCCAGGAAGATAGTAATCCACCCCTTATAGAGGAGGAATGGCAGTCTAGAAGAGAGCCAATGACTTTCTCAAGGTCATAGAAATGACTCTCGGAGCTTTTGTTAAATCATCCCAATTCTAGGCTCGCTGTCCCTATAAAATCACCTGGCGTGTGCTGGTTTTCCTATAGGGGTGTAGGAGGAGCATGGACTGGCTGGGGCTCCTGAATGCAGAATCCCCGTGCCCGAGCAGGGATGCAGCAGGCAGCGGTCAGTAGAGATGTGATCGCGGTGTGTAATGGCTGTAAGCATGGAGCTGTGCTGTCCTTGGCACAAAAAACCCCATCCCGCTTCTGTACTCGCATAAAGAGTTGCCCCAGACTGGGGTTTGGGGCTGTGGAAGGGGAAGAAAATATTGCAGTTTTGTAAAAGCAATTGCAGCTTCCTCATCTTGTAATGATCTTGCAGAACAAAAACAAAAAAAAAAATCTGCACAGTAACAAACACGTGTGATGGAGAAAACCCCAGCTTATTCCTCTGCGGCACTTTCAGTTAAAAATTCAAGAGGAGGAAGGAACCTCACAATGTGGAGTGAGAAACTTGCTCGCTTGCAATTATATTTAAATGTAAACTTTGTAGTTTAAAGCCTGTTGGCGTGACAAGCCCAAAGGAAGATGTTTGTTTTCCTTTTGAGTGAGGGTNGATGTTTGTTTTCCTTTTGAGCGAGGGTCGTTTTCACGGAAAGCAGCCTGATGGGCTAGACAGAGGTTCACCTGTTGATGGCTGGCCACGTAAAACACATGCGGTTTGTCTCTTCCCGCAGTGACTGCGATCTCCTGTCAGGGAATGTCAGACTTTTCCTCTTCCTCCTTGCTTCCTTTTTGTCTGCCACACTGGCGTTTTACTTGAGAGTTTAGCAAATGCAGCTGTTCGTCAGGAATAACACGAGGAATTTTGTTTTTTTTAAATTATTTCTGAGCAACATCTGAAATTTTAGTGGGGTTTTTTTTATTCATCCTGACCAGAGGGTTGTGCTCAAGATGTAGAAAAGCACTAGGGGAAGAGTTTGAGGGCATGCAAAAGAGAGGTGGAATTTTTGCTTTGCTGTTAGAGGTCAGACAAGGCTTTGCCGGAGCAGCAGCATCTCCCTGTGCTGTTCTGGCCCAGCACCTCGCCGGGAAGGTTCTGTGCCGGGCTCTGGAGGAGATATTGGTGCCCCAGCACCGCTGTGGTTCCTCTCTGCCAGCTTAGGGCAGCTGTGAAGAGTCTGTGGGCACAGGTCAATCCTGGCGACCCTTCTTCGACACCAGTGTTCTCCTCACCAGAGGTTTTCCAGTGGAAGCCACGATGATGAATGCCAAGCATTGTT
>VXBH01004032.1:638228-665673 GCA_013400035.1 Rynchops niger
AGGGGTTAACCTACCTAAACACAGCAGGTACAAGTCGGATAAAATGTTGGAAAAAGTCGTCATCGGATGTGTATGTGAGATGCTCAGCATATCTGGGAAACTTCCGTCTCAGACTTGTAATTTGGCATTGTCATTCTTGGAGTCTCTGTAAAACAGGGCCTTGTGGAAAATGTTTAATACTCTTGGACACGTTGTGTTTTGTTTTAATGGTAAAATAGCTTGTTAGGTTCAAACAAACTGGCAGAAAATCTTGCTGAAGCTGTACAGTGTCGAGGAAGTAAAAGGCTATTAAGATGAAAACCTCAGACCCTCTGAACCCATGAGATTTTGGCTGCATTTGTGCTGGAACAGAGCTGAAAGATAATGAAGGCATTTTGTGGCCCCACACTGGCTTTCAGCTGGGTTTTATTTTACATAATGAGTCGGTGAAAATCGGAGTACAGTTACTTTGGGTTCACTTTAGAAATGGGAACAGGTTGTGGGCTGCAGTTTTGGGCTCACCGTTTATAGCCGATTCCTTTGGCTCTTAAAACTGAAAGGCTTCGTTTTCCTTTGCGGGTGGTGGCACGGGGCTGCTCCAGCCGACGGGAGCTCGGGGGAGCCCTTGGGACCTGGCTCCTCCCCTGCAGCCGCCCCCGAAACGCATCCCCTTGCTGGCCTGGTGGGATTTTTGACGGATTTTTTTTCTTCTTTAAGTCAGATTTCTCCACTTTCTTAAATTGATGGCAATTTCTTAATGGATAAAAATTATTCTAAGGGTTTCTTTTTGTGTTTTCTGGAACACTATTGTCTTTTTTCTTATTTCTTATTTATTTTCTGCATTGGGCTGAGGTGTTTTTCATCATATAGTACAAAGAGACATTTGGCTATTTTTTTCTTTTTTTTTTTCTTTTCAATGTGGTTGCAGACCATGTGCTCTGGAGCAGAGAAGGCCACATTTATCTACTTAAGAGTTCCTTCCACTCACCTTTGTTTTGGAGGCTTCAAAAAAGATCAAGAATTGGAAAAATGTTTAAGAATTTATCCTTTTTTTTTTATTGTTCAATAGCGTTATGGCCATGAGAGTGGGTCTAATTTGTACCGGCATCTGATCTGTACTGTCTTGTCTCCACAACTGAAAGTCTTCGGTGGCCAAAGCTCTGGGAATACAGTAATATAACTTATTTTTTCCTGACATTAACATACATAAAATACTGCTAACAGTTATCCCAAAAGAACACTTGCCAATGGGAAACTAACTTAAGAAAGGAGCAGCCTTGAATCCCCAAATCTTGTCTCCTTGCTCCTCAGAAAGGCTCTGGAAAAAGCCACCATCCCCAACAAGGCGCTGGAGATCTCTGGCATTTTGAAGTAATCAGGTAGAATTACGGCATCTCTAGATATCTTTAACCTATTTACTGGCATTTCGTTCACATCGTCTCATAACGTTCATTGGATCAGAAAACAGCCTAGAGCCACATCTGCAAAATACTTCATGAAATGTTTTGATCTGGGAGTGCAAAATATTCGTATAAGTTTCCTATGGAATATTGTATTTCTTGGGGGTTTGGTTTTATTTTTTTTTTTATATTATTTTCCCCATTTATTTATTCTTCTGATTTTCTCCTCCTTTTGCTCACCCAGCAAACCTTTCCATACTCTTGCTGCCAGGCAATAGATTGTCATGCCCTTTGAGGGGATTTTCTTAACCAAGCATAAACTGGAGTCAGCCCGTAGGAACTGCAGAGATCCTGACTTGGATATTTTTCTTAGCCATATTTCAAACGTGTCAGTGCTCGGAGCTCAGAATTGCTACTGGAGCCATTGCTGCCAGGCAGGAATGAGAAACCACAAATGTAAGTCAGAATAAAATGTGGGTGCAGGGTAGAGGAGAGGAGAAACATCGTCAGTGGCAGCGTTGGGTCACTCGGGCTCCTCCACGGCTGCATCCCATGGTTTAAAATCCCCTTGGCTTTCCCCAAGTTTAGACGCTTGATGGCAAAATATATCTGCAATCAGTAAGTTACAAGGAAATGTGGAGAGGGTTGTGAATGTTTGTTGTGTGGTTTTTTCATTTTTTATTTTTTTTTTTAAAAAGGAATATCAATATTTAGTTAAAATGCAGGAAGAGCATTTTGTTAGGGGCATTGAAAATGATATTAAAATTCTAGATGGCTGTAACTTGTGCCTTTTGGCAGTAGAAGGGATAAGCTTTGTAGACCGCTGTGGCTTTTGAATGGTAGAGTTGGAGAACCTTCTAAAAACTCTTGTTCTAAGGAAGGTTAAAGAAAAATAATCTAGCTTATTGTGTTGAAGAAGATACTTTACTTAATTAGACATATAGAAATACTTATTTAGAAATAATATTCTAACTTACGGTCTTGGGCTGAATGAGCTTTTGAGTGCGTCGGTGTTGTCTAAAGCTGAGCCAAGGGAGGTGTATCCCCATTGAGACATTTTGAACACTGAGTAAAGAGGAGATTTATCAATGATTTAGTTTCTGTGAGAAGTCCTGCCTTTATATGCTGCATGAAATTATATGTGTTTCTAGGGTACATGTTAGCACCTGAATTAATCATTCTATGAAGGTTTAAAAAAAACCCAAACCACCTTAGCATGAACATATATCTTCTCCTCTGAGATCAATGGTAAATGATGTGGAGGGAGGAAACTCTGGAGCACTTGGGAAGATGTTGGTCTTAATTTTTCTTTCATTATTGCATTTGCCGTGGTACTTGTTATGGTAGGAAAAAACCAAACACCTGAATGTTTCGTAACAAAAAGCACAGAATAAGTAAAATATCAGCTATTGGTTTATTGCCATTCTGTTTCTGTTGCCTGTTTACAGTTATCTTTGAAGGAAGCATGAGCTCAAGGATGAAAATCGGTTATTGTCAGTAAAGGCTGTTTGTAGGAATTTAGCACCTGTAACAGGTAGAAACTGGAAGCTTTTTTTCTGCTCTGTCTTAGTACCATAAATTCTTCCCAAATTTTAATAGTAGTGAGGAGCCATAAGGATGACGGATGAGTTGAGGGGGTTTTTGTCAAGCCAGTGACACTGGTGCCGCAGCTCCCTGCTCACACCAACTCTATAAAAAAGTCACTTCGCCACAGCCTTTGCTTCATGCTGCTGATCGATACAGCAAAAGGTGCAAATAAATGGAAAAATAGATTTTGTTACCGTAAAACAAGGGAGGAGAATTGACGTACCCTTTTTTGAGGCTGATTTACACTTTTCTGAATCTTGTTCGGGCGATAAGGGATCTTCTCGGTAGGTTCGATCCAAGGGATTCCTTAGGTTTCCAAGGCATCTGCGGTTTGGTCCAGGATTCTGGCGTGGATCTGGCTGTGAGACGCACGGCCTGGCAGGCAGGTGGCATAGGGTGTCCCACAGAAGGCACAGAATAAAACCAAAATAGTCTGTTTATTTTCTGTCTGGGCATTATTGGCCCATTTTTAGCAGGCCGTTTTGAAGAAGCTATGATTAATTGGGTATTTTAATTAGCTGCTAAGTAGTTCCCTACTTGATTAGTCTGATTATTTTTCTTTATTTCTGCTTTCTTCAAAGGAGAGCCTTTGTCCGTGCTGATTGCAGCCTCCCAGGCCTGCCTATACCGCTGGGCAAAATCCATGGGAACGGGATCTCCCTTCTCCCTTGTTTTTTATTTCCAACTCTTTGTGTGGCTTTATGCACTATAATTCTTTCCTTTGTAAATCTACTTAAGTGCATCAACTTGAAAAAAAAAAAAAAGAGCATTCCAGAGCCAAGTGATGCGAGCCTTTGCACAATGCCATGTTGAAGCCTACCAGCAAGCTAAAAAAAGGCCCTTTTGCAGAGGTTTTTATGCACTTTGCTCCCCAATGAAACGGCTGAGGGCACCCAGGAACTCTTGTATTGCTGCTGGTTTTCTGTGGATGCTATTCCCAGCTGTGGTGGTCAAATGCTCTAAACAGTCACCAGCACCAGGAGACGGGACAGAGTCTCCTTGCTTCTGCTGAACCGAGGGAACACTGAGAAGATGCTGTGCTTGGGTGGAAAACCAGCCAGAGGCTGGAGCAGGAGAAGAAGCTTGAGCAGCATAGGAAGATCTGGTCCTTGTGCTCTTAGAAAATCTCACTTCAGAGAGAACAGCACAGTTGTTCTTGGTTGTAAAAGGTCTTGAGCCACCCACAGGAGGAGTTTGAATGGCTGATCCAGGAGAAATCAGCTCATGTGAAATGGGGGTTGGTTTTGGATACTGGGATGAGGGATGTTGCAGAGGTGATTTGTGAGCCCAAGGTCTTCCAGCAAACCATCCCTAAACCCCATGTTCCCAACGGCGCCGTGTCATCGTGCTCAAAAACCAGGCTGCATCCCACCCTCCGGCAGGTGATGCTGGGCAGAGGCATCCAGCCTGGAGCAAGGCTGGAGAGAAGGTGGCAGAAAGTGTCATCCCCAACCAGCTGCAAGCTTGGAGCAGTTTTGGTTGCACCCACAGTGCAAAGCACTTCAGCTGCTCACCTCCAGTTGTTAATATTACTATGGAGGGGAGCAGAAAAATAGCCTATGGAGAGCTCTGAAATAGGGAAGGCTGGGATTATAAAGTTTGTTTGGCTATCTTCTGAGTATAAAAAATTAATTTAGATACAGTCCTTCAGCTGAACTCTGTTCAATACGTTTTATGGTTTTATATATTGTGAAGTTCAGCAGTGTGTGATGAAATCTGCAATAATAACAGGAAAGCTTCAGCTTCCCTCTAAAACTGACTTTTCATGTACTGTGGTGTTGTCCTAGAGGGCACAAGGATGAGCTGGGTGAGTAAGTGTTGGCTGGGCTCTTTCCCAGACCATAGGGGTGCCCTGTGGCCAACGCTTCTGTTGGCCCAACGCAGGTTCATCCTCATCCCTCTTCTGGCAGGGCTTTACCCCGGGGAATCCTGCCCCTTGCTGGAGCCCTCTGCCACCATCACTTGTCTTCATGTTGTGCAGATTATTGCACAGTTGTGTGACAAAATTCCCTCTGAGAAGGTCATGTTTTCTCCGTTCATGTGTCCAAGACCTTCATCTCTCTTATTTCTTCCCATGTCTCTCTGATGAGTATCCTGGGGCAATCTAGAAGGTGCTCCCTCTTCCGCTGCTCAATCCATCTTCCCAGATGGTCTTCCCCAACTTTAATACTTTTTGTAACAAAAATGCCAAGCTCTTTGAATTCTGTGCATTAGCATAGAAATTATTCAAGTAGCCCAGCACTGATCAATAATAACTGAGACGGGGTTGTCGTATGCGTGCTGTAGTGAGCTATTACGGTTAGACAAGGGGTTTAATCCTTAACTAAACAGGGAACATTTAGGAGAATTTACTGCTGGGAGACTGTATTCAGGTGAGGTATTGACGTTCAGAATTTCAATAAAGTATTAAATCCCTTTTAAGCCATAAAAAATGAAAAATTTTATGAAGGAGAGTAACTCATACCTTTTAATTTTAGTTCTGTGAAGTAATTTCCCCTCAAAACACCACCGTAAAGTAATATTTCAGTAATCAAGTCTGTTGTTTTAAAGCAAAATAAAATTAAAATAGTTAGAGTGTGTAAAACAAGATTGAAAAATTTTGGGAAAATGCAGTTTGTAAAAAAAATTCTCGGCTCGAAGGATTTGAGTTGATGCAAGGAGGGATTCTCTGCATGAATAAACTGTAATAGTTTTTAAATAATTGCTGTTAACACTTTTGGTGACTACCTAAGTACATGATGGCATATGGTATGTCAGCGTGAAGCACTGATTTAGAGTTTGATATTATATACCAGTTTTCAAGCTGTTAGTTATAAACTAGGAGAAGCTTTATATAAGCAGACAGGTGGCGAGTGTTCAGCAGCTTGGCGGGCAGGTGGGATGCTGCTCGCGGTGCAGAACCCCTCCTTTTCCTGCTACCTCGTCAGCCTCTTTTCCCCATTTTTTTCCTCTCTCTGGATGCTGGTTATTTCCTGGCATCCTCTGGTGTCCCCAGCCCAGTGGAGGCTTTCAGGCGTCTTTGGTGTTATTGCTCTTCTTGGGGCAGAAATTGAAATTTCCTTGGTTTTTTGGGGGTGAGGGGGGAGGATGGAGAAGGAGGCACGTTTTCCTTTTACGCCAATGAAAAAAACTCTAAAACCTGCAGGTAAACATTGCAAACTAACCCAGTAAATGTTGCCGCTCATAAACACATCCTGTTCATTGTCTTAAAAAGCGGGCACTTTTTCCTCCCTGAGTTAGAAAGCTTGCACGCTTGAATAACCACCTTTATGTGCCTTTTGTGTAATTTCTTTATGCGACAGTTGCAAACGAAGGTGCTAATAGCTCTCTTCTGAAGCTTTAGTAGCCAGCTTTTGAAAAGAAAATACGGGCAGCTTTCCCAAGTTTCTGCCATCTGTTGGAGAACAGCCTTAAAAAGTACAAACTTGCACCAACTCTGTACAAAATCTGCAGGTAGGAATTCGTGGTAATACAGAGTGAAGTATTGCCGTGTAGTAAAATACGTTATATGCAAGTGCGTTACTCGGAGGGAGAACTTCCAGTTGCTCCAAACCCACGTTGTGGTTTGGGCAGAGCCCCCAGGGATCATAACCTGGATGTACATCCTGATGATTTTCAGAAACAATTGATAGAAATTGCTTTATCTACCAGAAACAGCATCCAAGATGCCTGGAGAAGGGAAGGGAGAGCTGATGTGGAGCATTGTTTCCACTTTATCCCAGGGTTTTTCTGGTGAAGCTGTCATCCAAAAAGCAGTAGTCCCACCCTGGCGTAATCAAAGCGGCTTGAAGTTCTTTCTGGTTAGTGTAAGAGGGAACTCATTTTTCTTGTGGCCAGGGCACACGGCGATGGAGAAGGGCATCATGAGGACCTCACTCTGTCCGTTTGCACATGCAGCTCTGCGAACGGGAAGGTGGTTGTGAAGCGGCAGTGAGTTCAGGTGAGTTTGGATCCCAAAGTCATGAGAAACTGCACCGAGGATGAAGTGGAGAAGCAGAGGCTGTCTGACAGAACTTCTGCTGAGAGAGAAGCAGCCAGCAGGATGCTTCTTTTTTTATTATTATTTTTTTTTATTAACTCAAGATGTTACAGTCTTTTTTTCTGGGGAAGCTTAGCTATAGAAGTGTGCTGACGCTTAAGCAACAGGAAAGCCAATCTGTGATGTGAGGAAGAGTTGAAGACTTCTCAGCTGGAAGCGAAGCTCCTTGCCAGGCTCACCACGGCAAAAGTTGTCATCGCTCAGCAAGCAACAGAAGATGTTCAAGTGCTCTCCGGGGCAGCCGAGGACGGCCGGGAGAGGCGCAGCAGGGAGGAAAACCCAGAGCTCGTCTGCAGGGTGCTGGGAAATCGCCGGGGCTGGCTGTCGAGCTCAGACATCAAAATACACCTGTGTCTTGCAAAAGGCACGTGATCGGGGAGGAAGGGAGCTGGTGCCGGCCCTGGCTCGTGTACGGGAGCTGCAGGATGGGTCAGTCTGGGGTGGGCGATAGTGCAGAGGTTTTGCCTAGACTCAGGGCTTCGACGTACTGAAGGGGAGAGTGCTGCTGCATTGCCTCTCACCACATTTATGTTTTTAATCTCGGTGTTATGGGAGATCCCGTTGCTTCCTAAAGGAAGCATCTTGGCCAGGTAAGCCTGGGGGTGTTTGCCAGATCCCTGCCACAGGGCAGAAGACGAGGATTTTCCCATAGCCGGTTGCTGTTAGGTGAGGAGACAGCAGGGCAAGAGTAGGGTGTTACAGAAGATGATGCTTTATTGCTTCCTCAGGAGAAGTATTTTTATTTTTTTTTCTATACATATCATCGATTGGACACAAAATTTTATATATATAACCCTTGTAGGAATCTCAGGTGCTGATTACGAGCACGTGTTTTAAAAACACTATAGAGTAAGAGGGGAGTGAGGCAATATGAATAAATGTATTTTTATGTACTGTAATGATGTAGGTTTTTCATTGGGCTTGGGCTTTTGGGGCCTTATACAAGTTGGGATTTAATTTTTTGCTTTTGTATTTTCTGATGGCTGGATTAAGCCTTAATTGTCAAGGCTTTCAACAATTGCACAGCAATAAATACATGAAAAAGTGAGTGTAAATATAACTTAGAGAATGAAATGCAAATATGTGTATTTGTGTAAAACAGTGTGCTCATATCTTGTAGTCAAATTTACATTTTTAAATAGCTGCTTTTAAACACTGTCTGCAGAAGTGCCTTAATATTAAAGAGATAAATCTTTCTCTTTAGACCGGATTCACATGTAGAGATAGCCAAATATGTACTTAATACAAAGTAACTTTACAGGGTCGTGCACTCTATCTAATGCCTTGTCATTTTAATGGATTCTGGTTTAATTGCTCATATGCCACAGCTGAAAGCAGTTTTTCCTCATTCTTCTGAAGACCTGTTGCTACCATAAAATAGTGGCTGGGGGTCATACCCTGATCTAAAACAATTTGTGAGGCATTTTTGATGTTTGGAGTAGGACTACAGCTGCTGAGGTACTAGAGCTACAGCTGTGAAGCTCTAGCAAAACCAGCTGCCACTGGGGCTGATGCTGAGTCTGCAGGTGGGGCAGGTCGGGGGGTCGTGGAGGACCCCCCTTGTTTGCACCCCAAGTTCATAGATTCCTAGAATGGCTTGGGTTGGAAGGGACTTTTAAAGACCATCCAGTGCCACCCCCTGCCCTGGGCAGGGACACCTCCCACCACACCAGGTTGCTCCAAGCCCCGTCCAACCTGGCCTTGAACCCCTCCAGGGATGGGGCAGCCACAGCTTCTCTGGGTGACCTGAGCCAGGGGCTCACCACCCTCACAGCAAAGAATTTCTACCTGAGATCTCATCTAAATCTCCCCTCTTTCAGTGTAAAACTGTTTCCCCTCATCCCATCACTCCCCTCCCTGATCCAGAGTCCCTCCCCAGCTTTTCTGGAGACCCTTGAGGGACTGGAAGGGGCTCTGAGGTCTCCCCGGAGCCTTCTCTTCTCCAGGCTGAACCCCCCCAGCTCTCTCAGCCTGTCCTCCCAGCAGAGGGGCTCCAGCCCTCCCAGCATCTCCGGGGCCTCCTCTGGCCCTGCTCCAACAGCTCCATTGTTGGTGGCCCCAGAGCTGGCCGCAGCACTGCAGGGGGGTCTCCCAGAGTGGAGTTGCCTATGGCCTGAAAAAAAGCAGCTGATGCATCATTTTTTTTGCTCTGGAAATCAATACCATATGCATGGTGGGCTCAGACAGAGCGGTAGTAATTCCTAATATCTCTGTAAGCCTCAATATAACAATGAAGCTTTGCCAATTGATTATGTAGGCTTATCCCAAATCAGCCTCTGTTAAAATGGAATTATTTGACAGGAGTAAGTCATCCCAGAGGGAGCTTAGTGGAAGGAGATGTTTGCTTTCAAATACCCCGATGGATCCTAGTACCTATTTCCAAATTCTTGTGGACTTTAATACTTTCTCAGCTTGAGTTGGTGTGTTTCTTACCCTACCAATGGCCAAGCGTAGGTAACCCGAGAGGCTGGTTGTCACATGGAGGGACGGCAGGGTTGGGGTCTAGGTGGCCCCCATGGAAGGCTTCCTTCTGGGTTTGCCCATTGAATCCGATGAGTCAAATGTGTCTTCTGATGAGTTTGGGTTACGCTCAGAGCCTGAATAATGACTCTGCAGACAGCTGGGGGGATTTCAAAGCCGCGGTTGTGCTCACCATTGGCACTGGGAGCGTGAGTCGGTGGGTGTGGGGATGAAAGTGAATAGTTATAGATGGTGCCTGCTAAAGGTTTTGATAGCTTGTAGTAAAATCTTACCAGCAACTCCGTTCGCGTCATGTCTTAAACTGCTTGTGAAATAAATGTGACAGATCTGCTAGTAGCAATGCAGTTTGTGCACAGAATATTTTTCATTCGAAGCAACCCAGAGGCAAAAATAGATGAAGTGCTCCGAGCGCCAGACGGCATCACTGCACGCGAGGGATGAGCGATACACGTCCTAATGCGCTTTGGATGGCAGTCACTCCGACAGTTCTCTGCACTGGTAATGAAAACAAAGTGACCAAATTTGATTTGAGATCTGAAAATGGGGAAAACAATGTGGCAGCTGAAGTGTATCATTTACCTTGGGAAGTCTCGATTGGATTTCCAGGGGAAAGTTAGCAACAGAACCGCCCCCCCCAGTCTTCAGCTTAACCTCTGTGGTACGAGCGATGCAGGGATTTCACTGGGGCTGGAGAGTTGAGTACACGTATGAGAGTTCGTGAGGCACTTTGTCTTTAATTAGCACTAGCGTGACATACCTTTGTCTCGAGGAATTCCCCTGGTAAAACACACAGCTCCTTGTGACACACTTGGTTTCCATCATTTTTTTTGGACCCTGCTCTTGTGTTTTCTTTAAAGAGAATTGAAGGTGTGTCCCAAGTTTCTGCCATCTGTTGGAGAGGGCCACCGTCCTGCTTTGCTGGGTTCTGATGTTGTGCTATTTCCATGGATGAGGGTTCATTCTTGGCTGCTGGGGGCTTGAGCTGAAAACCACCTGTGTTTTCTGCTACAGATTTGTTTTTCATCTTTTTGGAGGCTGGGGTGAAGTACGGTATCTGTTAATGAGAGCTTGTCATTCGTGCTGAAATTATTAGAAGGCATCATTCCTATTTCAATAGATGTTGGTTTAGATATATAATAGAAAAAGGGAAGCTATACTCTGGCTAAAAATACTTCAGAACAGTGTGTGTATGGCTCTTGTTATACTTTGGCAGTTGAGGGTTGTTTTTTTTACTGGGAAAAATGTTCTTTCTGTTGTATTTTATGAAGAATTGGTGACATCTGGTGATCACTTATAATGAGCCCTCTCAAGACTGCCGACAAAAATAAACCTTTTAGTAACAAAGATTTGTCTTGCGATGCGTCTAGGAGAGCAACTGCAATTAGCACGTAATCCCTACCTGCTGCTCTGCTTGGGGAAACGTCCAAAATCAGCGTCAGAGCAAATACTCGGTTTTCAGCATATTACAAAATGGAAAAGGTTGTTCCCTGGCTCTTGGGTCTAATTGAATAAAGGCCTATCCAAATGAAAAGGGCAGCGGCGATGCTCCGGTCCCTGTGAGGCGGGCGTGCAGAGATCCCGTTAATGTCAGAGGGGCAGTTGTTCGCAGGATCAATACTGACTGCGTCTTAAGTTAAATGCGTTTATATTTGTGGGCAGGGCGTGTGGGCTGGTTTACTTCAAAGTTTTGTCATTCGCCTTTGAAGTATGATAACCCCCAAGGAAGGCATTAGAAAGCTGGCTTGGCGTGCTGCAGTGTATCGATTATGAATTGATTGGGTAGGGAAGGGTCTTACCTGCTCCATCTCTCTATACACGTAGTGCTGGTCTTCCCAGCTGGCACCGAAGCACCTATAGCACAGGTGAGCATCCTGGCAGCAGACGCGGGGGCTTCTATAAGAAGGACGATCTGCATCATTTGCTTTTTTTATTTATTTTTTTTTAATCAGCATCCCAACTGTTAATACCTTTTTTGGTACTTTTTGAACGTGGGGAAGGTTGGGTTCCTGTGGTTTATGTGAATCCAAACAGTAAGGTAACTCACAGGTGGTTTTTGTTTAATATCCTTTAGCAGGAAAAAAGAATGTTGTCTTGATCGTAGAACTTAGCCTGGTTTTACTGGTAGCGTGAATAGAGGTGGTTTCAGTGCGTCGTCTGTGTTTGCAAAACAAAGTAAAGTTTTAAAAGGATTTTCATTTTAGAGCGCGTGAAGTCACTTTGACCTTGTAAAATGTTTTGTGATAGCTTGAGAATTTGATTGCAATTTTTTTAATTTGGATATGTTATCGTTCAGTGAAATCCTTCTGTATGTCAGAAGTCTGATAATACTTTTATTTTTTTAATTGTAACCTTGCTCATAAAAAGCTATCATTTTATTTAAAAAAAAAACTTTGAAAAGAATTACAATCCGTGGGCTAATTAAAATACTTCATTGACAATTCAGAGTATGCTGTGGATGACTCCCTGTCTCTAGCTGTGCTCTGCCTTAGAGCTGTCTTGCTTTTTTAAACAAACAAAAATTAGCATTCAGGAAAAGGGAAAATACCCCTCAAGTAAATACCGCCCGTTTTGCGCCAAGCTAGTTTTATTGAAGAGATTTGGGTGCTTCAGTTCGTTGAATGCGAGTGAGAAAGCTGGGTAAAAACAGAGGCGTCTTTCAAGAAACACAGTTTTAGCTCAGCTTTGCCTGCAGCACCCTTCTGCTGTGGTGCTTGGCGGGGTGCTCACCTGCGGCTGCTGGCAGTCAATGTGAAGCTCTGGAAAAAATTTTGTTCGTATTTCTTTTTAAGGAAGATCTCGGCAGATTATCTGAATGCGCAAGCCTGAAGCCTGCCTATGTAATCCCTGGAGAAACCGTGGTGTCTCGTGAATGAGATCTGAAATACAGGAGTAATGGTCACGGTAGCATTTCTTTTATTTCTTTGATCAAGTAAGGTCTGCTCTTGCTATTTGGTTTTGTAGCCATTTTGAAAATAGCATCTTTCTAATAAAAACCAGACAAGTTCTTTTTCTTTTCCATCTGCGTGACTTTCTCGTTCCAACCCTATGAATAGATAATCAATGGAAGAGGCTCAGCATTAGCCCTGGCCGACCTTCCATTGTTTTCTGGTGCTGCAAATAGATGAAGCTATTGAGGATATCTCTGGATTAAGTGAAAAACAAAGCAATAGCTGGCTTCTTGCAGACACGGGGTAATGCACACGCTGATACAGAAACCAATAAGCACATCCTTGTGGGCTTCTCAGTGGTTTGACAGGGGAGAGACCAATGCAAGCAACAGCTTGGAAGCAATAGTCTCTTAATATCTCTGGCTCTGCTCTGTGCACTTAGGTGGGACTCATGGTGTGACCTTGGGGTAGAGTTTCTCGATGTTGGGTAGTGCTCAATGTCTTCCTAATATTATGGACCATTTAAAGCTGGTTTGCAAAAACTGGATGCCAATGTAGCATGCTGTCTGCTAGTTACAGGTTCTCTCTAATGTGTTTAGAACTTTCTGACTAATTAAAACCAAATTTAACAGCAGAGGCACAGAAACCCAGATGGCAGGTTTCATGAAATATGAGAACCCCTCACAGTTGTCCACCAGAAGTCAAGGCTGAAGCTGAACTTGGTGAGAGACATGGGAGAATTGACACAAGAGGGAGCCATTATGTGTGAAAATACTTGGTATTAGCTCAGTAAGTCCCAGTGCTGGGGGAACAACTTCTTGCCTGTGCAATTGCACAGGAGGAGCCACCCTACTTTCTTGCCAGGTCTGGAAGGAGACGGGACGGAGGGGCTCTACACCTCTTGAAAGTCCCCAGGGATGGACAGCATTTGGGTCAGGCCATCCTCAGATCCAGTTTCTGCTGTAGCTGCTGCTCTACAGCTGCTTTGTTGGTTAGGTTTGGTTTTCCAGCCCTGGGGACAGCAAAGAAGAGTGGTGTCTCTTGGGGCAGAAGTTTGAAGGATGGATAGAGGCCAAGTCCAGACCCTTCTGCTCCTGACCTATGGCTGTTTTGCTGCTTATTCCCTCTCAGCTCTGTATAATTTTAGTCTGGATCTGATAGGTGCACCTTATGCCAAACGTAGAGGACGTTTGGCATGTCAGAGCAATAGCCGAGGAAATACGGATGTCGTCTTCTCTTTTTTTAGGATGTAGAAGGACCAGATCCTTTTTTATTATTTTATTTTATCTCTTTTCCAAAAGATCAGTGCCTGAGCCGGGCACCTCCACCCCCCACGGCACCCCCAGCGTGGGTCCCCACCTCCCATTTGATTGTTAAATTTAATTATTTTCAGCTTTATCTTTGAAAGCAAAACCGTGTTATCATCTTCTGAGAGTATTTGCAGAGTATAACCATTTCCATTCTTCTGCAGGATATGATGCGGCAAATGTTAATCAGAGATCTGTACAGCTTGGATTTATGGGGTGTCTCAGTCCTTAAGCTTTTCCTATTAATTAAGATTTTTGGAGAATGTCTTTCAGGTTTCCCTCCTGCCTTTTATTGCTCATTTTAGCACCTTCTTTTGTCCAGCTGCTGTGTAATTTCTTTGTACTCTTAAGACCTCAAACCTCACCGGGAGCACGGAGCTTCGTCAGCCTGCGACAAGGGCACGGCTCCAAGTGCTGCGGAGGTGAAGCTCTTGGCCCAGGTGGGACCGTGGGGTGATGGGGGGGCATTGGAGAAGAGCTGCATAACTGCTGGGATGTTCTTGGCATCTGAATTCAAATGGAAAGCTGCGTTTGACCTCGTCTTTTCTCTTTCGCTGTGTTATCTGACTATATGTTAAATATTCTTCCACGTTTTTACATATAAAATGTAGGGTGGGTAGCAAGAGGGCTGCTCGGCCACAGAAGTTGATGTGCTGCTACTCTTGGTGCCCATCACCCCAGGAACACGTGTCAGAGCAAACATGATGCTTGAACAAACCATTTGCATTCCACCAGGAAGGTAGACCCATAGCTTTTACTGTTTATTATTTATTCTCCAATTAATTATGTTGTCAAAAGAAGCATTTGTGGCTGTTTCTGAAGCACAGAAAACTTAGTTTTACTGCTGAAATGCCCTGGGAAAGATTGTCTGTAGTTATTAATGTGGGTAATTGTATATGGCCTCTCTTCTAGCTACACAGTTTCATTTAGTTGGTTTGCTTTTTTTTTTTTTAGTGGATTATGTTGATGAGTGTTTGTTACTTACCACAGCAAGCGCTGCCAGGAGTCAAAGACCTGCTCCGAGTCCTCCAGCCAGTGTCCGCTCCCTGGTCGTAGGCACCCCAGTTATTTCTACAGGGCCGGAGAACTCAGCCGCTTTCCTGCAATGCTCACCAGCTGGATTTCAAAAAAATTGCCCTCGTGATGTTCTTTATGCTACCAACACCCTCTAGATCGTGGGAAAACAGCGAAAGAAGAGTGAGAACCAGGGCGTGAAAAAACTACTCCCAAAATGTGGAGGGAGAGAGGGACGAAAGTGGTTTTTTTTAAGTTACTCGGAGAATGCGCAGGCATTAGAAATAGCAAGTATTTCCTTCCCTTCAGCCTAGTGCTCAGAGTCCCTTCGTTATCTTGAGTTTAATTCCTGTTTCTCCACAACATTGAGGATGTTGTTCTGTCTCCTCTGAAAATGATGATATCTTTGGTTTTTTTGATGAGGAGATCATCTGCCTGTAAGGGAGATCTGGGAGATATCATCTGCTTGATTCATGTTTGAAAAGTGTGAGCCCCAGAGAAATGTTCTTTTCATCGCACTTTAGTTATTTATTTAGAAAATAGAAATAGAAAAAAAGAATATTTTTAGATTCCATATTTCTAACACTTTTTCTGGCCAGGAAAGGAGGAGGTGCCAGGTCCTCTGAGCAGTATGACTGTATGGAGCGTGTTTCTCCGATGCTGCCAGGGGGGTACTGGGAAGAGACGTCCGTGACGTTATCTGCACCGGTTCGTCCTCGCGCTCCTCCTGCTGCCGTGTTCGCTGTGTGCCTCTGTGCCGGCAGCCTCCTCGCCCGGAGACAGGGTCATTTCAGAGTTTGCCAGGTTCTGGGCCCTCTGTTCTTACCCTCTAACAGGCTCTTGCTTTCTGGTCTCCACCTGCCAGCGAGCGCCCTCGCAGACAGCATCTGATTTCCTCTAATGGCTGATTTGTCTCAGGGGTCAGAAAGGGTAGCTGTAAATTACTATATAGCTTCTTATTCATTGTCTGGATAAAAGGAGTATTCTTGATTTTGAAATAATGGTGGAAGAACAGCAGACTTTACTGAAGAATTTTTTTTTTTTTTTTTTTGTATGTGGATTAGATCCTCCTCCTCTTGCTTTGTCTCAGTAAAACCATCTGCTGTAGTGGGAATGTGCCACCAACACAGGTGGGCAGATGCTGGGCCAGGTCAGGGGCATGCACTAGCTTTTCATTGTGGCTGGTTGCAACAGAGAACACCTAATGCCCCTGGGATTGACTGGGAGCAAAATGTCTGTATAGGAAAATTGTTGGAAGCTTGTTATCCTGAAAAACTGAAGAATTTCCTTTATAAATTTTATTCTGCCCACGGTGCCTGGAAATATCTGTCTGGGTCCACAAACATTGTCTGAATCCATGTAAGTTTTAATTACCTGCTTTTATGCGAACAGATATTTAATTGAACTATATCTTTTGCTTCTTACTAATTTAATATTTCATTTGTGAGCAACAGGAAAAAGCACTGAGGGGGGTGTCCAGCCAACTCAGAGTGCCGCTGACGATATTAGCTACTTCTGTCATGTTTCTTCCTACAGTCTCAGCCATCTTTTCCAAAACCTTGTTATCTTACCTGCAATTTTACCCTTCTTGAGTGTACTCTTAGTTTATCTATCCTGTTTTATGCAGACCGAATTATGAATTTCTGAGTCCTCTCGATTTACCTCTGTCAGCCCAGTGCGGTCAGGGGACTGCGAGAGGGAAGGTTTGGCTCTCAGGTTGTTGGCACCCAGGTTGGCGCCAAAGCTCATCAGAAACCATCACCACAGAGAGGGGATTTTTTTTTTTTTTTACTGGGATGTGCTTTGACTTGTTTTATGCTTCCCACATCTACAGCACCTCAAAAGGACATCTGACAGCATCTCACCTTTCTCCTGAGCCGCTGGGATTGGGTCAACTGATGAGTGGTGTTTTTTTGCCCCCCAAAAAATCATGTCTAGATCATGTCAACCCAAAGGCAGCGTGCTGAGAAAATCTTGGTGATTTGGAGGTACCCCAAGGCTGAAGGCAGGGGAAGCAGTGGCTGTGTACACAGGCACAAAGGTGGTGGTGGGTCCCAGTGCCAGGTCATGGCACATGAGCCCGTTGTGCCGTGTTGAGGAGGGTGGTGGAAGAGGGTTGCATTGTTATGGAGCAATGTAAGTTCCTGCTTACTTGAGCATCAGGGACTGGAATGGTGATGCTGAAAGACATCGCCCGCTGAGCCATTGCCTTTGTACAGTTTGTATCAAATAAACGACTATTTTACATGTGTGAAGCTTGAGGACCGTGCGAATAGAGAGTAGCCCGTGATAACAAAGATAGCTCTGCCAACTGCATGCATTGGGTAGATTTTACAAGCTAGCGTGTTTGCTATGTCTGAATAATTGCACTAAAGAGGAATCAATAACCTATAGATTTTTCAGAAATACAGTATCTTTCCCATCTGGGACAAGTAGCCATGACTTGGGTGGACGTTCCAGTATTGTACGTCTTACGGGCACTGCTGTCTGGCAGGCTGGGTAGCTAGCCACTGAAGTACTTGTGTTTATATTTAGTTTTAATTTAGATCTGGTTTTGTGATCTATTAGCTCCATGAAGTTATTTAGGAGTTATGATCACAGTTATTTTGGTAAGAATATATAGAGAATTAAGCACGATATGAATAAGGCCATTTCTCACTATTTCTATCCAATTTAGTGTGCTAATATTACAATTTCAAGATACTAATTTGAATTTAATACTGTTTAGAAAACAAATACATGTCCAAATTGGCTCCATATGTGATTCATTTCATTTTGTGCCTTTCAAGATGTTTTTAACAGCTGATGTATGAGTGTGGTGGGAGATTGCCAAAAGAGATGCTTTCTGATTCAAATCAAAGAAGCAAAAACTCTCTATCTAAAACAAGACAGGATTTTTTCCCAACGTCTAAAAAGAACCCCTAATTATATATTTTAATGAAAGGAAGCTTCTTTTGGCTCTACATTAAAATAATGAGTGTCAAATATAAACAGTTCTGCCAAGATACATCCATTGCCAGGTATTGCAGACGCTCAGGTTATGATGGCTTTAAGGCTGGAAAGGCGACGACGTGACCAGCTCTGCATAGCGTAAACAGAGCTACGCGCTTGCATGAGCTGAAAAAAGATGCATCCCTGCTGAAGAATGGCATGTATAGATTGTAAAGGAAAAGAAAATAAGCAAGCAAGTCCAAAACAGGTGCCGGGGATGTTTTGAAAGTTGTTGGCTTTGACTTCTGAGATGCCTTGTTTTTTTTTTTTTTTTTTCCTCTGTAGAAAATAAATATATTTCCTTTGCACCATTAAGGGAAGAGAAATTTATAAACTCACAATACAGTTCCATTCCTAGGATTTTTATTTTTTAATTTGGAATGTATTTTTCCGAGTCCTTAAACTTTCACACGCAGGGGATGTTCACTGCAAAAGCAGATATATATGTCCGAAGCTTCACACCTATTAGGGACACAGCAGCCAGCTAATACAGTTTAGGGCCCAACTTATGGCGATAAGGATGCCAGAACTGAATTAGCCGGCAAGCAGTTCCTGTGTCCTCCTATCTCAGAGCCACTGAGAGTCTGGCCCATGCTATTGCTGCCCCGGATCCTTGTGTGTGCAATCATGTGCATAAATGTGTGTAAAGGTATTAATGTGATGCGCGTGCCCTGCTGAGCTGGCTGAATTTTGGGCAATGTGCTGCCACTAAATTCAGGAGAGTTTAGATTAAAACATTCCCGAGTTTGCAGGTCGTGATGCTGCCCAAACCCACTTCTTCTGGCCTCGATGGACAGGAGGATTTCTGCAATGTAATGTTTTCATAGTCTGAATCACAATATGTCTTTGAGCGCCTTTTAATTAAGCTCCATATTTGAAGTTGTAAGGAGTAAAAATAATCTGACCCATACAGATAAGTGTATTTTCCAGGTTCACAACAGATGCAGCTGATTATTTCATTTTCATAAGTTTAGTAGTCATCAAAACCTTTAACTGCAGTCTTGGAAGGCGCTTCTCAGCGTGTTTTCCAATCCACATAATCTGAGGTGGGTTGGGCGGATTTTGCATGCAGAGGAGGACGTGGTCCTCCTGGTCATGTCTGGTCCCCGGGGAAAGAGTGACTGTCCTTTCCTACAGACTCAGGCAGTGGGGCTTTTTGAGCAGTGGTGTTCATGGCTGTGGTTGTGAAATTAGGAAGGATTTTGAGCAGTAACTTGTGAAACGTACTATTAAAAGGCATCCTCCACTCCTCCCGTCTTCCCTCCCAAAGGCCCTTGATATGAATTTGAGATATTTGCGAGCTCATAGTGTATTAGAAAAGCAGAGGTGCAGATAAGTAATAGCTGTTGACTTTGAAGCAATGAAATTAGCTTCATTAATAAGGTCTCCTGATATTGTTAACAAAAAGCATGAAAAGGATAGTAGTGTTAGGATGTTTGCCTTGATGTTGTGGACTGCTCCCATTTTTTATTTACTAGTGCGATCTCTAAAAGTTTTGACACTGTCTAACAGCAGTACTGTGGTGGTGGAATGACGGAGGACATTGCTGCTGGCATCCTTCCTTATAAATGGTCATAATCTGTCAACCTTATCTCCAAGGCTTCTGCAATTGTAGTTTTCCAGCACTTCACTCTGCAGAAGAAATACTGTAGTCCATACTGTAGTCCTTTTATGACTTTAAGGAGTTCCCATCTGCAGATACTTCTGCCAGGTGTTTTTTTAAACGTGCCATTATCACCGTCTTGAACTGTGCTCTTATCTTGGGTTCTTCTCTGGTTCTCGTTGCATCCCTCCCTCGCAGCACAACAACTACGGGAGCATGAGGGAAGTGAGGTACCAGGGACCACGGCATTAGCCAAATGTGTGTTAACATCTTTCTTTCTTCTCCTCCCTCACTTCACAAATACGTACCCATGGAAAAAGCATGCTCTTGGAGCGTACCCTTTTCTCAGCTAAAGCTTTTCTAAATGTCTTTTAAGGAGTTAATAAATTAAACCTGGGAAAATAAATTTATTTCAGGGTGTCTCTAGCTTCTAATAATGTTGGGGTTTTTTTTAAAGTTCAGGCTTAGCTTTCTTAAAACGTCTTTTAACCTGAAAGACTGTAGATATCTTCCACCTGATGTGAAAATTCAGGTTTTTTTCTAAGACTTAATGAATCTTAAAGGAACTGTTTTGACGTTTGAATATCTCTAAGAAAGCAGTTATGCCATAATATGCCACAAAGCTCACAAGACAAAAGATCCTGATAAAGTGTTGCGGAGAAAGGCCGTCCATTAGCAGCATGAAACTGTGCGTGGCTTTCTTGGGCGAGTGCATGGTTTGTAAACTTCGGGGGTTGGCTTCTCGTGGGGGTTCAAATGCTTGAGGTTTCTTATAGTGGCTTCCTGAATGTATAGAGGGAACGGAGTCTGCTGGAAGGGAATGAATGAACTGGAAGCCAAAGGCACTAAATAACAAGTTTTTAAAATTGTGGAAAAAAGGGTGACCTGGGGAATGGCACAGTTAGCCAGAAAATGGTCTTGGTTCCTTGTGTGTCCTAGGGAAGGATGATCAAAATTTAACGAGCATCATAAAAATGTGTTGCTCTGCTGACGTTTGCTGGTTTGCTCAGGGCCTTGGCATATGTTGTGTTTTTCATGCGGGTACAGGAGGTAAGAAATGGTGAGCACGGTAATTTGCAAAGGAACAACTGTCTGAAAATGCATTTTCGTAGTTTCTCTGCGTGTGTGTGTAACACAGGCATCTCGCACTGCACAGGCTGAGTCGCTGCTGACCGTCTGCATCCCTTAACGGAGATACAGGTACGCAGTCTTTCTAGATTTCTTTTTTTTAAACAGTGCGACAGAGTTTACGCTGTTGCTACAAATCTGCTCACGAATGCCACCATCACATTTTCTGTATGGGTCACTTGCAATATCTCTGAAATATGAATTAGGCCAAGGGGCTGTTGGCTGGTAGCTTTGGGATGACAGGATGCTACCTTATGTTAGATAGCAATATAATTTTTTCACAGCTCGAAATAAATTTATCTGACAGCCATAGATATATCTGCTGCTTGACTGACTGCAGCTCAAAACATTTTGTGATATTACAAATCCTCGCATGTGAAGCGTAAAATTTCAGAATATTAGTTTTAAAAATTTTCAGATGTTTGGCTGCTATTATATTAAAAAAAAAAAAATAGAACAAAACTCAAGAGTTACTTTACTTGCTTGAATAAGCTTGAACTGGGAACTTAGTCCCATTAATGTGACTGGCTACTGCTTATCAAAATGCATCAGCCAACAGAGGGAGTGGTTAATTTATTTTTATTCTCCTGATGTGGATGCAGACAAAGCTATCAAATGACGATCTGAATGTTCCGCTGTTTTTCTTAGAGAGGTCATTCCAGCCAAGGCAGAAGAAATGACCAAACTTGTATCTTACATGAGTGGGAAATTAAACCCAGAAAACACATTTATTTTATTTATTTATTTATTTATTGACTGTAGGGAAAAGGTACTGAAATAAATAAGCACAGATTTTGATTCCTGTCATCTTTTCTGTGCTGCAAAAGAAGGAAGGCTAAGTCCTGCAAACTCCCTGGTGCTCCACCGTCGTAAACCTGGGGTGAGCAGAGCGGGAGCAATCCTCTGCAAAAATCGCAATCACCCTGTAATCGCAGCATTAATATGTTATCTTTTATTTGCTTTAGAAGCAAAGCGGTAAAGACAGGGCAGACTACAAATTTTGGTGCTGTTTTAATTTGCCTGGCTGTGGTTTTGAGATATTTGGAAGGCAGGCAGGGGCGGTAGGAGGATGGTGGGAGGCTGTGGTGTGCAATTCGTTTTCATTGCCTGCCATGTGATTTAGCTAAATTTTTAATTAAAGCTTGAACACTGAATCCCCCTTTTCACTTTTTGTCACATTCCAAATGATTTAACAGAAGTTTGTAGTGATACATCTTAGTTGGTACATCACAAAACCACACAGCGTATGAGAAAGACCTGACATGACTGTGAGGGCCTGACCCCGCTTCTAATAAATGGCATTAAATTCCTTGGCTTACCTTCTAGCGCAGGAACTTTCACTCATTTTCTATGGCTCTTGTATTTTATGTGGTGCTAAAGACAGAGAGAAAAGCATTTGTGCAAGACCATGTATGAACTGATTTGATTCTCTCATTAGCTCTGAGTCTTTGTACTCTTGCAGGGGGCTTTAGCAAGATGCCGAGATGATCAGAAAAGGTTTTTCTCTGGGCAAACAGGCATGTTATCAACAAATCTTAGTATCTTACAGAACCTGCCACATTGGAAGGACTTCCTTACATTATACTTAATTACATCCCGTCTTCAGAGCGCTCGGCATCCAGACCTTTGCTCTTACTGTAGTGCCAACACAGCCGTTCTGCGATGCCCAGCGCGTGCGGCGTGGTGAATTACACCTACGTAATTCAGGTTCAGCTGCATCCCTTTCCTGTCAAAGAAAGAAAATCACTTTGGGTACCCGGTGGCTGGGAGTGCGAGGCGTGAGCATCGCTTCTTCAGAGCCCTCAACAAATAGAATTTATGTCAATAAAACTGTGTTAAACCAGACTTACCATTATCAAACTGCCTCTCTGAGCAAAGAGGAGCTAAATCTGTGCAACGTTTTAACATCCTTCTCTGCCGCAATACTGAATTTTAATCTCCCAGCTGTAATAAACCTCAGAGTTTTATCCTCTTCAGGGGTTTGAGTTTCATTTGTGTCCTGTGCTGTTTGGACACAGCTAGGTGGGATTTTGATCATCCTGTGGGAATGAAGCTGGTTGTACGTTGTGAATAAGCCCGTGGGACACGTTACGGTTTCTGTGAGCGTAAGGGTGGGGAGTCGGGTCATTGGGCAGCAGAGCCCTGGGAACCAAAGGACCACATCACTTGTGTCTGTCCCTTATATTATCCTTAATGCACTTGAAATAAATACGGAGTGTTATGCATAAGGAGCAGGAAATGAAAAGAAAAGATTTCCTGGTATATAAAACAAGTTCACCACCATAGTTGGGGGTGTCTTTTGTAGTGCCGTTTGGGCAGGAAGGGTGTTAAGATGGTAACTGTTTTTTTGAGATGTGAATGTAAATGGCTTTAACCCTTTTCTTTTGGAAGCGCCTAGTGCTGTGCTTTCTTCCCTCTTTCCTTTCTAACCCCAAACAGCCTCCGAAGCTGGGGGTAGCTGTCGGGATGCAGCGGGCCACCAAGGGTGATGCCCTGTGGTGACTCCATTCACCATGGCCCAAATTTTGGCGTTTCAGCTGCAGCCAAGGCACAAACAGGCAGTGTGTGGGTTTGCCACGGGAGAGGCAATCCTCATCCAAATGAGAGATGGAAATCTGGGGAGCCCTGTCTTTAGGGGATACCTCCATGGAGCCTGTTCAGGCAGACACGAGCTGAGGCTTTGCAGGATGGGACAGAAGTCCTGGCACCAACCGTGCAGTGCCGAGGCAGGCAGCTCCCATCGCGCTGTGTCCCGGCCTTTAAATCGTGCTAATTCCCTCGCGACAGAGGCTCAGTGTAGTGCTCTTGCAGATCAAAACATAGTGATTTGTCATCTGTGCTTTACCTGGGAATATCTGTCACTCTCGGTGCTGAAAATCTTCAAGAAAAACATGTTTTCATCCCCTTATTTCTGCAGTAAGAAGCTTCTCTCTATAGTTTACTGACATATATAATGAAAAATCCCGCTGCCGACGGTTCAGTGTGGGGATATTGTTATCTTGACAGGCCTCCAGCAGATCTACTCCAGAATTGGTACCCTGAACCACGGAAGGGTTATTTGCGTTGTCAGCAGCAAAGCACTTCTAGTGCTCAGATGACTGTCCCATTCATCATCTATCATTAAAGCACTTACGAGAAAAGAAAAAAAAAAAAAAATCCCATGAAGAAATAAGAGAGGAATTCATCCCCAAAATTCAGCCTGTTGCATTGGTGAGCTTTTATTTATTCATTCTGTTTGTTGGTCTGCTGCATTTGCTCCTCATACGTGCATTTAAAGTAGAAATGCAAATTGAAGAGTTTCTGTTGTCTGGGCTCCGACGGGAAGAGGGCAGGAGGAGCAGCATTGGGTTTGTGTTGAAAACGGGAAGATAGAGCAGATGTATTTGTGTTTTCCTCTCTGTGTTGGAGCCTCAAGAGCTGTCACGCGGTGGCTGCCTTGGTACAGGCAGGTCGAGGTCCACTAAAAGGTGTAGGCGGGTTGAATGTTGTTGTCAGTTGGACGAGTTGGTGCAGTAGGAAACGAGAGTCCTCATTTGCAGCGTTCATCACACGGGAAGGATCGGATTTAACACTTTACATAGGCGGGACGTTCTGTCATTAAGCGGCAAATTTTGACTATCCATCACGGGAGGCTCTTGATTTCTGGGGTGGCAGATGTTGTGCAGGATGATTATAATAACAAAAATCCAGCTCTTATTTTGCAAACCTTCATGAGTACTGCAGTGGAGTGGTTTTGACCTCATCAAATTCTGGAGGAGTAGGTGGACTCTCACACATAAATGTGCATATTGTAAATGTTTCCGTTTCATCTGTTGTTGCTGGACCAATTTAAGAGTTTTCTGTGTGAAGGTTTAGTCCTTTTAATTTTTTTTTTTACAATAGAAGTACCTTCTCCCTCCTTGAACGTGTTTTCCCCTTTAGAAGTTAACATTTTATAATTACGGTAATGGCCATTAGGGTGAACATTACAATCTACTAATGAGGTGCCTGAGAGGTCTCCTAATGACATCTGAACAACAGTCACAGCACGTCGTTATTAGACCATTACACACATCCTTAACAATAATAAATACTCCTGCTTACTGTAATGCTGTTGTCCTTTAGTGCTTCACAAGAGGGTCTTGGAGACTTCACAGTTCAAGTGCAAGGTGGGGAAGTGCCTAAAACGGGCTGTTGTTTTGCAGCGGGTTTCTCTGAATGTCTTTGACTGTGGGGAGGTGGAAGGACACACAGTCTGGGGAGATTTCGGGGGTTTTCTTATTGCAGTTGGATTGAAAATGTCAGGAGAACTCATTGCCAGCCTGTGCGTGTACCCTCTGCTCTCCCTGTCTGCAGGGGCAGTTGTAAACATCGCACACCTTCTGAGTGGGGACGTTACCAAGAGAAATAGGGTGACCGTAAACAGTGGCTGGCTCAGAATTGCTTAAAAAGTTCCTGTGGTAGAGGATGAAGCTGTCCCAGGGCAGAGCCTGCGGTCGCGTGATAGAAGCAAGAGGGGCCCTAAGGTGGCAGCAGGGAAAACCTGTTTACACAAATACCCAAGAAAAAAATGTAAAGCTCTTGACTCCATCCATCAGCAAGGATGGCATGCAGTAGCCTTTACCGTACCCACTGCCGGCCACATTTCCCCTGCGTACTTCATGGTACCGATAAGAAACGAGACAGTAAGAGGCACAGTACCTTTAGCAGGGAGTCGGATTCATGGGAATCCCTAGTACGGAGTGATGGCGAAGTGTTCCTTCTGACAGTAGAAGCCAGCGAATTGTTTGGAAAAGTACGTTTTCGGAGCACAATAGGATCAGGAAAATTTACATTAGTGCCAGAGGGCTTTAACGTTTATTAAAGCTTCCAATAATGCATTTGCTATCTGGAAGTATTTGATATATGTGCTAGTCAGCCATAAAAAAGTGAGCATTGGTTACTTCCTGGAGGAGTCCAAACAATTTTGCTTTCTCTAATAGGAAGAATAAGGTAGAGGATTGTAAAATGTCAAACGGCAGATTGCATAGCATCATCAGCGGAAGCAGGCATAAGGAGAAAACATACCGTTTATCTAACAAAAGCCTGTTTGGTTTGGTTAATTTAAATTGCAGGATGTCTGGCTTAAAGTTGTGATGAGGTTTTCCATATAGAAATGAAGATCGCAAATAGGCTACGGTGAAAAGGTAGCCAGGGCTTGCTGGGCACCCAGGCCGGTGGACCGAGACTCTTCCTCATGTAACTTCCGAAGTGAAGAGTGAGCTAAGCTGGTCATCACCGTTCAAAAATTAACCTCTTCCAGTTCAGGGTGACAAGTGGCTGTGTCGTAGATTTTGTCTTCAGGTGTTTTAACATGAATAAAGTAGCATGAAGGTTTGGCTTTAACATTAATAAGGCAGCACTCCCCAAATATTAACAGTCTGCCAGGTCTATTCTCTTCACTTAGAAATAGCAATCTCAGGTGCAAAAACTAAAACGAAGGCGTAGTAACAGGTGTAAACTGATGTTTAGTGCATTGTAAAAAAATTTTATTGGCTTTAAAACAAGTCTTCCTCTTGTTTACCTATTGATGTGTTTGTTTCATTTTTTCCCCTTGCCTCTGGTCTCCAAACCGTGTGCATCAAACCGCGGATGGTAGCTCTTACCTTCTTGTCCATCTCCTGCTTTTGCTGCTTCTGTACTTGAAGCTGTAATCCTTCACTGACAACCATATCTGATGCTACTGTGTTTGCAGATAGAAGTGTCCCAGCAGATCTGTTGATCTGAGAGTAAATATGTATTTATTCATATTGTTTGTGTTTTGTTAGACGTTGGAGGTTCTAACGTCGTGCTGGGAGCTCTCTGAAGGCAAGGCGAGAGCCTCATCTCAGAGCTTCTAAATGGACTGGCCAGACATGGGACAGGGAGAATTTTGGATTAGTGCAGACTGCTCCTCAACCTCAATAAAATCCCCCTGCGCTCCTGCAGCTCCTCCCCAAATACTCCTTTTGTCCATCACAGCGAAACCACACCACGCAGAGCCTTCCTGCCATCGCTGGTGGTCCAAAGGGTTCACCCCATGGGAAGAAACTTCTCTCACCCGGCCTTTTACGGCTGATACGAGTCGCCTCCTGAGAGTCTGTGACTTTTTCCCAAGAGCTTTATCTATACCTCCCTCTCTGGCCAGATTTCCCAACTGCCTAGCTTCGCCACCATCTAACTCCACGCTATCAGCCCCACTATCCCAGCATCGGAGCAACCAGGCGACAAGTGTCTCGCCATCATTCCGGGTAAAATCCTTTCTCATATTTCGCAGATCCTTCACAGAGAAGGATTTAATGATCACCTCTGTATCTGATTCCTCCTCCTGGGCTGACGCAGGAGCCTCTCCCCTGTCGTCTTTAGAAGAACTCGTTCCTCGATCTTCAGAAGAGTCCTGCCCCCCCTGCTATCTGGCTTTACTTGGTCTTTATCACAAGGGACAGATGAACTTACTGACCTCTTCTTTTTCCTTCTGGTCAGCAGGGCAATTTGTACCGGTGCAGATGGAGTTCGAGTAGTGCATTTTGTATAACACCTACTCTTGCACCAAAATTTAAAGAGAAACCACCCCTGCACACCATTCATGAAAATCAACACCAAAAACATGATTTTAGGAACATAACTGTCATTCACAGTACCCAAAGGAGATCCCTTTCCTGGCTGTGATGGTGACAATTTGACGTAGGGAGTAGAGGGCGAAGTAAACATATCCATGGTAAAATTCAAAGCATAATTAGTGTAAGTAGTAACAGAATCCATTAAGTAATGCCCAAGGTATGAAGGTAAAGAAGCTATACATTCAATCGCAGCCTGGGTCACTATCAGAAACAGCAGCAAAATAGCACGTTTGAACCACCGCATACAGATAGAAAGAGCAAGCAAGCAATACAGCACATAAGGCAAACTAAGCATTGTTGTATCAATTAACTTCAAAGTAATCGTTACGAAGAGACGATACAATAATCTGTTTAGCAACGACATGACGTGAGCTGTCTGTATCAATCTCTGAGTAAACTGGAATTCAAACT
>VXBH01004032.1:665821-792348 GCA_013400035.1 Rynchops niger
TCCGCTCCTCCCTACGGGTGGGACCCCTCGATGCTTTTCCGCTTCCGACCCTCTAACGGGGCAAAATGATGAAGTTAGCTGACCTTGGTTGTTATAGCAATAAGTCTAAGCAAGAGCCTCTGTGCACACCGTTCCTTGGTATAATCGGGTCTTATCACTCTGAGAGTGAACAGTGTCTGAACAATATGCTGTTAATTTCAGACTTTAGTCGGTTAGAAGAGGCTCAGCTAAAAAGTAAAATTACAAATCAGAAATTTGGTTCTGTTTTACCTCAAACCAGGACAACCTTTTGTTGTTATTTCTTTGTTTTGGATTTCATATTGTAAAGTGTAATAACATGAAATATCCCTTGTGGGCCAGGCTGAGCACAGCGAAGCCAGGCTCCCGTGGGAGGAAGAGCAGCGGTGTCTTTCGTGAGGACACTCTCTAGATGACGGTGACTCTCTGAGAAGTCACTTGTGTTCAGGAAGCAAACAGCTACCTCAATATCCCGTGACAAGTTTGCTAAGCTGCTTTGTTTTGTGTTGTTTGGCTATTTGCCTACTCTCCAGCCCCTTCCTGGGAGCAGGAAAAGGAGCATCCCGGGACTCTGGTTGCGCCTGGACCTGTGCGAGCCCAGCCAAGCGCCTTCCTGAGCTCCCTGTGAAATGCCACCACCAGATCTGCTCTCAGCATCTCAGAGAATTTGCTATTGGAGTCCTGCTGTCACCTCTCTGCACTTGAGATTCCCCAAGGCAGCTGGCAGCCACGCATAATTTGATCCTCTAAGTCCGTGCTCTTCCAAGGCATGTACGACATACCCACTTAATTATCCTCAGAAGCGCTGACTGCTCTGCTCCCCATCTACACCAGCCCTCGCCTTCCTGGCGCCGCTCCCCTGCCAAATCCAGCCCCTTGGACGCAGCCTGCAGCTCCCTCCCCATCTGTGTGTGGGTCCTTCCTCGGGGTGCCATCCCCAGCACCCACCTTGCGTCTGCCCAGACCCCTCTCTTGACTTATTTTCTTCTTTTTTCTTAACCTTTACAAAAGTCTCAGTGTCTTCCCAAGCTGTTTCAATACAGTGTTTCTCTGTAATTGAATCAATTCATTACGCTGTGAATTTGTTTTGGGTTGGGATCTTAAGTAATTAGACATTCTTTAAGCTCATTTTGTTGTCACTGTTAAAAACAGCTGTGTGCGGCACATTTTCCTCCCCTGCTCCCAACCCCCCCATCTGCAACTTAGGATGCAGCATCACTAATTTAGCTTAATAGCTTTTACGGAAAAAAACAATACAATCTGAAGACAAAATATAATTTGCAGAGAGTACACAATGGACACGTAGTGTTGGGTGTGTGAGTGATCGTGTGTGTGTGATCATGCCTCTGTGTGGAGCGTTAGATTTATAGCAGAGCGGGCTGCGTTACGAATAAATAAATCGTTACACAAAGCCAGTTTTCTGTTTATGAATCATGCATAATTCACTCGTGATTTCTATTACTATATTTGTGCTCAGCGAATAGTTTGGACAAGCGGTGTAGGGGTCAGTTGTGAATTGTTTGCCTTGACTGCGCAGCGTTCCTTCTTCATCTGCTTTGATGTTCACGGCATTGTTTCTTCTCTCTGGCTTCACGCTTTTAATTGTTTAACATAAAAATAACAGCTAATACTCGGCAGGCAGCGAATAATAAAAACAGCAGTAGGAATAGCTTTGTTTGCTTATGGTATTGCACAGAAAATTCTCCCAGACCAGGCATTGCTGTTAGTTACATCTTCTTTATGCTAAATGCTGTTAGGGAACGCTGTCTGAGCGCGTCTTTGGGAGAGATGTCCTGGTGGGGTGGAAGCAATTGTTCACCATAATCTTCTAGTTTATGGCTTGGTGACGGGCTTGGGCTCTCTGGGGGAGTGTACCACGAAGTGTCTGATCCAGCTCAGGTGGTGGCCGTTGAATTGCAGTAGTGTCACCTGTTGCTGACCAGAAGCCAAAGGTTCTCACAAATGTGGCCGTGATCGTTCTGGTGCCTGCTGTGGGATGATAAAATTACCAGAAAAGAGAAAATAAAACAGTCTTTCAGAACATGAGCTGCTTTAGTGAGAGCCACTGTATCCCACAGCCCATCGGAGAGGACGGGTAAGGTGTGAGCTGAGCCCAGCATCAACACAAACCTGGGAAGGTGACAGATGGGTTATAAGACTTACAGTTTGATGTACCAGATAAATGCATAAAAAAAATTCAGTAGATAGAAATTGAAGCTAAACAAGTTAAAAATAAAATATGTTTGCCCACTGAGAGTAAGTAATCATTTGAAAAACTCCTCTTATGTGCTTAAATCAGGGCTGGAAGCCTTCCTAGGAGGTGTGCTATAGAGAAAACAAATTATGGAGCTGCTGCCGGTAGAATCTTGTTGAATCCCGTGCTTGTGTAGTGGAGGAGGTCAGAGTGCTCACATGATCCCTTCTGGCTTAAAAATCTGTAAATCTGTGGTGTACCACCCAGGCGGTGATAGGCACTTGACAAATTACATTTATCGCGTGCTTTCCCACCTGCAAGCTTCCTTCTGCCTCCCTCTGTGGGGCTGCTCCTACCGTCTCCTGCCTGGACCACTGCCTGCTCCCTCCCGGGAGGGATACAAATCTCAAACTTGCTCTCGGACTCGGTAAACCAAGCTGTAATTCTTGGGCTTCCCGCGAAAGGCTGGAAAACCATCCGTCTCTTTTCCTGTGCATTTGGGGCTAAGGCGTGTGATTCATGTAGGTTTATGCAGAGGTAATTGTTTAAGGTAGGAAGAGAGTTTTTGTTTATAGAACAGGGAATTTATATTCTGACGCTGTAAGTTTTTTAATATATTTTAAAAGCTCACGGAGTAATAGATGGGTGCTTTTTCTTGTAATAAAATGAAATATTGAAATAAATATACGCTGAGGCAAGTTTTAACTCTTCCAGGTTGTAAATGTCTAGTGTTTAATAGTATCTGCTTCATAGTATATATTCCGTTCCATTTCTGTGATATATTCGGTGAGCTCCCAGTTGCTGCTAAATTATATATGGATATCTGATAAATGTGCATCTTATTAACTGAAACATATCCCTGAGATAAGCAAGTTAGTTTGGGCTTTTATTGTTAATTGAATTTTTTCGGCAGTAGCAGCTGAAGGATTGCTAATGTTCCTGAATTTGCATGACGTTAAACATCTGCTCCTCTTTGCGGGAACTTTACCAGAGTTTCACTTCACTTGTAAATTCAAAACAGGAATAAAATAGGTGCTGGGGCGTTGAGGGGTTTAGCCGTGTGGAAAGTAGGCAGGCAGGTAGCGCTGCGATGGGAGCACCATGCAATTAGCCAATTTTGCCTAAACGTCACGTCTGCGGCACGTGGCTTCCTCGGTGCGCGGCGCCGGTGAAGATCCCCGTATTCGGTGGCGTTTGGAGGCAGCAGGATGCTCCTCGCGTGATTATCAGACATCACAGGAACACCGCAGAGCCATTACCTGCAGGGTAATTGCTGCAACGCGCTGCCTGGCGTTTTACAGGGAGCTTTCTCCGAGCGATCAGAAGTCAAATGGTTGATATCCTGACTTCTCATAGATTAAGATTTGGGTTAATTTTTCTCCACCCTACATTGGTTTGCTCAGACCTACTACTTACAGCCGATAAAATCCAGAGCAGGGGAAGGTTCAAAACTCACAGACGTCTCTAAATTGCCAGAGACCTCTGAATTTCACCAAGCTTTCTCCATATTCTCTCTGTCTTACTGCAGCGAGCTGCTACGCTTGCTCAGAGGAGTCTGTTTATGCAACTTGTTGAGAAAAGCAGGTTCTTTCCTTCCCCTTTCCAACCACACAGGAAAAGTAGGAGGAAAGCCCATCAAATCTCTTCATGCACATGCAAAAAAAAAAAGAGCAATTAAAGGAAGAGGAAGATAGATAGAAAGAGACAGATAGAAAATTTGCATGGAGGAATGGGGATTTGCGGTGAGACCCCTGAAGAACTGAAGTCATCTTTAATTTTCCTGTCCCTGTGCAAACCTGCTCTGTCAAGTCAAACGGGCCACGAGGCCACCGGTTATTGGTGTAAAGAGTTCACGTCATCGTCTTGCCCAGACCCAGCAGCCTGATGTTTTGGGACCACATTTTCGCAGTTTAGGCGTGCCGACACTTTCATTTTGTATGCATGAAAATGGGCTGTTGCTGATAGGCAATTTAGCCGTAAACGGCACAAGAATTAAGGAGCCACGCTCATAAATAAATTTGTATCCCGTAACATTTTAGTTTAGTCCTTTTCTGATGCTTCTAACAATACCCGGATAAAGCCTGAGTAAAGCATATGAAAAAGATGGGCTGTTTGAAAACAAAACCTTTCTCAAATCCTTTGATTTTGTCTAGAAATGTTATTTTTGGCAACCACATCTCTTTTGCCCTGTGGAAACGGATGAGAAAACAAAGCTTAGTGCTCCCATCTCCTGGACTGAATTTTTTCCTGGAGCTAGAAAACTGCCATAGGAACAGCCGAAAATAGCCAGCACGGGCTAAGAGGAACTGTCGAATAAAATGACACCCCCGGTGCCTCCTGCTTTAGAAATGACACTCTTCAGCCTCCAAACTGCTCTTTATTACCACATTTGGTGGTGGCGAAGGGTTTCCATGAAAATTAGTGCCACTGGAGTTCCTCTTCAGTGGTAGTTTATTTGTGCTGGGTTATTATTATGCTCCCCCGGGGTGGTCCTGCCGTCACGGGTGGGGTTCTGGCAGGTGATGGTGTGGGATGCAGGGAGCCAGGGATTGCTGGGATTAGCAACATATTTTCCAGGGCTGGAGCCCAGAGCTGAGAGCACACGGGCTGCCGTGGGTAGCTGCACCCAGGGGAACCTCCTCCAGGGTTTTTGGAAGGTGACAAGAAGTTTGAATCTTGGTATATAGCTTCTTGTGCGGATAATCACGTTCTTTTGTACTTAGCCTGGATGCTAATGACCGCACAGCTTTTGTCACGGATTTTATGAAGAGCTGCTGGTGCCACCAACCTGTTGTTGTGCCGAAAAACAGCTCAGTAACCAGCGGGGCTCAAATCCTCCAAAGACTTCTGTACATGGGTAGGTTCCCACCTACTGTCAGCCTAGCTGTGCACCAAGGACTTCAACCTTGGTGCTCTATAGCTGTTATCAGATCCTTCTTGATATTTATAGTACTGATATTTCTAGTAATCACTGCATCGTAAGGCACCTTGCACAATAATATTTTACGGGAAGATTAGTTTACCCATCAAAGCAAGCTCTGCGCTTCCTCACTTTATTTTTATTTTATGTTAACTGCATTCCTTTGAAGGACGTTTATTCCCCAGACTTGCTGTTTCTCCGTTATCTGCTTTGACTCAGAAGCGGGCTGAAGATTGTTCAGGGATCCCACTGTAAAAACCTGCTCAAATTCACAGAAACCCAGACTAAAATTCTTAAAGAGGGCAATTATTGAGGGAACTGGATTAATGATCTGTCATCACAATTTAGCCACATTCACCACTGACCTTTCACAGAGAGGATGCTCTTGATAAATGTAGTTCATTACCGAGTTCTGACATGAAAACAGAATGGCACTCTGTGTTTCTTGGCGGGCTGATCAATAATTTATCTGCCAAACCATGCAGAAGTGCTAAACAGGATGAATTACGTAGCCCCTGCAAAACAGAGCAAGAAACAGCATTGCTCGGCGTGAGCAGAGCATGTAAATGTGACAGTTGGTGGCCGCACTTTAGCAATCAGACCTTAATACGCTGGATTTTTCTTCTACTTTTCTTCTCTCTTATTGTTTTTTCTTTGCCTGTCTGTTTGGGGTTTTTTTCACTCAAACAGTGCCAGGCTTCACTGGTTTTGAAAGTGCTGTAAACAGATAAAAAGGGCGTGTGTATTCAGAAATCTACCCCGGCATGGAGGGGGAGAATCGTGGGATCCCCTGGCTGGGGGGTCGCGGTGCGGTTCCTCGCTTTCGGCTCCATCCTACATCCCATGACTGTGGCTGCTGCAGGAGTAGGGCTTGGGGATGGAGAGCCACTGCAGGCTGCTGCCGAAGGATGTATTTAATGGTCTGTTTCTTTCTACCACCAAAAACTTGCCAGAAATCCCTGTATTTTGATCATGGCAAGTATATTGAAGTTTTATCCAAAGAGCACAGGAGGGAGCTGCACCTCGTGTGAGGTTTGTTTGAAAGTCACCAGCGTTTTCTTCTGAGGGCTACGAAGTGGGAGGTAGAGCTCCCGGGAGGGACAGAGCTCCCAGGGGGGACACGGGCTGATCTCCAGCAGCGGGATGGGAACAAAGGCATCTCTGCCCAGAGCATCCTACCACAGTACAAAAACGATGCAGCTTTTCCTGGAGAAGGCCTGTGTTTGTTGTACAAAGCCTTGCTGTCAAATTAGGCTTGTGTTCAAAAAGTGAGATGGCCATTGGTAGAAGTGATGCAGAGTCTCTTGAAATGGTGAAGGTGGCCTTTGAATTATTTTATTATTTTTTAAATTCCTAGGCTGGGATCCGAAGATAGTGGCATTCTGTCTTGTTATTAAAGTTCATGTGAAAAAAAAGCCTGTGTTAGATGATCAGCTTTTAGTTTTGATGTCAGATGCCTGTGGTATGCCTCTCCTCCTGGAATCAGCAGAATAAATCGTACTTGGGTTATAGTTAAAGATGGAAAAGGAACGTGTGTGACTTTTTTTTTTTTCTAGCCAGCCCTTGTATAAAGTAGTGGAGAAATATGATCAAGTAAGTGGAGAACTAGTTTAGGGCACGGAAGACAGAATAGCGGTTTTGGCTCATCCCAAATCTGTGTCTTCAGCTCTCTGTGTCTTGGTTCCCTTGGCTGTGTGGTGGGATTGGTGCCCTGAGCCCATCAGTAGGCGATATGGACAGGGGATCACAGAATCACAGAATCGTAGGGTTGGCAGGGACCTCTGGAGATCATCCAGTCCAACCCCCTGCCAGAGCAGGGACACCCAGAGCAGGTTGTGCAGGAACGCATCCAGGAGGATTTGGAATGTCTCCAGAGTTGGAGACTCCCCCACCTCTCTGGGCAGCCTGTGCCAGGGCTCTGCCACCCTCAAAGGAAAGAAGTTCCTCCTCATGTTTAGGTGGAACTTCCTATGCTCAAGTTTGGATCAGCTGGCAGTAGTACAACACAGGCAAGTAAAGCACACATGGTGGCAATTCTAGTGTTCAAAAACAGGGAAGGGAAGAAGTCCTTCGACACCCATCTCAGAAGAGTGGTGGCGGTCACATCGCAGAGTGCAGGCTGGGACACCCTCCTCCAAGCAAGCCACCTCTACAAATACGAAACTCGTCTGAGCTGGTCACAATTGTGAACAGAATCCAAGTCCCTGGGAAGCCCTAACAAGGAAACCAAGCTGAGAGACATCCGCTAATGAGACCTACCAATGAGAGCAGCCTGAGATGAGATAAACTGCTAATGATGAGCTCCTGTTGCAAAGGAAACTGCTGGGGGCACTTAGCAAAGCGGAGACAAGAATGGGGATAAGCGAGAGGGCATCCAGATGGTTTTTCTGTGATTCTTTTTGTTTAACAGCTATGGTTGTAATACCTGAAAGAACAGCAATCGTGCCAGAGGTAGCAGTGCTGCCGGAAGCCTAAAGAGACAGTATTTAGTAGATAAAGCTGGTGGATCCCAGGCACAATGTAAGAAGATTATGAGTGTCATCGACAGCAGGAGAGGGGCAGGTGGGAAGGAGACAAATTACAGAGCTGTCTTTTGCAAGACCTGTACAACCAGCTCTGAGGACTGTTAGCAGTCTCCATAGGAAAGACGGGTTTAAAGATGAAAGAATAATGCCTAGTAAAGGAGGGGAAGGATCTTTCCTACAGGAGAGCCTAGCTGTCCTTGGCATTGCCTTGCCAAATGATTCAAGTTGCCTGAATGCATCTCCTCCTTTCCTGGGTGGAGAGGAGGAGGTGATGTCTTTTATAGGGTGCCTCCAGCATCCATGGCTGGTCACTGCAGAGCCTTAGAGTCCCAAAATGAGCATACCTACCCTAGGCTGTCTTGCAGCCCAGATGAGTGCGTACTTTTTTTGAAAAGAGCAGTTCTGGGGTGGCTTTGTTTTCAGAGGGTGAAAATATCTCGGGGGGTTATAACATAGTGAGAGGAAATCACCATCTCCTGGCTTGCACCATGCAACACGGTCAAGAGCCTGGGCACACCACCAGTGGGTGACCTGGTCAGGTCCCACACGGGCAGGAATAAAGATGCAATGTTTGGATTCAAGTATCTACTCCTTGCACATACCGCTTATATTTTGCCGTTACACACGATTCATGCTAGAAATTCTGTTTAATCATGCAGTTCTGCTCAGTTTTGGCTGAGGCTCCAGTGTTCAACCAGCTATCCTACCCAGTTAATCCTCCAGGCAGGTGCATGGCATCACACTGGTGCCAGAGTGCTGTTAGCCAGGGAAGTTGTCAATATAAGCTTAATAAAGTGAGAAGGGCTGTTAGATGAGGGGGCTTCAGAAGCTCTTATGTCCTTTTCCAATTCTGCCTTTTGTGGCAGAAAGAGGGTTAAGGCGGAGGTGAGTCAGGAGGCCACCAAGGGAGGAAGGCTGGGAAAGCACTGCCCTAGGCAAAAGTTAGGGGATATCTGCAAAAAAGACCCAACTGCAGAAAACAAAAGGTCTGGAGGCCGCAAAGGAAGAGCTGCTTTGGCATAAGCTACTGGCCAAAGCTGATAAGGAGAAAGTGAGAAACAAAATGGGGTAAAGGGAACTGTCAGGGTAAGCAGATCTGCTGGCTGCGGTGCACACATAGATCCTGGCATGGGGTGGTCCCCGCTGTAGGAGGACCACATAAGTGGGACAGGCCACCTGGGTGTCACCATGTGGCTTGGCTTGCCTGGAGCCGTGCTTGTGCTCACAAATGGAAACCACATAGCAGAAACAGAGTTGGAAGCAAATTAAATAGGTTTCCCTGTCTTTATTAGCCTTAGACACTTCTCCGGGATTAAGATTTGACTGAAGAGAAAGGCAAACTCCAGCTCAGAAAAACTATTATTGCAGTAGCTAAAACGGTGTTTACAACAGGATTACAAAATTCCTTGATTGCACTGGATACGGCGATCAATTTTTCTCTTAAATAAGCAGACGATTGGAAGAAATAAATTTCTTCAAACTGCCTTCACAATAGCCATTAAATGACAGGGTTGGAAAAAAAAAACGCCAAAAAAACCCAGAAATAGTAAACAAGACTAATAGTTACCAAGTAGCCTCGTTTTTCCCTTAAAATAAGACTGATCCCATGTGGGACCAAGAGCTCTTTGGAGGTTGTTTAGAGAGAAGGAAAATTTTTGCAGCTGCTCAGTATCCCTGAGCAGTGAGAAGCTCTCGAAACCAGAAGGGTCTGAGTTAAGGATGGAAAATAAGCCTTGCCTTGCAGTTATTGCTCAGGTAGCAGTAGGGCACTGACCTGCCCAGTGAACGTCTGTCCTCTCTCACCTTCTCAAGTCACGGTGCTTTTGAAGTTGTGAGCACAAAATATGTAGAGTGGAAAAAAATATCATGACAGTAAATGGGTTTGCTATCAGAGAAATGCCTCCTGCCTGGAATTCTAATTGGGCTTTGGTTGTAGTGGGACCAAAGGACCGAAAATGGTACAGCTCAGCAAGAAAAGAACAGGGACATTAGTTGTCAGGATGCCAGAGTCTTCTGTTATTTTTCAGAGGAGTCATGTTTGGAGTCTTTGGGGAGCTGATCTACAAGACTATTGTCCCTTAAACTGAGGTGAGACCAGGTTCCTTCAGATTTAATCCAACAGGGTCAGTGATGGGACATAAAATAATAAAGTTGTTTTAAAACCATCATTATAGAGAATAAGGGCGTCTACACTGTAGAGAAAATACGTTACAGGGAAAAGAGCATCTAATGGGAAGAGCGGAATGTGCCGGTGCTGTTGGTGGGTGATGGTTGATGCCCACACAGTGTGGGACAGCTGGGGCCTGAGGGTGCTCCGGAGTCTGCTCCAAGGCAGAGTCAGCCAGGTTCCGGCAAGGCACCAGCCACTTTGGTCTACATTAAAGCAAACAGATTTGCACAAAAAAGACAGTTGCCATTCTTCATTCTGCCAAGCTCTGCCAGACAGCAGTTGAGCAGAAAAGGGCTGTAACATCTTATACCACCTTGGGCATGCGGATGTTTCTCCACTAAGAGGATGCCCTTAAATCAGAGCAAGGCGTTCCCTGGGGAAGAGCCGGGGAAGAGCTGGCTGCTGCGAGCACAGCAGGAGCTCTCAGGGTTGTGAAGGTTTAATCTGGTTCCTCCAGCCAAGCCGGCATCACTTCAGAGCAAGTAGCTTGAGAGCTTTTCTGTGATAATAACCTTTTTCTTTTTTTTCCTGGTCGGGGGCTGAGGAAAGCATTCGTGTCGGTCTGCAGTGGGGTGATGGGTGCAGGCACCAGCAGCACCCAAGCCGCACGGGCTCCCCGCAGCCCTGCGCTCCTCACTGTCCTCTGTCTCACCACCTGCCTTTAAGGATTCCTTAAGATCAGCCCCATGTTTGCCACGGGGCGACACTCAGGGGTGCCATTTATTTATGTTCGTGGCACTTTCTAAACATCAGCTTCCCCAGGTTTGTTTTTGACTTTATAATCATAGGATAGATGACTTTTATCTTTACAAAATCGTAGAGCCAGTTTAATATGGGTGGGGATTACAAAGCTGAGCGTGAAAGTCTGTAACTGAGGCCCTTTAATCTGGACAGGAACATGCTGGAGAGCATCCTTGACAGCAGGGTTTAGAAAAACTGCCAGCTATTGCAAAAGGTAACAACTCCAGGAGCTCCTCAAGCACAGAGCTGAGTGGTGCTGTGTACGCAGACAGCCTGTCTCTGTGCCTTATTTTCCCCTTTAGGAGCTCAGGCCTTTAAAAAGATCCAGGCGAATGCACATGGTCCAGTAATGCGGTCTTATCTTTCAGGTGATACCTGTACAATGGCAGACTACAACCGGCTTAAAAGCATCCTCCTGGACCTGCAGGCTCATCGGAGGAGCCTGCCGAGCAGCCCGGCTGAGGACAGAGCATCCCAGAAGCGCCTTTTGGTTGAAGATATGTTTAAGCACTTGGATATAAACAGCGATGGGCATCTCAGCAGCTCTGAACTGGCTCAGGTGGGTTTATTGTTCAATGAAAATGGAATTAGGAAGCGGGTTGCGTTTTTTCATTCAAAGTGCGAATTGAATGTAAGGCAGCAGCAGCCTTGTGAGAACAGTTGTTTGTCCGGCCACCAGCAGGTAGAGGAGGAAAATCTGCCCCTGCATGCGAGTCTCTCTCTGCAGCTCTGGGGAGACGGTGTTGTCTCAAATATTTGAAGCTCCTCTACAAATAAAAAACCATGGCAGCTTTCCAGCCCCATCCTTGCCCCTGAAAATAGATACTAATCCTCACCGCTAACCGTCATCTTCTGAAGTATTTCCAGCTAGCCAGCTTGGGGAGAATTAATTTGGATTTTTAGGTATACATAAGTTAGGCAGAAATCCCTTAATTCTTCCTCCTTGCCTTCTGGACCGTGCATTAATCATGTAGGAACATGACAGCAAAGTGGAAATATTTTTTTGAGAGGTTTATTTTCCAGAAATCCCTAAGCAGATACTGAAGTGTTGGTTAGCAGAACCTAGTAACGATAGAAAAGGTGAGAGCTTGAAAAAGACTGTTATTTCTAATTGTGGGCATGCTGTGCTGTTGGAATTTGTCCCATTGGTAATGTGAACGGAACACGCAGCCCCGGCGCTCGAGCCGATTGCTCTGGGTCCTGAACCTGCTCTTTGCTTGTGCAGACCTGACAAAACAGCGCTGTAAATAGGAGAAATCGCATTATGCCAGGGGTGGGAAAATGTTGTCTTTTCCATTTCATCATGTCATCCATGAGAAGGATTAGAGGCAAACCCCTTTTAAGAGCCTTTTGGAAGCCAGTACCTGCCTGGGAGCCGTTCCGCTTTCCAAAGCTGGCGCTTCACCCTTTGCTCGGCAGGAGCATCGCGTCTGCGCTCCCGCATCCCAGCAAACACGATGCGCGGTGCCGTTCCCGCCTGGAAATGCAAACCGGGAGCAAGACAGGGGACAGACAGGAGCTCGCTCCTCCCTGAGCTCACTCCTGTGTCGGACAGTTTGCGCTGAATTTTAATCCTCAGGCTGTTGACACGATGCATGATCCTTTCTGCACAATGCAAAGTGTCAGCGTAAATCCCCTTAGATCCCAGAGCTATGAATATATACAATACTTCATCTAAATGCAATGGTTTTTTTTAATATAAAGGCATGGTAGGTACGAGAAAACACTTTTATCTGAATTCAAAGCCACCTTTTGCATAGCGACATCTAAGTGTCTGTTCTGCTCTCCAATTTTTTCCACTTTTTACATGAAACTTGTTCCGTCAGGATATTAAAACTCAAGTCGCAGGGAAATATGGGTTTGGCAGCCTGAAGGCCATTACCATTAGGAGGAAACAATGACCTGCATTTTAAAGGAGCAGGACTCGGTGCTTTAAGGTCTGCTGCAAAGTTACTATGGGTTTCATTTGCAGATGTGCTTGGAGCCCAGGTCTCTCTCATAAGAGCAGGCATAGACCTTGGCTACTGTGATTTTAATTCTTCCCTTCTCACCATTACCAAAATCGGTAAAAGTGCTTGCACATCTGGAGCCTGCTTCGATTGGATGGACCAGGATAAGTTCAGCCCTCAGCTGGGAGCCCCTTGCCGCCAGCATTGCTGAGTTGACAGTGTGACCACCTCTCAAAAGACAAAATAATGCCAGTTAATGCAGAATGTAGATAAGCCACAACTGTTTTTAAGCCTGAGCTGAGTGGCACTGCTCCTGGGCCCCTTGGTGGGAGTGTGGCCAAAGTCCTGACCAGGCTGAGGACATGTCCACAGGGCAGTTCTGCAGCTCTCACAGTGGCAGCATTCACAGTTTTTGTGTCAATTCTTTATTTTTCTTGTTAGCTCTAACAACAAGGTGATTTTCATCTGCTCTTACATGACCAGTTTATTCACCCAGTTTTCAATGGATTTGGTTTTTTTTTAGGTAACGAGCAATTTTTATTTCCCGTGTTATAGTCTTAGCAGAAATTGTCTCGCCTTGTTAGGTAGATCTGTGATTGATTTGTGTTGGCTCTTTAATTTGAAGCTTTCTGCAACTTTAAAATTCCCCCAGCGATGGGAGTTTCATTGCCCGTGGCTAGAGGCAGCTGAAATGAACGTGGTGCAGTGGGACCTCCTTCTCTCTGGCTGCTGGCTGAGCTGCTGCTGTGCATTTTCTTTGTTTTATTTAAAAGAAAAATAGTCTCTCGAGCACTATAACCTTGTCTGCAAGGAAAACCGCGAGGCAGGTAATGTGCACTGCTGCAGAAAAAAGTCATTTTTAAGACCTGAAGGGGGATCTTTAGGAGGCTCATTGCAGAGGGATTCACTCCAAAGGAGAAGCTGGAAGCGGAGTCTCTCCGGAGAGGACAGTCCTGCATCAGGGCAGCACCCAGCACTGGGATACAGGGAAGATCTTTGCCCATTTGCTTGTTCTCCACAACAGAATTGCTTTGAGCAAAAAGATGGCAGCGGATCATAGAATCATGGAATGGTTTGGGTTGGAAGTGACCTTAAAGCTCATCCAGTGCCACCCCTGCCCTGGGCAGGGACACCTCCCACCACACCAGGTTGCTCCAAGCCCCGGACAACCTGGCCTTGAACCCCTCCAGGGATGGGGCAGCCACAGCTTCTCTGGGCACCCTGGGCCAGGGGCTCACCACCCTCACAGCAAAGAATTTCTTCCTGAGATCTCATCTAGATCTCCCTTCTTTCCATCCCCTCTGGTCAGAGCTGCTTTGCCTCCTGGCTGCCCGCAGACCCTATCCAATAGTTTCCCTCCGGACCCAGCAGTGTGAAATGCTCATGTGGGTTTGCAGCCCTGGGTGTGCAGGGCTATTAGCAAGGGTGGTAACTGGTATGTTGTTTCCATTTGAAACTTTAATGTATTTTAAAGTCAGATTCATAAATCTACTGGATTTGTTGCAGCTGAAGTGTTTTGTGTTGTTTTGGGTTTTTTTTCCCGACGTTAAATCAAAAGGACTAGTAAAAACTTGTCAGTCTTATGAAGAGTTAATCAATTTTCAATACAAAGGTAGACAAAGGGAAATTTCCATCTTTAGAAGATTGATCTTGGAAGTTATGGTTGATCTCACTTTTATTGAACATTTTTACTTGCTAGGTGAAGGGTCATTTTTTTAGCATTATTGCTTTAAATTGCTTCAATATAATGGGCCAAGACTGGAATAGTAAATAAAAGAGTCCCTGGACTGCAGCAAAAATCCTTCCTGCCCGGAAGATGCAACATTTCAGCAGTTTTCTTCCCGTTCTACAATAAATTCAGAGAACCCAACATTTTCATTATGCTTAGGTCTGATTTTAGCTATTTGCTTAGTTGGATGTATGGCTTCTAAAGCTCTCTTCATTTTTAATGTAGAATGTGTGAAATGTTTAGAATACATGAGAAACAGACTGTCAGGGGCTGGAAAAACACATTAGTGTTGAATACAGCATCCACTCTTGCCTATTCTAGTCCTAAAAGCAAGGAATACAATTTTGTCCTTACCTCCAGAGGAGAGAGGAAAAACAGACTTTCCTTTTTCCCTATTGAACATTTATTTTTCAATACGTTTGCAAAGTGAAAATGCATTTATGTGCTGCTGCTGCTGAAGGAAGAGGTTCCTCACCCTCAATGGTCCATGGCCCATGAATTGCAGCAGAAATGCGAATATCAGTTGTACCTTGATACAAAGCAAATACGTGACAATAGATACGATATATCTATATATATATGTTTCCTCAAAGGTCATTTAATGGAAAATCGGCTGGGTGAGCCAAGACGGCAGGCTGTATCTTTACATCATATGTAAGCTTTCCTGTTCTCTTTGCTGCAGCTAATGAAGAAGGAGGAGCTGGAAGATGATTTATTGGATTGTACACTAGAAGACCTTCTCCGGTTTGATGATTACAACAATGACGGCCGCTTAACCCTGCAGGAGCTCTATACAGCATTCCGTAAGTCCCGATGCTTTTGTCTGTCCTGGGTGTTGAAAGCATGCAAATATCTGTGGTGGCAATGTTGTCTTCCCAGACATGGTCAGCAAAGGTAATCCCTTTTTCTATTTAATGCCATGAAAATGCTATGGAAGGCTTGTTTCTAAAGGTTACTGTGATCCAAAGGATAAGCATGAACTAGGATGTTGGTAAAAGTGTGTGGGACTTACTGTTTTCTTGTGTATTTTGTTGTACTTCTTGTTGATGGCTTCTGCTTGGTGGCCATGGAGAGATGTTGGTGAACTGTCCTGAGTGTGTGGTTTGCAAGTAACCCTGAGGAAACAGGGTTGAAACCTGTCCAAATGTCTTGCAGTAATATGAGTTAGTTTGATGTGGGGAAGGTGTTTTACTGAATACTATGCCTGGGAATTATGCTTTCTGCCATTTGTTTCTGTGTTAGTAATTGGATTATGGTGTGCAATCTCGGTACGTATCTTGGCACCATTTGCAAGCTTTCCTAGATTACTGAGCTACTTAAACAATATGAAAAAATAAGTGCTTGTGTTATCCCATTTATCTTCATAACTTTACATTCATGCTTTAAGTTAAGCGTTTTTTGAAGTACTTCCCTGGAAAAGGCCCACATTGTCTCCTCCACCCAGATGGTAAGAGGTTTTATTGATGCCTGTCCCTTTGGGATACTGAAAAAGACAGACAGACAGAAAATGTGGCAGGCTTTTCAACAATCAGGATAGTGAGCTACAGAGCACTTGTGTGTGGTTTAATCAAAGACGTTGTTAATGGTCTTCAAAGAAAACCAGGATTCAGCCGTTGAACTGTTGAGTGCAGGTAAAAGGCTGATAACAAGCTGGTTTCCTCTTAAGCTGGATTCTCAAAGCTTTGGCATTTTAAAGACAAAGGCATTTCACTACCTCTTGATTTCATGTTCTAAACCAGGGCACCGTGCTCCAGAGCCTGCTGGGTGGGAAAAGCTTGGTGTGTGTGAGAGTCACCATGTGCCCTGCTCCAGCACATTCCTTGCTGATGCTCTTTGGCAAGCCGTGATGGTAATGCAAAACCTCTATTTTTGCCAAATATCCTGTTTTCTAAAGAGAATGGTTTGTTTTCTTGACTTCTGGCTTTTCATTACAAAAAAAAACAACCAACCAAACAAACAAACAAAACCAAAAACAACTTCAGATAATAATGTTTAAAGTGCTTTAAAATTAGCCCCAGTTGTCACCTTGGACCTGTTAGAACTGCATATGCGTTTAATTCAACTGAGCACACTCAAACCAGGAGATATACAGTAAAACATAAAACCTCTTACATTAAGAAGGCCATAAAGTGAATTAACCCAGCTATAAAGGCTTGACACACAGTTATTTGGGAGCATATTTGGATTAATCAAGTAGGCAATGAAAATAAGACAAGTACAAAATATTAGCCAATCAACAGAGATAGTAATCGATAAACTGCAAAAATATTGTAACAAAACCCAAGGTGTAATGAGTGTCTATCAGAAAGATCTTGTAAACGAATTGTTCTCCACCTGAAGCTGAAAATCAGACTTACTCTCCATTTTCAGTTTTCGTAGAGTCTCCATTTTTATCGAGAGTGGTTAGTGGCTCATCAGTTTTTAATTTAAAAACAAAGTTTATTGTTTGCAGCTTTAGAAATTTTGGGGGCTCTGTATGTGAACTTTAGTGCTTGGGGAAAGTGTATCTTTTTCCTTTATTACACAATGTAGGAAAAACATCTCAAAAATACTTCAAACACTTGTCTTAAGCACACGCTGTGGTTCGCAGTCTTAAAGTGTTTATGAAATTTGTGCATCGTTATGAGTCAGAATTTGGCTTGCAACAGTAGTTTAAAGGTACAACATCCCGCACATTTTTCATATTTGTGGCCCATTAGGGTGATCCTTTTGTTGCTTGAAATTCACCCAAGCCGCTCATTTGTGCACACTGGCAGCAGGCTGCGGGGATGGCTGCTCAGCAAGCCGAGGAACATAATTACCAGAATTCAGTGACATCAGAAAGTCTCAATCTAATTTATCCTCTCAAAAACTCCCTTACATCTGTTTCGGTGCACCGTGCTCGGGGATAGTGTCGCAGTGTTGGAAAGGTTTGAAGATGACCTTGATAATGTGACGAGCTTTCCAATTTGTCATTCCTGTCCTGCTTTAGAAGTTAGATTTCATGTTAAAGAGTCTCGTGGCCTTTCTGTAACTCACCGAGCCCCAAAATGGTCTCTTTCTCTCTCACCGTGTATTTCTCTTGCTTTCTCTTGACCCATAGTCTCTCTCCAAGACCCACAGAGATCCAAAGGGTATTTTTGATCCCCATCCATGTTGATCAGCTGTAAATCAATGAGAAGTGCGTGGATGAGAAGAATCCGCTCTCTTACCTTTTTTGAAATGTGGTTTCACCCTTACGAGCACTACATCTAATAGGTGCTATTTTTAGTAGTAATTTCTCATCATGCTAATCATTTGCATACACATCCTAATGCACAGTTTTGGATTATGGGCAGAAATAGTGGCTCTCCTACTAACACGATCTTCTTTCTTCTCATTTTTTGGAAGTTCTTTTGTTCCTCGATCCCAAGAATACAACTTTTAGGAGCTGACTTGCACATATGGGGATGACTAGAAATATCAATTAACAGAGGATTAAAGTATCACTTTTCAAATCGACTTAATCATACATAAGTAATGGATGGGATGGATAAAATGCTCTCCTGGCAGCTCTGGCAAGAACAACTTGTAGGTATCTTCTAATTTCTCATTAATAAATTTTATTAGATAAGCAGGCTCAGGACCATAATTCAAAAAAAAAAAATTTAATATGGTTATCTCAAGTTTTTCACATTCCAAAAATAGAGAGTACTAGCAAGTATATTTGTCTGTTGTCTTTTCTTTATATTGTCACAAAGATTCGATAAACGAGTAATAAATAAAAGGCTTAGTTGTCATAAGAGCTAAAGCAGAACATGCATCTAATTAATCAGCATGGAGAGAGTCTGGTGAATTGGCAAGCACATCACCCAGCTGAGTCATACTTTAAATATGCTCAGACGAGTGATTTTTGGATATAGCTTTTGGAACCGTATCTGACTGGAGGTCATTAGAATTAGGCATGTCACTTTTGGCATTCCTGTTGTCTTCCCTAATGGGAAAGTAGCGGATTGGCAGATGTGAAAGCCTAGCTGAAAAAAAAAAAAAAAAAATCAGTGTAATCTTCTAGATCTATATTATCATCAATGTGGACAGGTCAATTTGTAATACAAATATGTCGGAGAGAGGGAGAACATGCATTCCATCAAAATGGCTTTATCTTGTCAACATTGTTTAGCTAATAAGAAGTTGTAAACCCTATGGTAAAAGCCCCTTAAATTCCAGCTCATTGGCAATGAGAGCGCTCTCCTAACCAACATCCCCTTCCCGCCCCATCCCCAAGCTCACCTTGGCATTTAGTTACATTTGTGGAAGCACAGAAAAAGCCTTTTGCAGGGGTCTCTGCTACCCCACCCCAGTAAGGCACACTGGGTCTAGCAAGCTTTTTGACTGAGGTTGTGTAAAAGACCAGTAATGTTTCGTTAGGTCAGGTGAGAAATTATTCCCCAAAGTCAGTTCCCCATCTCAACGCCGTCATGGCTTACTGCGGTCGCCTTGTGTGCCCTGCGCTTCCCGCTGCGGCTCTCGAAGGCTGCCGTATCGCAGTTTGTAGTGGCTCTGCAGTGACATTTTGGGATCCTTAATGTCAAATCTGGACCAGGAAAAAAAAAAAAAAAAAAAAAAAAAAAACAAAAAAAAAAAANNACAAACCAAAAAAAAAAAACAAACCAAAAACAAAAAAAATCCAAAACAACAGAAAGGCAGTTTGAAGGAAAAATAACCAAATTGTTATTTTTCAGTCCAGTCGTTATTTCCCAAGCATATGTTGCATGTAGACAGAATATTGCAGTTCCTCTAAGATGAGAGATACGTTATCATCCAAAGAACACAAATACTGTTAAGGAGGAGTGAATTTCATGCAGGAATGAACACAGAAGAGGCTGCAGGATGATCAGTGCGCTCTTCTGTTAAACTTTTTCTTATAATGCTGTTACACTCTTTGCAGGGAGTTTGTTTTTTTCCCTGATTCTGCTTTGGTTCAGATTATTTTTTTTTACCTGTCCTTAATATTTATCAAAAAAAGCACGATGGAGAAATGTTAAAATGGGATCATAGAATGTTTAGAGTTGGAAGGGACCTTAAAGACCATCTAGTTCCAGCCCTCTGCCCTGGGCAGGGACATCTCCCACTAGACCAGGTTGCTCAAAGCCCCGTCCAACCTGGCCTTTCCCAGCACTGCCGGGGGGGACTGGGAAGCCACAGGGAGCCACAAATTCATTCATTTGAATGAATTGGGCGAAAAAATTAATCGGGAGCTTGGGCTGGGCATGAATGTTGGGTGAATCTCTGGGCAGAGCTCTGTAATTGTCCCAAATGTTTAGATTTATGCTTGTCGGGGAAAAGCCAAAATCTACCTGTAGGAAGAGGGACTGAAACCTAAAAAAGGGCCGTTGGGTCAAGTGGGAGAGGGAGGTGTTGGCTGAGGACGGAAGGTTTCAGAAGTGTAACTGTTCTTGATAGACATCTCATCTTCATGAGGGTGATAAATAAATTCAGTGTGAGGAAAATTAATACCTGTCCTTGGAAAATACGTATTCCACGTACACCTGGCGAGCCCGCCCTTCCAGCAGAAATTGCGTCTGTAAATTCCATGTTCATCCGAAGTGTTTACTCACATCTTTACAAAGCTGTTCTCCTCAATGGCATGGCACGTAGGGTTGGGTATTTGTTACTGCTACCTTCCAGCTAGATTGGTCAAGCCAGGTTAATTATATTGGACAACTATATTGTGAGATAAAGTGTTTTGCTTGAGGTTTCTCTTAAGCAATGTTGTGGCAACAGTTATCTACAGGATCAAATCACAGTCCTAAAATATTGACAATTCATGCTCTATGCTCTGCCTCTTCGGCTGTAATCTCCCTGCTATGTGATTTTTCTTTCATGTTGCTGCAGATATTGGTACAAACTTGGAAATAATTCATTAGCTTACCAACATTGATTTGCTTCTCCTGTGAGCTATGTGATATAGAAACTTCAAACACGCCAGAGCAAGCAGGGGAGCGCCGGCCTCTCCTCTCGGTTGGAGGCAGCGTTAGAGGTGATGGGAACTGCTCGGGGAAGAAATGAGGTTTCCTTCAACTGGCCAACGCAGCCCGTTCCCGCTCGCCTTCAGGAGCGATGTGCAGCCGTGTTACTGAGGATCAAGGCAACTTACTGGGCGTTTTCTGGAATGATGAATGTAATAACGCACAAACAGACCTAGAAGTTAAAAATGAAGCAAAAAGCAGAAATTTAAAACTGCTCAGTTTGATTTCTGCAGCAGGTGCAGACTGGCTGAGCAGGGATGGAAGGAGAAAACAAGCAGCATGCAAATCACTGCAACAGCATTTGGTAACCAGCATTTCCACAGCCATGCTGGGATCCTGCACTGGGTTTTTAGGCATTATTAGGGGCGAGCCGGCAGCGGTGTGCTGTAGGTAGGCACAGCAGCTTCCTGAAGGGCAGACACAGAAACCAGGGCTGAGGGGCTCTCCGTGCCTGGGCTGATGCCGGTGCTCCAGGGACACGCTGCAGGTCAGGGCTGCCTTTGATCAGCGCTCGGGGTCTCCCTGCTCAATAAGTCCTGACTTCTTAGATCATCTTCAGAAGCACCTAGCTCCTTGCCTCGCTCATAAATGCAGTGTAAGATGCCTGGCTTCAGCACAAGGAATGACCTTGTTGCACCTGGAAAATGTAATTTTTGTCTGGTAGGATTCCTCAGCTGGGGAGACATCTAAGTAAGTTCATCCTTACTCCATTTTAATGCGCAGGTAATTTTTGAGTGTGGGAAATTTTCCTGCTTTGATTTTCTTTTTTTTTTTCTCCCTTGCTATCAAAGAAACACATTCTGCAAAGAAGGTGATTTCTTTTTCGCTCTCTTTTAAAGCTCTGCTCATTGTGGAAATCTTCAGCTGTGAGCTTCAAGTCTAAAATCTATCACTGGGGTCCAGCGAAGTGCCCTGCATTTCTTGCAGTTCCACAAAACATCTGTCAGAGGCAGGTTTTGTTGTATATTCTCAATTGTTTCGCTGCACTTCAAACCAAGTAAAAGGCATTTTCTCAGAAGAAAAACAAAACAACAGAATTAATTTGCAGGAAGAAAGACAAATTTATTCTAAGCAAAAATGCTTCAAATGCTAAAATATGATTCCAGAGAAAACGCGAAGAATGCTCAGATCAGGAAAAAAATACCTGGCCTGTGGACGCATCTTTAATGGTGGAAACAGGGACATGGTTTTGCTTTAGGCTGAAAAAGGGAATGTTTCCATGTTGAGATCAGAGGTGAATTAATCTAACCAGGTTTGCTGATTGGTTTTGTACTCTGCTTAGTTTGTACATTTTTGTGTTGTGGTTTGAAATATTTCAATCTCCTGAAATAAAATTTTGTCAGAATTAATGGCAAATGTAGGCATGGTTAAAATTATCGTGATTTCATGGGTTTTGGTCAAGAATTGCTGCCCAGATTTTTTCAGAAAAAGGCAGAGAGTGTATCTGACACTGGTTTTGCTCTTTCTTTCTGCGCACACGTATCAGTCGCACGCCGGAACCGGTGCACTCGAGTGCGAATTGCCAAACTCCAGTAGTTTTTCAAATACCTCTCATTTTGAAGATACCATCTGCAAAATGTCAACAGGCTTAATAAGTAATGACTGAGTAAGAGAAAATGAACTAATTACAAGTTGTTATTGGAAATCTATTGTCTACAAATTGCAAAGAAAACTCACTAGAATACAATGTACTGGTGATTTTAAAATGCTTTTCAGGGTGCATCGATTTGTTAATCTTGGTTTTAAATGCAAGAATTTGCAGTGTGGAGTAGTGCTTCAGAGGTGATGTAGTACAAACCATATCAAATGTCTACACCGACTCTTGCAGGAGTAGAATATTTAAATATTTATAAGTACTTATGAGTGACTCACTGGCGCATAAAACCAGGCAAATACCATTTCTCAAAAAATTATTTGATCCGTACCAGCAATATTCACTGAAGCAATTTCGCAGGCACAAATAATAGTGGTTTTGGCTGCTTGCAGACACAAAATTACGTCAGTGAACAGCAAATACAAATATTGATGAGATCATAAAATGGCTGGCAGTCCTAGACATACATGTGCACCTTCAGATCACATAGGTAGAGATCTAAAAAGTACCGTTTGCTTTTTCAGTGAGCCGGGAGCGTGGAATTGCAGGCTTTCCTAGGGCTTCGTTCTTGTCTTGCAAAAGCAGATGCCATTTCTGAAAATCGGCTCCGAACATTCTGCGTTGCATTTACTTTTATTTTTTTCACTCAAAGCCTGCCTTTCTGAGGAATTTGTGAAGCAAATGCAAACATAATCATGAAGCAAAAATGTTTTTTCACCAAAAACGGGGAAAATCGTAGTTAAAATGCATAAGATTTTACACGAAGTCAAAAGCGTGATATGGCAGCATCCTGGGCAGGCTTCCCTAGGCCTTGTTTGATTACATACAATCTGGAACATCTTGGCTCCTGTTTTCCTCTTGTTTTCTCTACCTGCTTTTTCCTAGTGGGTCATTGCTAGAGCTATATTTTTCTTTTGAAGTCTGCCTTCACGTAAGGAAAGCCGCTGTGGATGTTCTCTCTCTTTGCCCTTTCAGGCATCTCGTGGATGCTTTGAATCCCTTCTCCACCTACGTGCTCTTCATCTTCTCTTCGACCAGTTGAGCAGATTCATAGATTTTAAGGCCAAAAATGTTCCTTGATGTATCGGAAAAAGTCTGTCCAACATCTGTCTCAGATGTGTCTACTGCAACTACCGCTCCCGATTCGTGTTGTGTTTGTCTTAGCTAGCTCCTGCTGCCTTTTAGGTTCAGTACCACCAGCATCGGTGCAGAGTAGCATCTCCCATGTGCCTGTATTCCCCTTCCCAACCATCCAGGCAGGGATCACACTCATCTTTGGCTGCTGTTGTGTGTTTTGCCACTTACTGACCCTTCTCCCTGCTAAAGGTGGGGCCAGGATTAGTTACCTCATCTGGCTTTTGTTTTATGGTTCTGTCCCGCATTCCTCATTCCTGGACATGTGGTCAATGTGTTATACATAACTGTATGCGTGCTTATATTAAAATATTTTCTTGTGCATGGGCACAGGTTACTAGCCAACTAAAAAGCTCAGTACATGAGTCCTGCCTTCCACTCTGTCACTCTCTGCTGTCCGTAATGTCAGCTGGGATTTCTGTGCTCCTTCCAGGTCTCGATGGAGATGTTGAAGATTTGGGCTTTGCGTGACTCTCCATGCAGCACCGCTAGAAAAAGCCCCGTTTGAGTGGTCCCCTTTGAGAAGTGCTTTTTGAGATCCGTCCATCAGCCAGTTCTTAGTTCGTTTAGCACGTACTTTATTGATATTGTATAACACTACTGAGCTGGAGTGCTAATTTTTTAATCAAAATGCCAGAGCAGCCATCAGAAAATTACCAAGTACAGTACATATTCCCAGTGCAATGATACGATTTATGTAGAGCCACAGCTGAGATGTTTTTATTTCATGTTCTTCACAGGAGAAAATCTCCTTGACAAATCCAGGATGTCCAGATAGAAGCTGAAAAAAATAGCAGTAGGAAATTGAATAAGCTGAACTCAAAGGTTGGTTCTGCTTTAATACGTCCAAAAAGAATAAAAAAAGGTGCTAGCCTTTGGAGAAAAGTAAAAAGCTTCGGAGATGCTTCAGTGACATCAGGATTTGAGGTGAAACTCAGCTGTTGCCAACGTCTGTCTTTAGTACCATCATAAAAAGCTCATTCTCAAGTTTCTTGATGATCAAAACTTCAGAAAGAACATCAAGAGCCATCAATAGAAATAAATAACTCGCAGCTCAAGCCTGCCGTGCCTCCAAAGCACCACTTTTGCCGCCAGGTTTTCCCTCTGCAGTATATAAACTACGTCAGCAGAATTTTTGTTTTTCTTTGTGCAAACCAGTAAGTTCAGGCCCCACTGAACTCATGCTTTAAGCTACATTTAGATTCTATAACTTCCATTACGGTCCATGCACTGCCATCCCAGCAGTGTTATTAGAAACTTAATGCTTAGAGAAGTAATTTGTGACCGTGATTTACCAAGAAGGAAAAAAAGAAACGTGCTAAGTATATGGTGGGTTTTTTCTTTTTACTGGTCATTCTGTTCACCGTGTGAACCTCAATAATGTGTTAGAAAAGGTCACAGTACCCACTGGGCACTGAAGGGCATTCGGAGCCCTGGGCATTGCAGACCCAAAAACTGCTGGAGTGGGGAGGGAGCGCAGAGAGGGGCGGGAAAGGGAGTGGGAATGACTGTAATGTCAAAGCAAAGCAGCTAAAAAGGAGCGGGGGGAAAAAAGAGAATAAAAATATCCGCACCCCCTGATTTCATAAGGTATACACACACCTTTTGATTATGAAATTAAATGGGAGAATTGAGAGCTTGAAAGACCAGGGTAACATTCAAAATGCACTTTCAGGCTGCATTTCGGCATGAGCTGTGTTTCCCAGGGTTTTCCCACAGCCTGGTTTCATGTAGTTTCAGTGCAGGGCTCCGGTCTGATGGAGCTGCTGCTGGCATTGCTTTCAGGTAGAGACTTGATTTTGAAGTTTTTCCTGAAAGACACTGCCCAGACCATCTTTTCCTGTGGTTTTGTGCTCCTGTCTGGCTCTGCGGCCTGACTGGCCGTGTCATTCCTGCTTCATTTTAATCGCGGAGAAAATTCAGCTTTCCCCAGTGTTCGGTGCTACCCAAAATAGAGTTTTCCATCACATCCCCTTTGCTGAAACTCCACCTGCAGCCAAGTTTGCCGTCCCGCTGTTCACATAAGGAAGCAAAAAAAAAAAAAAGGTCACATTAGTTTGACCCTGGTCTCTGAAAACCCAAGAGCCGTTGCCAAGTCGTGACACCGTGTTGGCCGAGTTCAGGCAGTGCCGCTGCACTGTTTGTTTTTACGGCAAAGGCACTATATGCCTACTTTTAATATACAGTCTTACAGCTATTATTTGATATCTCTTACAGTTAGACTCATAAAAAATTTTGCTGCATGAATGTCTCCCTTTTATATTCTGCTCACCTCCAAAAGGCTATTGATCTAAGGAACCCATTGCTGGTGGGGGAAAAAATAATCCTTTCTGCCATGAAAATTCGGGAGCTGTGTACAGAGTCCTTAGCAATCTGCTGAGAGAAAATGCAGCGCTACTATTGCTGGTCCTGGCTTAATGTTGTTCTGGGTATCTAACCTATCTCCGTTAGCACAGCCTTCCTTGATAAAATTGGGAGCTGGAGGAAAAGCATTTACTAATGCTTCTGTGGTCAAACTGGAGAACTATGTGCTGTGCTGCCTGCTGCTCAGCATCTTCCCCAAAACCTGGTGGTTTATGTGCCTGGGAGGGGGTTCCTCCAGAGGTTGACCACTCATTTTGGGTGTAATTCCACAAGTAAAGTTACAATTTCCTGCAGTTTACAGCAATGAAGTTAAAAACGAACCATCTGGCAGGGCCTGTTTGGTAGGATGGGAATCTCTTTAATATTCTTAGAAATGCTAATGTGTTTTTCTTTAATATGCTAGTCCTGCAGTGAAAGGCTGTGGTTGCCGTTGAGGACATCTTGGCTGGGGTGGGTGGCATGGACCTTCCCGTCCTGCACGACTTCCTGCAGCAGGGCAACCCAGATTCCTGAACAGACCAGACCAGATGGAACCAAAACTCCTTTTTCTGCCCTAAAAACCCAAACAAGAGCACGGCAGACCTGACATCTGTAGCTGATACATAAGCATTGCTAGATAGGGTGTATATTCCTGTAGGACCTAGAGGCAAAGTTGTTTCAGAAGTAGCGATAAACATCTGGTTGCATTTGGCCATTACTGATACCAGAAGCTGTTGCTTTCAATCTTTTCAGGGGACTGCAGTTTATTGTAGCAGCAAAAAGAGCTCTGTGCCACATTCGCTTGCCGTAAACAGCATAGAAGTTAGCACTGTCCATCTTTAATTCATGTAAAATTCATGGCAGCCACCAAAATCATCTCCAGCCCATGAGACAAGCCCATATGGTTATTTATGGGCTTACGAAGGTATGTGTTCTAACTGGTTTAGAGAGCGCATCTCCACTTATTTTGACAATAGTTATCGTTGGGGTTTTTTTCACCATTAGTATAGATTCAGTGCAATATAAACCATGAAAAATACAGGTTAGACTGGTTTGGAGTCTGCTGTGAGGTGTCACACATCTCCTGGCAGGGCTAATAGAGCTGTTTTGCTTTTAATGCAATTTACTAACCCGTCATCTGCTGAAATATGAGATGTATATGAGTCTAAATTTGTTACAGAATTGCTATTATCCTCCTCATTTTGTTTTAAGATGTATTTTTATGAACGCATTCACTCCAAGTCAGGCAAGATACGTTCATGGAAAGACTCCAATATGTTAATTGGTATTTATTGAATACTTCAGTGTAATGTGATGAACAGGCAGCATGAATTGTAATTAATACATTGACATCCAAAGACTATAGCTGAATGGAACATGAAAGCAATTTATAATGGACATGGTGTGCATTCATCTTGCAGTACTGCGTGGACACCCACCAAGTCAAATAGCTTTCAAAGAGAATGGAAATGCATTTTCTTTGCCAGAGAGGAGTTCCGTGGCAATGGTGAAACAGGCTGAGCCGGCAGAAATACAAACCTGCGGGCGCTGGAGGGGCTGCTAATGCACCGACTCCTCCGGAGAGCAGCGCATCCCTCCGGCGGTACCGGGCTCCTGGGGAGGAGAGGGATGCTTAGGGAATAAAAGAACAAACTTGGATGGGAGGGATTTGGCATTTTCTCCTTTCTTAAATAGAGGGAGAGCAACCTCCTTACTCCTTTGGTGCATTAGCTACGGTTTGTATTCTAGTGCGTAAACGGGGCTTCAGCAAATAAATAAACCAATGGCAAAAAGCCGCTTTTCAGATTTCACTTTTCAAGCCCCGCAACGAGGCACTAATACAATTATGTCAAAAATGTGTTGAGCAGATATAAGTAATGAACTGTTGCATTCCTTTTCTGCAAGAGCTTTCTAACGGAGGGACGTTGGGGAATAAAAGATTTCTTTCCCCGCGATAGGCATCATGTGTCCAAGAGCTTTAAAAATAATTAAAAAAAAAAAAAAAGAGAGTGGCAGGTTAGCTTCATTCTTCTGGCTCCTGGGAGAAGACCAGCAGCTCAGAGCGATCGTTGATCAGCTTTCCTTTTGTCAAATATTAGGCAAGGGAAGACTTGGCAGGTGTAATTTCCTTTAAGGAGAAAGCAAGAGGGGAGGGAAAAGGAAAGCTGGGGGACTTGGTGCCGCGTTGTACTGAGCCGTCGCTTTAATCCTCCCATGTGGTGACTCTCTGTGTTTCAGATCTTCCGTCAGGCTTTGCAAGCATTCTTCTGCCCATGAAACAAAAAGTGCTTCAATTAGCGTTAAGCGATCCACAAATTTGCTATAATAAAAGAAATTTTGAAGAAACCAACAGGGCCAGTGGCAAAGCAATTTCATTACGTGTCTGCTGTCAGTGCACGGGATAATTTACTCTGAGGATTAGATACAAGTTGCTCATAGAAGAGGTTGATATATCTGATGGAGCAGTTATTCTTCTTGTGGGCGTTTTTGGTTTCCTATCATTATTACTCTTGTTGTTGTTATTAGTTTTTGTGGATGGTGCCCCATAGGAGCTGGATTGAGAGGCCCAACTAATTTCAAATTGGCTTCAAAAGTTGTCAGATGTTTTAAGTCTTTTGAAGTAACAGGTTTGGCTCAATGTGGTGAGGATGGTGCTGGGCTGTGCAAGGAGCCGAATAAATGTTACAGGTGTTATAACGGCAGCACCAAGATAGTAGAAGTGTCATCTGAGCCTTGCTGTTTCTCTTGCAGTTATCTTGTGAAAAATTACCTAATAATGAGCCAAACTAAGCAAGATGATTTTGCTGTGCTGAAGTGTTATTTAATTAGTCATCGGGTGGTTTTGCAGCAGAGGGAGCCCCAGGTCAGGCGGGGGCCGCGCTGCTGTGCCAGGCGCCGGCAAACCCAGCGGTGGCCGGCTTTGAAGTGCATTATTTCTTTCTTTCTATTTTCTCTAGTATCAAGTTTGTATCTGAAATGCAAATTCTGCATGCTGAGATGGTTTTTTGCCTCTTCCAGGTTTAAGCTGGTACGACCTCTGGCTATCTCATTCCCCTCGCATACACCTGTAACTTTGAAAAAATATTTTTTAAAAAGCCCGTTTACTTTCAGTGGAATTGCTCATGTGTCACAACACACCTGTCTATAAATATTTGCGGTCTCAGGTGCTGAGAAACCTCCTTTCGATCCGTTTCTTCTGGAAAACTTCTTTTCCCACTCCATAAAATGGCCAAAACATCTCCCATCGGGGCAGCCCGCCTTATAAATAAAGAAACAAAGCAGTGACAGCCCTGAAGGAAAAACAGCACAAGGAGTAACAGAAACTGCTAATTTTTTATTATACTTTTTTTTATCTCTGTTTGCCTTCAGCAGGCTAATAAAATACACTAAGGAACCCTGTTCCATGGCATACAGTGGCTCTGCTGCCACCTCACCGCTGCTGCCTGCCCCTCCACCCCGACGCTTCACTTGGCTGCCTTTCTCTTCTCAATTAACTCAGGGTTTTGGTTTTTTCATACCTGCCTCTTTCTACCCTGGTGGAAATAAAGGGAAGAGTTTTCAAATTAAGACACAGGAGGCACATGAACAATTCCCATTTTGGCAAATTAAGGGCTTTCTAAGCCTCCTCCTTGCATAACTCTTGGAAAAAAAAAATGTGACTATCAGTGTCTGAGAGCTGTTTCTAAGACTTTTTTTGATGCTTAGAAATTGTTCTATGTCAACAGCAGATGGGTCTCAGCTCTTCTATACACAGAAGCTGAAAATCTGGAAAATTCAAGGGTAATGCATGTCTCTCATCTCACAAATCTCTTTCTAACCAGAGTAAGAAAGAAATCACTTCTTTGCCATTTAAACCCTTCTTAACTAGATCTATTGCAGGACTTGCCAAGGCCTTCTCCTCCTCCTCCTCCCCTAGGCATGGGCAGTCTCTGATGTCCCCATCCTCCCCGAAGCAGAAAGTTGGTACCACACATGAAAAAACTTGAAAATTTACTCATTCCTGTGCTGCAAACTTCTTATGAGCCACGTCCACATCAGCATTAGTTCCTTATGTTACAGCAGGCGGAGATGTGGAAATAGCAGTGCAAGGCTGTGAGAGTGAATTAGGTGTTGCAAACTCTGCTGTTTCTAAAAACGGAGCTTTTCTTATCAGAGTATTAATTTGTGTGAGCTGTAGCTGCAGGAGTGGTGTTTCCTTGGCAGAGTACGTGTCCCCTACAAGGCAGAGGAGAGAATCATCCATATATTAGAAAAGGTATTCACAATTGTATATGCTTGAACGGTGTTACAGTGTCAACATCACAATCTCATCAGATCACAGTGTCTTAGTTAAATCAAAATGACAGGAAATTTCCTTGGGTTTTACCGAGAACCCTGAAGAAATTGGTTAGAGTCTGAGTTTGTAGAGCATACACATCAAAATGAGCTTGAAGAAGTGCTGGAAATAGCAAGACCTACGTGGGTAACTTTCTTGCGATTTCTTTCTGTTATTAAGATTTAATTTCTAAAATTGCCTGCAAATTATTACTGGGAATCTTTTATTATACCACCCAGGAAACATATTGGTCTTCATCCTTTTGTCAACACTTTTTCAATTTTATTTATTTTTTTTACTACATGCATCAAAGGTACTGATGACCTCTCTGTCATAGCTACTTACACAAGGTTTGCCTTTCAGGTGAGTCTCGTGCTTGCCTAAAATTGCGAGTAATCAAAGTCTCCGCTAAGTGGGATTACGGCTTCCCCCCGGGCTTCTCTTGGGGTCGTGGGGTGGCAGAGCAGGGCCAGCCGCGGGGACGCCTTTGGGTGCCCTGTCGCTCTTACTGGAGCTGTCACTGTTCAGAAAAGTGTTTGCTGTGGGGGGTGGGTTTCAGTAGCGTTCAGCTTTTTGCTTTTTCCACCCTCCAGAGGTGCATTTTTCTATATACCTTATGTCTTTTAAGACCCTTTTCCTGCAGCCAGCACCAAATGGGTGGCTGTTGGGATCTCTCCCAGTAGAGCCAGTGCCTGAAGATCCCAATAGCTTCGTGCTGAGCGCAGCAGAGCTTTGCCTACCTTGTTCAGGGAGCTCCTTTTGCAATGGGGAGGGTTAGATTGGATATTAGGAAAAATTTCTTCCCTGAAAGGGTTGTCAAGCATTGGAACAGTGGTGGAATCGCCATCCCTGGAGGTATTTAAAAGCTGGGCAGACGTGGTGCTGAGGGACATGGGTTAGTGGTGGGTTTGTCAGTGTTAGATTGATGGTTGGACTTGATGATCTGAAAGGTGCCTTCCAACCCAGGCAATTCCATGATGGGACATCCTTGGTGCTGGTCGTGGCCCTTGCAAACACAGACCCCACTACAGCGACATTGTCACTTGCTGCTGCAAAGGCTTTTCATGCTGAACGCTGCATTTATTTTTTTTTTTTTTTCCCTGTTACAAAAAGCCCAACTGCCTGCTAGTTCAGATAGAAACTTCTGAAGAAAACTTTACCTTTACTTCGCTTTCGGCATACCTCAGAGTGACTTTTCCCCAGAATATGACCTTGCCGTCACCACCTGATGCACTGCTTGTGTGAGCCACGGGCCTGGGGGAATCGCTGCCCCCAGCCCCTATTTATATTTCTCTGAAGCATAGCAAGCGCAGTCTGAGACAGCCCCCCTTGTGTGTCACACACGAGCACCAGAGTAACTTTAAAGCCGAGATGACTGTAATGTTGAGGAGTGATTTACAAAGGTGGGTAAAGGATCATGCTGTGGGCTTTTAGAAGTGACGCATTTGCTATAGTTGTTTCTCTCCAAGACCCTCTTTCTCCAGAAAAAGAAAGAAACCACAGGAGAGAGGTGCCAGATTTTCCTGTGATTTAAATGCCATCATTTCATTGCAATACATAAACATAACCTAATTGTGGTCGTAAAAGTTAGAAGGCCCTGGACCGTAAGAGAAAGTTTTTCCAAGAGAAGATATTGTTTCATTTGCATAGAATAGAAGCAGCCATTCCCCAGGTGCTGGGTACGCAGCAGCTCTGATACTGTGGGGGACAGGTGGAGTTTATCACCATCCTCCCGAGCGTGCAGGAAGATAAGGAGTGTTTGACCCTGGGTGGTGGACACCAAGAGTTAGAGCAGGTCTTTCTGGTTAGGAAAGGTGAGGGGGACACGGGCGCTGGTGGCCCCAAGCATCGACCCACAGGAGAGGCATGGGAGCAGGGAGAGGATGACCGTGTGGAGGAAGGCAGAGGGGCAGATGCTGCTTTCCGCAGCTGACCAGGCCTGTGTTGGACCAGCGACACATCACAGCAGTGAGACCTGGGGGTGAGACCTGCTCCGGGTGCTGCTGGCAACTAAAAGAGTTAACTGGTTGCCCCCCAGCTGTTGCAGGATATTTGTGGCTATCTGGGAACAGCTGGTTAGCCTCTTCGGCAGCTAAATCTAGTGTAAGGGTAGCCGGAGAAGATGAAGAAAGGGTTCTTGAAATAAAGGCTCCGAGGCTGAATTGAGCGACTCTGCCCTGCTGAATATGGGACTGTCCAGCCTGACTGTCTCCCAGAAAAATAACATCTCTTGTAGAAAACAATGAGAAAGGGAATGCAGTACCGGCTGTGCTTCGTGGCTATGTCCTTAAATCAGTGAACCTGAATTTATAGAAGTGAACCACCTGTCAGTTCCCTTGTAGGGGATTTTTTAAAAAGCAGCAGCATTCCTTTACATCACAAGCCTTGTCAGGGCAGTGCAAACAATGGCTCTTTTTCCATCATGTTACCTGGCTAGAAACAGTGAATAAGAACATATGAAAAGATTTTTTTTCCTGAGCAAGCTCTCCTACAGAGGGGCAGGAGTAGCACTCATCTCAAACTGGCTGGGCTGCCTGGAAAGGTTCAGTCTGGGATCTGATGGCAGTACATGCTTGTTTTTACGCATTTGGCAGGTATCTATTTGCGTCATCTCCCCACTTCCCCCAAAACTGTTGGTCCCACTAGTTTCACTCACGTGTGATGAGAGGCAAAAGCTTTAAATATGCTAAATCTTCTTAAAAAATAACTGCCAAGGAAACAAAAATTTTCTTTTCATTCCAACTGATGGAAACACTGGAGAATAAGCTCACTGCCTGGAGGCACAGGGGAACGCACCCAGGAGGAGATCCCGCTAAACCTCCTGGAAGCAGAGAGCGTCCTTGCCTTGGGAGCTCGCGTTGTCTTAGATAGCAAAGTCAATCCACCTTGGGCTGCTGCTGGATTAAACAGGGCTGCTTCAGTTCCTGTGCTGGTGGAGATGCTCCTTCGTAAGCATAAGCAGATGCTCAGATGTTTGTTGTTGTGTAAGTTACCTTCTTACTGCCTTAATTCGTAACAGCACAATGACATTGCTACGAACCATGTGTTTGTTTCCCTGGTAGGACATGCTTGTTAATCTTGGGATATCTACTGCTCATCTGTTCTTATTTCATGCGATATTTTCAAAAATAATATTCAAGCAATTTTCCCAGCCTAGTTTAAACACGTTCCACCACAACTTCGTTTCAAACCTTTCATCTCTGCTTTGCTCATCGTGGAGCATTCAGATTTGAAGAGGTTAAATCAACGTACGGCAAGGTAGGAAGCGGCTTGGTTGATCTGCCTTTAAGCTGTGTGTTCACTTAGAGAAGCCAGTGGCCTAACCAGCTTCCTTGCTGGCCGAAAACAGATAAAATTCCATGTTATTCTTTTGCTGTCCTTACATCCAGAGATTGTAATATAGACTATAATTAATCCTGATGCAGCTCACGCAGCGGTTTGCAGCTCTTGTTGGTACTGCTGCGTTGCTCCAAGCAGAAGCAACTTGCATGGTGGCTTAACAAATTGACTGCTTAGAATTGTTTAGAGTACTCATTTTTCTTTTAGACGATTCTTTTCTTGGAGGGATGAAAAGCTTTTAGTAGGCTGCTTTTTATTGCATCTATGGGCAAGCAGAAATATGTTAAGAGAGGACACAGAGTTTATCTTTACTTCATTTGCATAAAAATACAATTCAAACTATTTTCTTTTTTCCAGTGCCGTTTTCCATATTTTTCTCTCCTCAAAGATAGCAGTAGAAAAATCAAAACAAACAGAGTTATGTTAAATTGGTGCATGTCATAACACAGCGAGATCTTTCGCACCGTAGGATCCTGGGGGCAAGTACTGTGTCCTGATCTGTTCATATGGAGTACAGAAGACTTGAACTCGGGAAAAACAGTTGACTTTGGGTATTACCATATTAAGATAAATGATGCTATGCTGTGTTCTTGGAAGTCAACAGAATTGTTTTAGTAGTCTTAATTTGTTCACCGCTTATGCTGTGTAACAATGCATTCACAATTTCAGCGTCACCTCGTGCAGAAACGAAAGAAAAGACTAGAAGTTGGAACCTTATTTCCCTGAACCTTCCAGATAGATTTAGTCTGGCTGCCATAACTAGTTGAAATTATTATAATACACTCCTTATTTCTTTTCAGTTTGGGTTTGGTTTTTTTTTGGTAATATGACACTTGAATAAGATTGCAGGATATTCTGGCAGCTTGAAGTCAAGCTATTTCTCCCCCTAAAACCAGTCATTTTGAGTTATTTGAGGTAAAACACCTCTCTAATTTTCTATTTTCAGGTATCTGTTTAACACACTTACCTTTTCTGAAGGTTGGGTCTCTGCCCGTGTTTTGGTAAAGAATGCACACAGTGGGTGTGTAAACTGTCTGAAGCAGTATCTAATACTGAAATAAAAGAATGTTTTCCCTAGTCCCTCTTAATTGTATTACTTCTAGGAATTCCAGCAATGGTAGACTTTATGGAATTAGTATTTCTTCTATCTTTTGTTTCCCTTTGCTCATTATCCCTTCAAAAAAACGTAGCAGCTTTCCCATGTAGGTTTTGTAGCTCCTACTCATTGCATAAGGTATATATATTTTACCAAAAATAAAATAAATACTTAATAAATGTTTGTGCTTGGGCATCCGAGCTACAGGGTTGATGAAAACCTGCAGGGTGCATTGCAGACATGGCGTGTCCTGAGGCTGAGGGGGGATTTCTTTTGCCAGATCCTCCATCGCATGTCCTAGAATGAGCTCTTCTGCTCTGACGGCAGGGGACAAGTGGCCTGTGCGGCTTTGTTTGGGGATTTTTATATTTTTAATACAATTTTTGCTGTTGCTTCAGTCAGAGGGCTGCGTCAATTAGGGATTGCTTGTGTCTGACTAGAAACCAGAGAGAATAAGTTATGTTTTGAAGAGGCATACTGTGAAAATACAATTAGGCAGTCATGCCATTGTTACCGTTTTATATTTACTTGTTTAGGGTCTATCACCTCTTTGGAAAGCATCAGTTCTTTATTGCTTCATTAAATACTGTCGTCTCCTCCCAGTTCCCTCCCATCTCTATTTAGATAGATTGGACACATCTTGTTAGCTTTCTCCTGCTGATGATGGGGGACCAAAAAGTCATTTAAACATATTTGGCAGGCCATACATCTTCATGCTATCCAGTAATAATTCAACAGAAAAAGAAGTCTTGTGACCGCAGGCTAAATGAAATTATATTAGGGCTCTGTGCTCCCTGTGGGCCAGAATCCTGTTGTCTCGCTTGATGTAAATGAGAGGGGCATTTGAGCAGTGTAATCAAGTGTCCTGATTTGATGTAAAACAGAACCAACGTTCTGTACAGTAATTTTACTTCTTAGCTAGGCCTCTTCTAACTCTCTGAAATTAAAAGCATGTTGTGTTGAAAACGGTTCGTTTTCAGAGTGATAAGACCAATGTTTACAGTTTATGCCAGGGAATGGTACTCAGAGAGGCTCTTGCTTATACTTATTGCCATAACAACCAAGGTCATCTAATTTCGTTATTTGCCCCATTGGAGGGTTGGAAGCGGAGAAGCGTAGAGGGATCCCACCTGCGGGGAGGCACGGACAGGACAGGTGACCAAAAACTGACCAACAGGGGTATTCCATCCCATCTGCCCCATGCTCGGTGTAAAAGCTGAGGGATCAAAGGGTCAAGACTCTTTCTGCAATGGCCGACGTCCGAGGAGGACNGGTTGGGGGGGAGCATCTGTCACCGGCTGTTGGCCAATTTGGCCAGAACCACGACAACAAGATGGAGAAATGATCTTCAGGGTTCTTGACTGGAGGGCCGTTGTCTGAATGCCCTCAGGTGGGCACAGGCTCATCAGTGAGAAAGGCAAAAAGTTTTGCGGAGGCACCTCAAGTGAGATCCCGTGCCTGGCAAACTTTGAATCTGCTTCTCTGGCAATAAACAGGAGGAGAGAAACCGAGAGCAAACAGGGATGATGGGCAAGGGTGTTTCCATACTAGGAGAAATCAAACATGATGTTCATCACCGCTGTTGCAGTAGTAGAAGCTGAGGTATAAACAGGGCACAGACATTTTTATTGCTGTGCCATCAAACCCTGCCCAGGGAGATTAAGGTATTATTGCTGGAGGTAGCAGTCAGTGTAGTCAAAGGAGCGTCTAACCTCAGTGAAGAAATTATCTAAGCTTTTTGCTACAATAAAATTTATTTTTCCCAGCGTTAAATAAAAGGGGAGGATGTGTGTCTGGGGTGGGAGACATGCCACTCCCAGCTCACTCTGTGCTGCTACCCGCCGTCACCGAGCTTTCCTTTCAGCTGTAAACTCTCATAGCAGTTACATTACCGTCTGGGGCAGCAACTTCTTCTGGGTTGCATTTATTTATATGAGCCACACAAATCCTGCCGTTTTATTACCCAGCTCGTGGCTTATACATAGTTCAGGCTGAAGGGAGTGGGTCCAGAGGAGGCCCCGGAGATGCTGGAAGGGCTGGAGCCCCTCTGCTGGGAGGACAGGCTGAGAGAGCTGCGGGGGTTCAGCCTGGAGAAGAGAAGGCTCCGGGGAGACCTTAGAGCCCCTTGCAGTCCTTGAAGGGGCTCCAGGAAAACTGGGGAGGGACTCTGGATCAGGGAGGGGAGCCATGGGACGAGGGGGAAGGGTTTTACACTGCAAGAGGGGAGATTTAGATGAGATCTCAGGAAGAAATTGTTTGCTGTGAGGGCGGTGAGCCCCTGGCCCAGGTTGCCCAGAGAAGTTGTGGCTGCCCCATCCCTGGAGGGGTTCAAGGCCAGGTTGGCCGGGGCTTGGAGCAACCTGGTGTGGTGGGAGGTGTCCCTGCCCAGGACAGGGGGTGGAACTAGATGATCTTTAAGGTCCCTTCCAACCCAAACCATTCCATGATTCCATGAGCAGTGCTGAGCACAGCAGGGAACCGAACTGCCTAAGTATGCTGGATGTCTCTTAACCGGGTGTATTAAATTATAATAACCTCGTGTGCATCAGGATTTTAGCTTGGAGTCCCAGTTTTGTGTATTATATGTATTAAATTCAGTCCAGCAGCAGGGTGAACGTCGGGGGCTTGGATCACAGAATCACAGAATCTTCATGGTTGGAAAGGACCTTTAAGATCGAGTCCAACCAAACAACCTACAACCTCTGCCACTAGAGCATGCCCTGAAGTGCCACATCTAGATGTTTCTTAAACACCTCTAGGGATGGTGACTCAACCACCTCCCTGGGCAGGCTGTTCCAGTGCCTGACCACTCTTGCAGTAAAGTAATTCCTCCTAATATCTAACCTAAACCTCCCCTGCCGCAACTTCAGACCGGATGCTCCGGGCAGGCTCTGCCCCTGCAGCGAGGTTGGCATCTCTCCCTGTGGCCTCAAGCACAAAGAGCATCACTTGCTGCTGCTGGCAGTGATACTGTTTTGTGGTGTTTAAATGCAAAGGGACATGTACCATCAGTGGAGCTGGTAAAGTTATTGGAGTCAGTGGAGCTTTTCTAATGTACAGCCAGTGTTTGTCTACAGTGAAACTCGGGGCTGCTCTGCTCACCGTTACACACAGATGGGAAAGCGTCTATGGCCACCAGGCAGTTTTCATGGGCCGTGATGCCAGGTGGCCTCTTCCATGATTATTTTTGCTACTGTGAACTAATTTCCAGTATTGTATTATCAATATTTGTTCTCCTTCTTCCATTAAACTCTTTCTCCATCACCCTCCATTCTCAGTGGCTTCAGCAGTGATTTGGTTGCTGTTTAAGGATTTGATCCGCTTGTAAAAAGCTCCATGACAAAAAATCCTGACTCCTTCCAGGTGTCAGATCTGATGTCAGGTTCTGCAAATTCTTTTACAGGTGTTTGCATGGTTGTAAAAAAAAAAAAAAAAAACCAAACAGAAAAAAAAACAAACCCAACATCAGAGAACCCCCAGACCAGAACCCTGAAATTAAAATGGCAGGACAGGAGAAAAAACGCGTAAGAGAAGGGAGTTCAGCTCTATTGTCGTTTTAGAAACTTCATTATCTAGTTATGGGCTTAGATATTGCTATTGATTTCACATAGAAGATACTCAGATACTACAGTGATGCAAATCATATAAAACCCTAAGACAGATAACTGCAAAAATATAATAAGGTGGTGGTTACACCTTAGATTTTTAGTGAAAACTTCCACTAATAGATAGAAGCCTGTAATAAAATTGTTCCTTAAATGAATTATTATTCAGGAAATTTCTGATTGGTATAAATCCCCATTATGTCATACTCCAATTAAATTAGACATGATATTATTTTATGTGAGATTGTAATTAACTAAGCTGGAATTTGGCCAAGTAGCCATAATTTATATCTGGACTGTGAAGAGATGTATGAGAATTTTAATATTTACAGTTCATTGAGAACTACCTGAGTTTTCCATTCATCCAGAAGACAATATTTTGCCTTTCATTCATCGTTAATATCGTAGAATTGACTTAAGACTTCTTTGTGACTCCTACCTTTTAAGTTTACCTTCTTTCAAACCTTTCTGTGTCTGTGAAATGTTATCTACGTGTTTGTTTAAGGGGTGACGTTTCAGCCAAGCGAATTTTTTTTGGATGGTAAAAATGCAAAGGTAAAATGGCAATGCTTTGCGCATGTGAGATCGTGCTGTGCACCCCCGTGCGCACCGGAGCTACGCAGGGAGCCAGCCCAGCGGAGAGGGAGCTCAAAGTCCGAAAGATAAAAAGATATCGGGATCGATACTTTCTGAATTAGGATTTTTTCTATTTTATAGGATTAAAAATGTGTCACGAGTGACCCAGAAGAAAAATGTAGACTGGAGGCAAAGTAGAAATAATTGCCGTATCTAATAACTTCCAGGTGTCCGGCAATATTTTGAGTAAAAGGTTAAAGTGCTAGTTTCCAAGCATTACATATTACGAGTTTCAAAGGGGTGTTTTGTTTTTGGTTGGTTGGTTGATTCCGTTTTTTCTAAATTGGTGCAAAAGCAGGCTTTTGTGGAGAACCGTCGGAATAACTTCCTGCTTTTTTTGAGATGAATGCCTTTATAAACGTGATTTTTAGTAGTTCTGAAATGGGAAGGACATAGTGTATTTTTCAATGTAGTTTTAAATCATTCTAGTTGCAGGCTTAACGCAACCAAATCTGTTGTATAGGAGTAGAAATTAGCAGACAAGGTAGTTGGGCACGGCAAGCCATTTATGGGTCTTTACAGGATTTAACAGATTTATCACGGAGTTAGCGTTAATAACCGCATAATGTAGTTCAAAGTCGCCCATCATCGTGGTGTGGTATTTCTTCGCTGTGGATTGGCTGGTCCATGGCGGCAACGGAGAGAGGAAAATTCTTGAAAGCTCCAATGTTTGCATGCGCGTCCTGATGGTATAAAAGTAGTCCTTTGTGTAGGCCTGGAATGGGATCCACCTGTGTGGAAATGGCTATAGTTTCATTTTAAGACAATATTAACTACAACCGGTCCAAGTCATACACCTCTAGTCAAAGACATGAGATCTGTTCTGCGCAGCCACTCATTACTGTCAGCAGCAGAGTCATTTAATAACCTCGCAGAAAAAAATTAAACAAGATAATACTCTAAGATTAACCAAAAAAACCCCAAAATGTTAAACTTGTCAGCATATATTTGCTTAGATCCCAGTGAATAAAATCCTATTGGTTCTTTCTCTGTCTTTAATAAAAACAAATCCCCTTTCTCACCCAGCAGCTGTCAGCAATGGGGAACTTTACCCTGCAGATTATTGTTTATTGAATCCTCAAGAAATTGAATTGTTCATTATGTGTGTCAGCTGTAGTTTACCAGAACACTTCTGTCCCTCCAGGAAAGAGCTGATTGCTGTAAATATATAACTGATTTAGTCTAAAATGTGAGAAATCCAGATGCAGTCCTAGAGCGTGTGTATTCCTCCTTTCCTTTTAACATTATTGTAGAAAATTTATTAATAAGTGTACAGCATTGACTGCCCATCACCCATAAAAGATTCAATTTACAAGACAAAAATATATTTTTAATTAAAAGAACCCTTTCTTTGCATGAATATGGCTTGTGTTAACTTTTACCTTTTTCTTCCTTTTTACCCATACTTCTTCATCCTAGCACACGGTTCATGTCTCCTCATTGGTGTGTGCATCCCGATCAACCAAACTTCCTCTCAGTCTAGAAGGGTCGATGCTCTTTCCAGAAGTGAGAAATTCCATTTTTACGTGACTTTATACCCATGTAAAGACTTGTCCACCTCTTACTTCTCCTAGGCAGAGCGGGGGGGTTCCTTCAGCTCCACGTCTGGGTGCTGTCAGCGGGTAGCCTGGGGCTGTTTCTGGTGTGCAGCATGATTCGTGTTGACTTGGCGTCGCTGGATCTGACTCCTCCTTTCGCACATGTTTTGGAGACTTGTGCGAGGACCGTCCCCTTCACAGTGGCCACTGGTGTGTGTTGGGATACGCTCGGGGACACAGCAAGTGGCAGGTACTGTGAGCGCGCACTGCTTTAGTCTCAGCACCAGTTAGGTGATGCCAGTTTTCCCAGTAGGTGCAAAGATACTCTCTTCCCAGCCTCCAGACCAACAAAGAAAACACCACAGCACTTAACTGCGAATATTTTAAAACAAAGTACCTGATTTGCAGTGGGATTGTTAGTTCTTTCTGTGGGTGGCATCAATGGAAACTATTTCAGAGCTGGGTGATCGCGTAGCCTGTACAACACACACCAGTGGTCTTATTGTAATGCCTTGATTCAGTGGAAGGTAATATTTAGTAAGCAGTGTGGGGGGGTTCTTTTGCAAATATTTTCCATGAAAGAATATGACTGTGAAGCTACGGGAAAGGAAACTTGGAAGGATTCATATATCAGACCTGAAAACCAGATAAAGATTCAAGTCCTGGCTCGTTCAACATGACACAATCCTTTTTTACTCTTTAATGATTGTGGAAGATAAATGCTGCGGCAGCAGCTTGCACAGTGTGAGAAATCTTGTAAGAATAAGGAAAGGTGGTTAGTGGAAGTCCCAGCAGGAACATATACTTCACAAATTGCAGAGGGATTTACGAGGATGAGGGGAAGGAGCGGAGCTGGATGCTCTGGGCATCAATTAAAGGACTCGGCGGAGCCTCTGTGTGCGTTGCTGGGACCTGCGAAGGGAGCCAGGTGATGCTCCACAGAATATTTGCGGAAGACTTCTTTGTTGGAAAAGGAGGATATTTATACAGTGATACTTTTGCCGCTTTTGGAGAACTTCAGCCTGTGGCTTTCGGTGGGAGATTGAACATGGGATTGAGGTTTTAGGAAAGATGTTTTCTGACATCTTATAATAGGTAGTGTGCAGAGATCCTCTCTTTCGGAGAGAAGCATCATGAGATTTTGTACGTGGTGCTGTAAACTGCCTGTAGCTGGTGAATCACACAGAAATAGAGTCAGGGTCTATTACATACCTTTGCAGAAATGCCAGTGTTGGGTTTTTGTGTGTGTTACATAGTAGTATCTAACACACTGCTGATCAGGGGATAAAGAAAATATAATCCTAAAGAAACTAGATTGGATGATAGAGGCAGGTATTGGGCAGGGTATTTTGAGACTAATTGTCCCCTTGGGTTTTTTCTGATAGTGTTGTTTGGTTTATTGGCATGTGCTAAATTGCACTGTGCTGTATTCCCCACTGGCACAGGGCAGTGGCTGGAAGCAAAGCCCGATGCCGGTGCTGCCAGATCCTGCGTCTCGCAGCAAGCGTTCCCGCAGAAAGCTGGTCCTTACCCAGAGGTGAGTAACTCAGCTTGCTCCCAGAAATGTACAGGTTTTCTTGCAGTTTATAAATCTCTGATTCTCAGCGGCACTTCAGCATCTTTGCTGAAACTCTCCTGGTGCCAGTGGGACAATCAGCGACCCTCCGTGCTGCCAGTCCGGAGGGACAAGGCAAAATAATCAGTCGAGGACTGCAGAATGAGCTTATACATTGGCAAGGTTGACTCAGTAGTGGATTTTAAAATCCTTTTATGCAGTCCGACCTTTCTGCTTGCGTGAGTGATAGAGATGTTCTTCAGCAGAGAGGGTGTATGTATGTGTGATAGCCACGAGCCAGCCCTTGTGACCCACCAGTTGTCTAGAAGCCGATAGCACCTGAGATATAAAAATATCCAAAACCTGCCAGGGCAGGAGACCAGAGACTCCTGCTCTGAGGTGACTAGTAAGATCTCAGTTCTTCTGAGTTTTCTTTTTCCATCTCCCAACCTTGTTTTTCTTCCTGGCCTCCTTTGGACATCAAAAATAGTTCCTGTGATGGAAAAAATCCATTTAAGCCCCTTTTCTGTTGAATCAGTAAACAGATGGATTGCATTGTGTTGAGTGCTTGGCGATGGAAGTGGTAAGTGCTGGGTTCCCGGATGCCTGAATTAACACTTAGGACTCTATATAGCCAGCTGCAGCAAAATAATTCTCTAAGCCTCATATACGTGTGTATGTGTATTTGAGGTTTTTAGAAATCCATAATGTTAATATAGCCACCTTCCATGTTTTTCCAAGACGTGCTGTTTAAACCTTCTAGACAAATGTGGATAAGTTTATTTTGCAAGTGTCCATATAACATGCGCTCCGTTAAAAACGTGTGGTCATGTAGAAGCAAGAGCTGTGCACGTAAAACAGCTGCCCCAAAGCACTCTCTGGCGGTCTGGTGGCATTGCTATTTTATAAATTAAGTGCTGTAAAACTGGTGGCAAAAGTTGTTGGTTTATTTCGTAAGAATCCTTTACCTGCTGTGGCTTGCAAGTCATTTTCTCCTCCTCAACCAAGCCCTGATGGTGAAAGCCTGCAAAGTAACCCACAGCTGCTTTCTCACTGCTCGTTCATTCTAGGACAGCACAGCTGCTGTAGGACCCTGTGTATTTTTCTTATCTCGTGAGAAACATTGCCATTTGGGGTAAATATTATGCAGTTGCTAATGGGCTTAAAATTCATTTCAAGTTTTCCAATTACATATTTCATTTATTTCATGAATGTGAAATGACACTGCAGAGAGCAAAGCTGTTAGCTGGCAGGCACCGAGCTAGGAAAGGTTTCACTTCTGCATTTTGCATTTAAACACGCAAAATTAATTAGTGAGAGTGGTTCTTGTTTACTGTGAGATGCCTTACATTTCTCTGGCTAAGATCTTGATGAGTACCTACCCCTTCTGGTTTATGTAGCAGGGAAAAAGATGGTCCCTAATGACCTAATCTAAGATGTGCTGTACTGACCTTAGGTGATGGCTGGTGATGGGTTTGGGAGTTGCTTTGGGAACAGGAATACTTTGCAATGGACAACCTGTGATGGAGGAGAGTACATTTTATTAGTTATTTGTCTTATGCTAAGTATGGCTTTTGCTGATGGTCATAACCATGAATAGCACTTGAAAAACTTGTGTTGGTTGACAGCTGGCTGAATACGAGCCAGCAGTGTGCCCAGGGGACCAAGGCGACCACCAGCATCCCAGCCTTTATTGGGAATAGTGTGGCCAGCAGGACTGGGGCAGTGACCGTCCCCCTGTACTGGGCACTGGGGAGGCCCCACCTCGAGGGCTGTGTCCAGGTTTGGGCCCCTCACAATAGGAAAGACATTGAGGTGCTGGAGCGTGTCCAGAGAAGGGCAACGGAGCTGGTGAGGGGTCTGGGGCACGAGTCTTGTGAGGAGCGGCTGAGGGAGCTGGGGGTGTTCAGCCTGGAGAAAAGGAGGCTGAGGGGAGACCTTCTCGCTCTCTACAGCTCCCTGAAAGGAGGGTGTAGCTGGGGGAGGGGGTCGGTCTCTTCTCCCAAGGAACAGGCGATGGGACAAGAGGAAACGGCCTCAAGTTGCACCAGGGGAGGTTTAGGATGGATATTAGGAAAAATTGCTTCCCTGAAAGGTTTATCAAGCATTGGAACAGGCTGCCCAGGGCAGTGGTGGAGTCACCATCCCTGGAGGTATTTAAAAGACGGGTAGGTGTGGTTCTGATGGACTTTTTTAGTGGTGGTTTTGTCAGAGTTAGGTTGATGGTTGGACATGATGATCTTAATGGTCTCTTCCAACCTAGATGATTCTATGATTAAGGATCTGGACCATCTGAATCTTCTCTGGTAATTGGTGATGAAGTCTCGGCTTACCATAGGCTAGTGGTGGTTGGAGGCTTGAGGCAGAGTTGGGTAAAGAAGAAGATATTTCTAGATATTTCTGCATTTCTAGATATTGAGCACTTTGGCTTCTTCTACTATGCAATCTACTTGATAGTTTTCATCTAAGTCAGATGAAGAAAAAGTCTGGTATGTTATGACCGACCTTGGCATAGTTTAGCTTGCCTCCCCTCTCGCTTCTGCACATTTAGTGCTGACCAAAGATTGCCCATCTGCATTTGAGTCTGTTCTCACCTTTTGCAAAATCTGGTTCTGTAAACCTCATTGTAAGTGGCATCTGTCGTGCGCTGCAGCTCAGCCTTTTACTGCTGCAGACTATCAAAACGCTCCTCCTTGTACATCGGGAGGGGGAAGGCAAAGCCTCTGCCAGCCGCCGTGTGCAGGTGGCTTCGGTGATAACATCCACCGTCAGGAGTGACCCCCCGGCAAAGCAGAGAAGGGAGAAGCTGGCATCTGCTAACCCGTCTTTCTGTTGTTTGGCCGGTGTAAGTTTGGCACAATAGGTGTTCTAGGACTGACGTAACTACTGATGGAGCCTATGGAGCTCCACGCAGCCCGAGGCAGTTTATAGACTCCTACAGTTCGTATTGTAATACGCATGTTAAACCTGTGACATTAAAAAGAAGCTTTTCACCAATTAGCTTACATTGTTACTTCTCTACTTAAATTACACACCACGCTGACGCTTGTGCCATGCCATTCAGTTCAAGAAAAAAGGATTACGGAGGGTTACTGAGAGTTACTCCATTCTGGGTGGATTTGTGCTCAGTACAAAAATACCTGTTGTGTTGTTCTAACCTACCTTGTCCTCTACCATTACTTTCCAGGACATCTAGGTTAACGTTTAGGGTCTCTTTTCTCTTTGTCTCTTTCTCAAGATCATGGGTTTGTGTCCATTTTTTCTTGTAACGTGCCTGGCTTTGCCTGCCAAGCTGTTCCTTACTGCAGGGTAATCATTGAATTAATTGCATATATAGCTTTGAAAAACAAAACGTCTTGCTGGTCCTCACTCTTCGCTCCAGAGAGTGTTAGGGAAGAATACCAGGTGATATGGGCCACCTTGTAAAGTGCATTTAAATGTCCAAAAAGGACATAAATACATGGTGGGATTTTAGAAGCACAAGAGCAGATTTTCAGTGGTTTCTCAGTGGGAGCTGGGGATCTGCTTGGGTGTCCCTGAAATTCATAGAAGGTGTTTATCCAAATCTTTAAAAATTGACACTATGTTAAAAAATGAAGAATAAATTATAATAAATAATGAAATGAAGGTAAATAACTGTCCTGGTTTATAATTCTGCATCGAGTGAAGCCACAAAATCCTGCTCATTTTTTAGCTGTTGATGAATTGCGGCAGATTCATAAAATCCCATTTAGGGCCTTAATGTACAGATCTTCTGCTGTGTTACACCTGGAGAGAGACCCGAAGGTGGGGGTCGGTCAATGCTGTTCACTGATTGAATTTGCAAATCAAATGTAGGTCCTGGGAGTACAAACCCGGAGACGGGCAGAGGTGATGCAGTTGGTCCCAGCCCACGATAAAGAGCCATGCCGTCTTCGAAATCCGAGTGTTCTGGGGGTTTATTCTGCAGACTGAAAAGAGGAATTAGAGTTCTTTGTTCAGTGATCAGAGCAAAAAAATGTGCATGTCAGAAAAATGCATTCACATCTTTATTTCTCATTTGTGCATGAAAAGGATCAATGAGAACAAATGCTTGGTGCAAACATTAGAGATGATAAATTATTTTGGATATCTTTTTCACAAAGCATAGGAAGCAGTCGGGTAAGACCCAGCAGCTGAGTATCCCACTGTTTCATAAAAATCTTAACATACTTCTTAAACCCATGGTTCTTCCCCAATCTAAGATACACAGAAAGAAAAATAATTTAAGTTATTTCATCTCAAGCTGAGAGTTTTACCTTCTAAAAACTGACAAACTGATTTACAAGGTTTCTCCTGTAAGTCCCTTAAAGTAAATTACCTGTCACAAGGGTCGTGGATCCCTGTCTGCATGTTTGAATAAAATGTGTAACAGATTTATAGCATTAATAATGGGGCTGTCTTTGGAAGCTCTCAATTTGCAACAGTAAGAGTGGAATGATGGCAGTGTGGTTATTTAGCACCCTGCCTGTCTTTCGTCTGAAGTTCTGAGAACTCCTCGGCTGCTGATTATTTAAGTTGTGCTCAAGAGCATCGACCTTTACTGGAAAGCCTAAAAATCCAGTTACCTGAATGGAGAGTCAGCACTGGAAAAGCTTTGGCTGGAAGAGGAGAGCGCCTGGGGAAATTGGGTGGTCCCATAAAGCAGTGCCTCATCGTTAGATTTTACTATTATTTTTCCATGACCAGGGGAAATGTGCCATGAAAGCTCCACTTCTTGTGCCACTCATGCCTATTTTGCCGAACTGAGTGATATTATCGGAAAAGCGTAGGAAGAAAAAATTTTTTACGTGCCCAACGGAAGAGTACATCTGCCAGTGCTTGTTTCTGCGGTCATCACCACACAGGAAAGTTAGCATGCAATAAAATCAACCAAATATTGCGCGAAAGTTGGAGCAGTCTTGTCATCAACCCTGATAGACTTTTATATGAATTCAGAGTATCCTCTTTAGCCCAACCGTGAAGTAGCCTGTGGCCATCCTGGCATCTCTTCCTCTTTGGACACCCTCCCAGCGTCCTGATTTCTGATGGGGACCTCCCAGGATGAGGAGTGCCCATGGCTGCCCACGTCCCGGTCCGTACGGCTGGTGGTAGGTGCTGAGCATACGAGGGGCAGTGCCCAGCAGATGAGGTGAGGATGCACCTTTTCATTTTCTTCCCTGATCCTTCAGTTGGCAAAAAAAAAGCTCCAGATCAACTGACTGATTCAAGCCATGTGGATAAAATTTGATACCATTCCTGCAGTAATGGAAATAATGAAATTGGTATTTTAGAGCCTCTCTTTAATAAAATACACTATCATCAGACTAACGTTGTATCTCTGCAGAAATCCATATAGTCGTGCCTACGTCTCTGAAATTAGACTGGAGCACTTTGAAATAAAATCCTGCACTTTATGAACAATTCCAGCTGGGGCCTGCTGTAATGATCTTCTATATCAGACAGGGGTGAGTGTCACCACAAAATAGAAGTAGCTGCTTTTCCATGCATACATAGACTATTGTTTTATATAAACGCATGCTGCAGAGCCCCAGTGACACAGCCTGTATATCTTACTCATCTGACAGGAGTTTACATTTCATTCTCATTTATCTGTAAACAATCCACAGAGCTCCGTGGCAAGTGAGAGATGGATGGAGTCACTGATGGGAAATTTAATGCGTATCGGAAAGGCATGCAGAGACATTCAGATATACATCCTCCTCTTTTCTTTTTTTTTTTTTTTTTTCTTTTCTTTATCCAGATGAGCTTGCTAGAAGCTTGGACAAAAGCATCATTCGCTTTTGATGAAGCAAAGGGTCGTACATAGGCAGAGCTGCCTGCGTGAACAGCAGCATGACGTCTCAGAGCTGGGCAGCAGCTGCCATGAGTCCGTACCTAAGTTGTATCTTCTTGAAGCTATCAAAAGAGACCGCAGACCATGGCTTGAGGAAATCAGACCTTTCCATCCTGTGGGAAGGAACACCTTTTTGCCCATCTTTGGCACTTCTCCTTGCTCAACTTCATTAGGTTCCTGTTGGCCCATTTCTCCAGCCTGTTGAGGTCCCTCAGTAAAGTTCAAAAAGCTCTTCTTTTTGAACTTTACAGAGGTTCATCTCTTGGGTTGCTGGGTAAAATCTGGTTTGTAGTAATTGAACTTTTTCAAATTACATCATGGTGCTTTATTTTTTCCCTTGCTATCTATATCATCATGCCCTGATGCATCTTCAGGATGAAAATCATGCCTGTAGTTCACAGCCTCTGCTTTCCCCCGGTGTGCGAGGTGAGCGTCCATGGAAAATCACAGGAAACCCTGCGGTTCACTGGAAAGCTTCCTCTGGTATTTCACCAATATCGCTTCCCAAGTGCTAGAGGTATTTAGGGCATGAATGTGAAGTGTTTAATGGCAGTGTAATAGAAGAGGACACAGGTTTGTCTTTAGTGCAGGTTGCGCTGATCGGGAAAGCTTTCCTGCATTTTCACTAGGTGGAATGGGAGAAATAACGAGGTTTTAGGAAATGTAAAGAAATAGAAAAGAAATTCTTGAAATGCAGTAGTTGCGCTTCAAACTGGAATCTCGTTCACAAATCTATTCACTGTACTATTTGCTCACACACAAACATATGTAGTAAGGCCAAAGTTAAACTATTCTATACTTCAATTAAAAATAAAAAAAGAAAGCCGGAGAGACCTGCATTAAGAAAAATACAAAAAAAAATGTTTGAAAAATTGCTACAAAAGTTCTGAAAATACTGATTTAAAAGGGCTTTGTGTTTTGATGGAGACAACAGAAGATTTCAGTGCCATCATTTCACCAGAAGCTGACCACATCCATGGAACTTATAAAAATCAAGAGAAAAATAAGCCTGGGGACTCCCTTACTGGGGACCAAGGTCCAAGGTCAACCTGCTGTGCTCCCCTGGAGCTCCCTTCACCAAGGAGGCACAGCTCAGCCCAGCAGCTCTACTGGGCACCGTTCCTGCATCAGCCCGATATCCAGGTTTTCCTCTCATATGTACCATTAATGACTGGAGAATTAGGGAATAGAGAGTAAAGCAACATAAATATCTTTGGACAGGGGGATGGTTGGATGGTATCCTCTTCAGTACGGCTCTGCATGGGCCATTTAGATATAGGCACATTGGCACCTGGCTTTGAAATTTTGCCTTGGAGGTTTATTCTAGCACATTAGGTGTATGATAACACATAGGTGTATGATAACACATAGGTATATGCCTTATCTGGAGGGAAGGACAAGAGGAGGTCAGGCTGGGAGGGACATAGACATCTGAAGGACACAGCAGAATTATTACAGAAACAGGCAAGGTGACCTTTCCAACATTTTTTCACTGGATTGAGGAACGGAGGAGCCACTACTGCAAGACTGCACTTGCAAAGAACGGGAAAAGCTGCCTGGGCCAAAAACACAGCACGGGTGGTGAAGGCGAGTGCTCTCTTCTTCTCATCAGCCTGTGTGGGTGCTCCAGGGCTGCGCTTCTCCGGGAGGGAAAAAGCCTTCTCCTCCGACAGGGCAGCGAAGGGGAATCTGCACAAAGGGTTTCTTTTCTGTCTTATTCTTCTGACTGCAAAGGAAATAAGAATACGGTTCTGAATTTTGCCTACAGACAGAACTGGTATAATCTGTACATCGTTTGCTTTGCTAGGTTTTGCTGCTTTATGTATATGCATGTATTTGAAGTAAGGGATGTGGTTGCACTGGGTTAGAAGAACTGTATGGAGGTAAGTTAGCAAAATTGGAGAAAAAGTGAGCTGAAACAGTATCAGTCAACTATATGCCAGTATAGATGGTATGAACTCAAGAGGGCTTTTGCCAGTATAGGTGATGGGATAAAAAATTACGCTGTGAAGTGAGATAGTCCCGTCTGAGGATGGTCCTGTGCCATCCTGCTTCTTTCACAATGTAGGGAAAATTCAATCCTAAATAAACTCTGTGGCATCTCTCTGTGCCGGGCGGTGACTTTCCCAGCACAGTCACACAAGTATTATCTGCCTCGTGGCAGAGCTGTAGTTAACCCCCCAAAAAAGTAAGATAAAACTACAGACAGCCTTGAAATTTTTAATGCATTCTAGAAAATTTTAGTGGAATACCAACACTAATATGATTGTTTCAACACTATTAATAGTCCCAAAGTAGTATTTCTGTATCATGCTATGGAATGAAATACCAGTGCTGGGTATTTTGGCTTATTTGCAAACCTCCTGCCAATGCATCTGAATTAAAAAAACCCAAACACTTCCAGTGGAGTAAGAAATAAGGCATGGGTACAATATTACATTTCCACAGCAATGTATATTGCATTATTTTTAATTACATTAGTTTACCTGCCACGTAATTACTCTGCAAATGTATTCCTGAGTAAAAGATGGGTGGATTTGTTTGCACTGGTATCTTCCATTCCAAAAGTGTAACGGACAGTACTTTTTGGTATGTTTTATATGTGCATAACTTAACTGGGAAATTTGTTAGATCTTTAAATGCAAACTGTAATTTTAAATATCGCGTGTGTTCATTGGCGAGTTGAGGTTGCTTTCTCTGCTGCTGATTGCATTGCTCAGTTCACGCTGCGCTGCCGATTTCACTGGGAGTGCTGTACTGGCCAGGAAACTTTTATTTTCCTAAGAAAATAAGCAAATGGGACTTCAAAATGAATGGACGAGGAAGGTCATCTCCACTGCTGTTGTGAAAGGGGAAGTTCAGTGAGGGGGGATGATGATGATGATATACCACAATTAAAACTACAAAGCCATAGAGAAAGATACACCTGTATGAACCTGGCCTAGGGCAGGATCAATCTGTTGATTTATTTGCTCCATTGCACCAACTTCTAGTGGGTATGGCTGCAACACTAGGTTTTTATCCAAATGTCGTGTTCTATGTAGTGTCTAGGTAACATCTGTGCATGGTATCTTGCGGTAATTTGAGATGAAGTGATACCTATAAAATGTGAAGTTTGCTTGCTTGCTTGGTTGATGTCTGGATTAAATTATCATAATTTAAAATTAGGCTATTCTAAACTATTAGAGCCACACGCAGAGCTGTTAATTTAATTTTATTACCTTATTACTTGTCCATTCAAGTAGCATGTGTGGTCCTTCCCGAGGAGTGTGACACCAATAATGTAACTACAGTGAGAAAGGAAATTAGCATTAAGATTCGATGTGGTTTTTCTATTGATCCTTCATTAGAGGTTTTCAGGGGTCTGCTGCTAGCCCTGGTGGGAGTCCTGGAGAGCCGATATGAGCTGCTCAAGATCTGGGAAATCAAAGGTACATTTGGCATTTGCGTAGTGTGAGGAGATTCTCAGCAAACGTTCCTCTCTGTTCCCAGCAGTCTAATACCTGGCACTGTATTGTAGAGAAGAGGTGAATTGATTCCTTAATCAGTACTCAGGTATGATTCAATGATTTTTCTGGAAAAGTGGAAATTTAGGACTATTAAGTGTGAGTGTCTGACCTGGGAACATCAAGCGGCAAGAGGCGTTGTATTCCTGCAAGACTGACCTTGCCCAAATTTAAAGGCAAACCTCAACTTTAATAATTTTGTGAGTTCTAATGCTATGTAGTTAACGAAATACCTGATTCCTGCCGTATAAGTTTGGGGCATTATCTACTGCTGTGAAAGTAACACTATGCTTTGTCCTGTTTTCCACACGCTGGACAGGCTTTTAGATGACCTTAGTTGACCATTGTCTTCGTTTAGCTTTCCCATCCCCGCCGTGTGGCGCCTGACTGGAATTTTCCTGCAGTTATTTTGTAGCTGTGCTCCATTTTGCTCTGGTGTGTGTTTTTCCCAGTCTTTCTTGGGTTGTGCGAGCCCGTGTCTGCCTTTTTTGTGTCCAAGGAGCTGGAGAGGGTTTATGTTTCTCTGGTGTGGGTTGAGTCTGTCTATAGGAAACATCCACGTCCTTCCCGTGGGATGCGAAACACCGGTCCAGTGTACCGGCAGCGTCGGTATTACTCTCAAATGCTATGGGATCTCGGATCCCTTTTTGTTATGAAACCATTTTATTCAAGGCTGTGCAATTAAAAAAAAAAAAAAGTCCAAAATCTATAATTTACTTACCAAGTAATGCGCAATATTCCTTCCTGGATTTGAGGTTTCTCTGTACTCACGCAAACTAAATGAAAATAAAGCTGTAATATCCAGCAGGGCGTTAATGCTGAATTGCTGCTTTACAGATATTGCTGGAATTTAAACACTGCAAGAACCATAACCAGAAAGTTAGAGGCATGCTCTGCTTAAGCAGCAGTCTGCTAATTAGATCTCTGAGCCTTGAAGTAACCTTGTCTGGGTTTTGTGTAGGTTTTTACGAGGAAAATCTTTAAAACCTTCCTCCATAATCTGAGTGTTGAATTTGTTTCTGAGGGCTTTGACACAGCAGTAAAAAACAGCCTATAATATTTGTAATATTAAATTTACTGTGTGCAATAACATTTATCACTGTCATAGTGATTATCTGCCTCTAATTAGGAAAGAGCAGAGAAATCTATCAGCCCCCAGTCACCACAGCGGTCGGGGTGGGGGGGGCTGGTTAACCTCACGTCGAAACCCTACAGTGGAAATAATGCTTTTCTGCTCAACCCACGTGGCGCTCTCCTGACACCTGTAAGGTGCCAGCTAACAGAAACTCATTAAAATGCATTTTTTTTAAATTTCTGATGCAAATTACCATGAAGTGTGCTTCATCAGTTAAAAAGGTTAAGCGCGTGCGTCCTGTTGCTCGAGCTGTGCAGACATGCCCACCCTCCGGAGCCACGGTGAGAGGCGGCCGTGCATCCCGGCACCGGCTGTGGGACGGTCCCGGCTGTCTGCTGCTGCCTCGGGGTTTGATGGCAGCACATTGCATGAGATGGCTGTTGTGTGGGATGGTTGTCCTGAGGATGAGGAGGCAGCCTGCGTCACTGGTGCATAAGTGGAAATTTTGGGTGATTGCAACCTCGTGTTCTCATAATCCTCGTGGGACAAAAGACGTTGCTCTCACCCTCTGTCCAACCTCTGCGTTCCAGGGAAGCTGTGGTTGCCCCATCCCTGGAGGGGTTCAAGGCCAGGTTGGACGGGGCTTGGAGCAACCTGGTGTGGTGGGAGGTGTCCCTGCCCAGGGCAGGGGGTGGCACTGGATGGGCTTTAAGGTCCCTTGCAATCCAAACCATTCTGTGATATCTACAAAGGTCCAGCCAGCATCGAGTGGCATTGTGTAGTGCTAAGTGGACATTGTGACTTGCTGAGTAGACTTAGAAACAGCACTTTGCTTCTTTCTACCTGTAATTTATGTACAGTTATATAGGCCTAGGAACTATTTCTGATTATTTTTCGTTCCAGTGATGGAGAATACCAATAAGGGCAGGTGCCTCGCTGCAGGTGTGGCCCATGGCTCTCGTCACAGGAGCATCTCATGGTGTCCTGCGTTGCAGGAGTGCCCTCTGCTTCTGTGGCTTCAGTGCAGAGAGAGGCTTTCCATGCCGTTTTCTGGTTGACCACCAGGTCCTTTTGATCCTTTTGTTTCATTGGTGAAGCCATGGCAGCAGTGATGTCCCTGCACAGAGAGAAGCATGAAGCTTTCTCTTGAGAAAAAAGCAGGAATGCTGCTGGAGAGTCTTGTATAAGCTCAAAGCAGGAGTTTGAGCAGCTGTTTAAAATAGATGTTATTCTGGAGGCTACGGAGGGAAAAAGCTTTTGACTTCAATTTGGAGAAACATTAAAATGCATGCCTTAAATCCTTCCATATTCAGCACCCAGTTGAGCATTTACTGGAGATCAAAACCCAAGCTCCTGAAATAGCACTTCTGTGTCCACCTGGATCCGGAGGGAGAGAGCTGGAGCAGAGCAGGCTTGAATGATGCTCGGGTGGGAAAGAGACACGGGAGCCAGTACGGTTTTAAATATTTCCAGAGATATATGGAACAGGGTTTGGTTAGTTTGTTGATCTATTTCAGTCTACAAGCAAAAAAATACCCAAGGCTGTGCTTTCACAACCCAAACTTCAGCTGCACTGAAATGATCGGTGGGGTGGGAACTAAGCCAGGCTTGCGCTTTGTTTCGGTGCTGCCTGCTGGGTGTCCAGCCCTAGGGATGGCATGGGAAGGGGAGATCTGGAACCCCTCTCACATGAAGCTTCTGCTTGGTGTTGTCCCAGTGTGTGACGAGGGCAGAGACCCTCACACACGCCACTGAGGACTTCAGACCTTGGTAGCACCACTTTCATCTCCCCTTGGAGAGCCACCTGCCATGCCAAGACGTGCTTTGGCTTCCTTGGCTCTCACTCCAGGCTGTCGGGAGCTGCCGCAGCACAAGCCCAGCCTGAGCTGGTGGGTCCTGCTGGCAGACGAGCTCTATGGGCTGCACATAACCGTATGGTCAATATAGGCATGGCCATATGGGGAGCATGGCCAGCCCTGACATGCTGCCCCACGGAGCCAGCCACAGCGGTGAGGAGGAGGAGGGAGCAGAGCCTGGGAAGCACCAGCCATCGCCTTCCCCCTGCTTTGCTCTGCTTCATCTTTAAAAAATGCTCTGGAGGTACATCTCCTCTGCTGGTACAAGTAACGTTTCATTGCTTTTGATGTTTCTGCCACCGGGTGTGGACCCACCACTGCGAAGTGGGATGAGGTCCCATCCCCAGCGGGATGCTACCGGGCACGGCTGTGGGTCGGAGGCAGCTGCCTGCAGCCGGAGCAGTGACAGAGCTCAGACGTTCCCTTACGAGGTGGGAAATTGCTGAACGTCACTTTGCAGCTCTGCGCAGCCGAACACGATTGCTGCCGAGACAGGGCTGCTCTGGAAAAGGTTGTAAGTGGAATGATGCCAGCCGGGGTGGAAGGTTTGCTGTAATATTTTCATACCTGGAATAACCCCGGCGTGGATGCATCGGACTCAGCACATTAATGTTTTGCTGGGATAGGTATTTCATTGAGGGTTAGTATAAGCTGTACCAGCAAAGCTCATTTTATGCCCCTATAAATGGCATGTGGACAAGGCAGATTTGCTGGTGTAGCTTATCGTTGCTGGACCACTATCAGCAGACTTTTCCTAGCAGGCACCTATCTTCAATTCTGTATACCCAGAATACTTTTGAAAATCTTGGAATAACTTGCTGAAGGCCTTTTAGCCAGCGATCCTTTAAGCATTTAATATTTAAATGCCTTTTCATCATCCTAGTATTATCGCCTACACTTACTGCTGTTCCCTGGGGTCTCTATGGAGGTAAGTCGGCCGAGCAGGTGTCAATGGCAAACCACACTGCTTCCACCCTGATGCTGGTCCTGGCTGCATCACCCAACGCAGCGATGCTGATAACGAGTAAGGGTTTCACAGTAACAGACAAAACCCTGTTTAAATGTACCCCCGCCAGAGGGTGGAGAAAATGCAAAGCAATATGTACCTCCCTCCCACTGGCTGTTGTGGGATGAAATATAATTTATATTTTTCCGGAGTAGTACAGTAAGTTATGTTTCTATATGAAGATGCCAACAAGGCTACAGTATGCCATTAATAATGAGCATGGAATAAATTATCCGCAGATGACATTTTTTAATTGAATTGCAATTTAATATCCCAGTAATATATTGCAATAATAAGAATATTAGGATGATTAAAATATATTTAAAACCTGAGCCAACTGAAATGCTAAGATCCAGTGCTGGGTAAAAGGCACATGATGTATTTATGTCTCGTTGATTCTCAAAAATGGGCAGGTTGTTTGGTGGTGTTTGGCTCTGCGGTGTCATAAAGTTCCTCTCTGGTGTGTGCTTGAAGTCTGGTTGTTGTCAGTTTTAAATGTTTCTTCACAACAACAGCAGTACAGGGCGCTACCTTAAGTGCAAGCATAAGCTATAATATATTTTGCATACGTCTAGCAGAATACGTAGGTAATGATTGCGTGGAAAAACCTTAGTTTCTTCCTTGTTTCCTCCGGGAGAGGACTTGGGTACTCAGCATCAGAGCCAAACTCCGCTGGAGTTGAGTGAGAGGATTGCTGTTGGTGAATTAGCTAAACTTGTTTATATGCATTTAGGATTGGTGACTCTCCCTGGGTGACTTGCCTAAATAGCACAAAGACAGCATGGGATGCAGTTAGGGAGCAGGTTGACTCCAATGTGATGTAAATGTCTTTTGTTTGCCCTGGAGATTTGACGAATTGCTTAAACAGACCAATCCTATGCATCTGTATAGCTCATACAATTCCATCAGCCATCACCTTAATTACTGGCAGGTAAAGCTTTGCTGTGAAAGCTGCAAGTAGGAAAAATATTGGGCTGGCCCATAGCACCTGGTTTGTGTTAGTTACCTTGTCAGCTCACTTCTTGTTAGCAGAAATGCAGCAGCCAGCGAAGTCAAATACATATAAAATATATCATATTTTATAAATATTTTATGTTTATAGAAGTCCTGAAATGGACTTTCCTCCCTGGCTTCAATAGGAATAAAGGGCACAGCTTTCTGTTAACTGCATCCCTTAGGAACTCAAGATCACTGTACCTGCCGGTAGCACAGCACAGGCAATCCCAGCCTCTTCCCACCCCCCACCTTCCTTCTTTCCTTTTTTCCCCTCCACTCTGTAGCCAAACAGACCACGTTCCGTTGAGTGATCCGGGAAAACCAGGAAAACTGCCCATCGTTCAGCTTTTCCACTGCCATGAGGTTCATTCTTGAGGCTGAAAAGCACAACCGCCTTCTGTTGCCACAATCTATTATAAAACTTATTATGCTTTAATTGATCTTTAATCGCCCCGGCTTGGTTAGCGCTTATTTATTACTGAGTAACACGTACTCCAGAACCCATTGAAATAAAACCTATTCCAGGAATGAAACTGCTGACTGAAGACTCCCGCTGCCAGTCACAGGGGAAAACAGCACAGACAGAATCCCATTAGATGAATGCCTATAAAGAAAAAAGCCAACCTTCTGTGAACGGAACGATAAAATGCAGTCATAATTTAAACTGTTTGATATAGTAAACAGTTAGAATATGTTTTGCAAATTCCTTACTGTAGGGATGAATCACTCCCAATTCACTTACTGCACAAATATCAAGCTTGTCAAAGAAAAAGTATTTCCTGCGCGTTTCCATTTTGGAATTAAATGGGTTTGGGGGGAAGTGCATATACCGAAGCGTGCTTTAGGGGAGTATGACTGTGTGTGCATTGATACATACAGGAGATCACACATTCATACACTGTGGACACCTGAAAGGCTACTGCAAAGGCTGCCAATTCAACAACTTGAAAATCAACCTATACCAGATTTATAGTTAGGAAGAATGAAAATAAATTGGATTGTGGTCAGTGGTAACAACTCCAAACCCCTGGTCATCAGCAGACTTTGAACCTGCAGTTTTGAGCACTGCAGACAGGGTGCTGGTATTCAAGCTGCAGGGGCAGCGGGAAGCTGTTCGTGTTGTGGGGAGAATGGTGGGTCGCGTTGTCCAGCTGCCACCTCGGTGATGGATTTGCTGGAACAGAGAGAGTGTTGGTCATGGAGAGGGGAAAGGATGCAGGGCTGGAGATCATAGAATGGTTTGGGTTGGAAGGGACCTTAAACATCATTGGACTAGATGATCTCCGGAGGTCCCTTCCAACCCTACGATTCTGTGTGATTCTGTGATCATCTATTCCAACCCCCCTGCCCTGGGCAGGGACACCTCCCACCACACCAGGTTGCTCCAAGCCCCGTCCAACCTGGCCTTGAACCCCTCCAGGGATGGGGGCAGCCACAGCTTCTCTGGGCACCCTGGGCCAGGGGCTCACCGCCCTCACAGCAAACAATTTCTTCTTTATATCTAGTCTAAATCTACCATCTTTTAGTTTAAAACCATTATCTATCCCTTGTCCTGTCGCAAGGCCCTGCTGAAAGATTTGCGCCCAGCTTTCCTGGAGCCCCTTGAGGGACTGGAAGGGGCTCTAAGGTCTCCCCGGAGCCTTCTCTTCTCCAGGCTGAACCCCCCCAGCTCTCTCAGCCTGTCCTCCCAGCAGAGGGGCTCCAGCCCTCCCAGCATCTCCGGGGCCTCCTCTGGCCCCGCTCCAACAGCTCCGTGTCCTTCTGCTGTTGGTGCCCCAGAGCCGGAGGCAGCACTGCAGGGGGGTCTCCCCAGAGCAGAGCAGAGGGGCAGAATCCCCCACCTCGCCCCATGCTGATGGGGATGATACAGTTGGCTTTCTGGGCTGCCAGCACACGTTGTCAGCTCATGTCCAGCTTTTCACCTACCAGTACCCACAAGTCCTTCTTCTCAGGGCTGCTCTCAATCCCTTCATCCCCCAGCCTGGATTTATGGATGATATGGAGGTGAGGACTTCAAAGGAGTTGGTCTATAGGGCCAAGACTTTGAAATACTAAGATGGTTTCAGAAGGAGCCAAGAAAGGGCAAACAAGGCAAGAAAAGAGGAGAGTTTAAGTAAAAGATGGAACTTTCTGCTCTTGCCCACGCTCTGTGGGTGCCAGCATGCCCCGTGCAGAATGGTGACATGGGGCTACGTGTCTGGGAGCAGCTGCTGCTCGATGCCTTCCATAGAGAGGTCTTATTTCCAGTTCTTACGCCTTTGCCATACTGAATCCATTCAAGCTGAAATGCTCCATGCCAGGAACCTGCTGAAAATGGATTTGTCTTTTTTATTTGCTTTCAGAAAACCACAGTGGGAATTACTCAGCAGCTTTCAGTAACAAGATTAGAGAAATGTCCAGTGTTTAGCCCATGCTACAGAAAAAAATATAAAAAATCTTATCGTTACCGCTACCTTGTGAAGCTCTAATATTGGGTGGTTTGCAGTATTGGATTTAAACTTGACAGTTGTGCTACACTTGGAATCAGGATTTTTTTTTTTTTTATGAATTTGCTATACGTATAAAAAATTAACCAAAATTGGAGCAAATTATGAATCTTTGATAATGTTACTTTGTATGTGCAGAGCAAGGTGGTCAGTAGAGAGAACCTGGCAGGGATGTATCCTGACCAACTGTTATCCCATAATTCTTACAATCATACAGACTTCTGGGAAGCTTTACGTCACCGAATTTTATAAAGCAGTCACTAAACAGTGATGTTCCTTTTTCCCCTCCCAAATTTTCTTTTTTAATTTTCCACCCAGAATTGCATTGATAGTGAATTCCCACCTGGCAGAGCAGAAAGTGTAATCATTTACGACTCGTTGGCGTGGTGCGCCTTCCATGAACGTGGAAGATAATCATCTCGACTTGGAGAAATACAGTGCTTACAACCTTTGGTTGTACAGAGATGCTGGGGTTTAAAACTGCAGCTTTGGAATGATAAAGATTATTTCTACACCACCTGTGTTCAAACAGTGTTCAGAAGATTTCAGTTATATTTTCTCTAGGAGTTGAGAATGTATTAGGGATCTTTGGAAAGGTTTGGGTCATGGCACTTATTAAGACAAGGATATTGGGGTTGAATCATGGTTTGGGGTACTGTATGGGAATTTCTGTGCCTCTGCAAACCCAAGCAGGTTGGCTTTGAAGGAGATTCCTCCTCCTTCCCAGGGTGTAATAAATAGATGCTACAGTTCTTGAGGTGCTTCCACATTACAGTACAAGGAATTTTCTAGGATGGAAATAGAAATTTCTAGGTGGAAGTAGTCAGATTTACTGAATTATTTCACTACATATTTGAGTTAGTGTCTTTGGTCTCCAAGTACAAAGATCCGCTGGTGGTGGCAGGTTTCAGGGAGAGCCAGAATGAATCCTTCAGTCGCCACAAACAGGGACGGCTGATGGCATCCTACCATTGAAGTGCCAGCCTGCTCCCCTCTAGGAAATCGTTATAAATAATTACACATTTTAATTAGAGCTCCACTCAGAGCCTCACATATGCCCTTAAACAGTACTAAAAATCCTTGCCGTCCTGCACGGGCTGTTTCTCTGCCTGGTGGTGATTTCAGGGGATTTAACTCAGTTTATAATCTCACTTCAGTTTAAAGCTGCAGAGTTAGAAATAAGCTGAAGGGAAGCGCTGTTTCCATAACAAAATGTCCTTGGTCTGCATTGCATAAACACTTGGCCGAGCCCTGCCAGCGAGAGAGCCTGACCTTTTAGGGTTACAATTAACTCCCTTGCCACCCTGCCTTTTATTTTGGCTTTGCTGGTGGGTAAAAAGTTTCAAGTCTTTAATTTGTGAAAAGCCTGGGAGCTGAGGAACACAACGGGGAAGAAAAGAAGCAATCACGGCTTTGTCATCTGAGGGGGAGGCTGACCCTTGCGTCCTGTCAAATCTACTCCTAAATATATTTTACCTTTATTGTAAAATGCCCTTCTGCTGGCACAAGACTTCCTCGCGCCCTGAGCTAATGCATTCAACAGCACAGGCTCTTTAAGGTGAGAATTGGACCTTGTTGCCCCTTGACAGAGATGGAATCATCGTGTAATGCAACAGAACATTTTTGAAATGCTAATACTTGCCACCTGCAACTTAATTTTATTTTTTTTCTTACTGCCTTTTTTTTATGACATTTCACAGTCCCATGGTCTCAATAGATGGATCTGCATCATAAAAATGACACACTGAAGATTTAAGAAGGATAGTCAGGCTGAGTGAAACGGATGGAGTGCTTTAAGAGTGTCAGTTTAGCACCTATTACATAGGGTCAATGTTCATTTTCAATACATCATTAAAGCATCCTGCTAAATCACTCAGAAAATGCTCATGTTCTCCTTTTTGAGCCACCATGTTAGATTATGGGGATAATGAAGTGTGACTGCACATAAATGGCAGCATTACACAAGCATATTTTATTGTTTTCAGGGCCACTGTTTTAGGTTATTTTGAATATGAAACAGTAAAAAATCCACAATGAAATACTGAGTACCTCCTTAGGTAATAGTTCCCATACTTACGTTTGCAGTCAGCTACCAGCTCCATCAAATTTGATATCTAGTGAAGTCATTTTCCCACTCTATCAGTTTTACAATATACAGTGTTCACTAAACTAATATCAATAAAATCAAAACTGCCCTCAGCCTGGTAGCTAGTTCTTAAATTACATTACAGAAGATGTATTTCTATTATTTTCAGAAGAACCTGGGAAGCTCAGTTATTTCAGTAGAAGTCACTTTGCCAAGGTCATTTCAAGTGCAAGGTGATCTTTGCTGGCTCCAGATGCTATTAACAGTGTAGAGTCTCAGCAACACCTGTCATGATTAAAATTTTGCGTATCACGGTCAGCTTAAAAATCAGACTTTGGAAGACAAGAATCAGGACTTGTAAATGTAAGATGTTAAATGTTTTAATAAATCGTTGTAGTCTCTCCCTAACACTGACCCTTCCTCCAATACATGCTGGTAACCACTTGGTATGAACCTGGCTCTATGGATAGCATGTACTAATACTGAAAATACTAACTTCTGTTGTACTGAAACAGAGAGAAGAACCTCACTGGCTAAAGCTGCCTTCGCTCTAGTAAGGAGAGAAAAAAAATGTCGGGTTCCCCCAGGCTTATAAAATATTTATTTTCTTTTATTGCATTTTGTAATGGAAAACATGACTTTTATTTACAGAAAGGTGATGAAAGTATGTCCCGAGGCACCCGTTCCTCATCCCACCTAATCCAGGACATCTAACTGAGGGGCTTAAGTTAATACTTTGGTTGCTTTGGGCTTCCACTACCTTTACTAGGCAGAGACAGGTACCTCTGGCTTTCTCTCTGTTAAGCATGGAGGGGATCTCCAGTCTCAAAGTCCTCATGTATCAGGGGTCATCTGCTCTGTGGGTTTCAGTAGAGTCATTGTGACGCGTTATAAATAATAACATACGAAGGCAGGATGAGCTGTGATGTGGAATAGAGCGTTTTGAGGACATCATTATGGGCAGGCTGGGGAGCTGCCGGGAGGGCTGGGGAAGAGGAGAGAGCCGAGAAGAAGAATGCTGGTGGAAGGCCTAAGGGACAGCTATCCTAGAGGATGGGAACAGGACTGGGAAAAGATCTAACAGATAATTGGACCATATCTTCAGGAGAAAAAATTGTTGGTTTACCTATTTTTTTCCTGTTGGCTTTTCCTTACATAGAGTTGCAGTTGCCGTGATCATACAATTTTCATTCCATACATCAAGCAGCTGAACGTGCTGTGAGTCGTGAGGTGGCGACATTTCTTCTAGTCTTCTAACATTCTTCTCCTCCACTCCAAGTTAGTGCAGATGTCGCCTTTGTCTGCAATGCAGACAGAAAGGATCAGCACTTGACAGAGCCATGAGAGAGGCTTTGCAGAGAGTAGGAATCACTATGGGAAAAGCTCTGGGTGGACGTGGCGCAGAAGGTGGCACTGGCCGTTGTGACACGGAGCTGAAGGGAGCAGAGGAGATTTCCGAAGCAGCTAATGATGCAGGCACTGCAGGTTTTTTAATGCTTCAGTTGGGAAATTCCTACCATTAACAAGACGTTTGTCTTAATGACAGGCTTATTTTAGAAAACGTTCAAAGCTAATAACTATACTCAATAATGATAGTGAACATTATTGAGTTTTCCCCATTCACCTGTAAAGGATTGTGAAAGACTTCCACCCTACTGCCAATAAAGTGTTCTGCAGGCTATACCACTCTGCTGCTCAGCTCCTCTAGACCCAACTTCTTACCAGGATTTGCAGGGAAATGTTACTTGAGAAGGTGTTAGTTCACAAAACGAGAAGAGTTATGAAAGAAAGAATAGTTTAGTGACGATTTTTTGCCATTACAAATAAAACAGGCATGATCTGCAGGAGGAAACTGTTATGTGAAGAGCAGGGGGTCATATTTCTCATTTCTCTTCCTAAGAGCAGTGGGTATTTAAGCACATGATATTTCTTCTCCAGGACAGATTTACGTGGTTTTGAGCATCCCATCAGGAAGGGGACCATGTCTCTGCTGTTCTGTTTCTAGGATCAGCTCGGGACCGTCGTTCAAGGTGGGCTCAAGTCCCCTGCCCCTTCTCTCCCCCTCTCCTGAGCTGTGGGGAATGAGTCCCTCAGCATAAACTGGGGTTGAGGAGCTCCCTGCTCTCCAGGTAGAGGGAACCTTCATTTGGGTCCAGGCAATGACATTTACATTTGTATTTTCAGAGCAAACTGACTTTCTACAAAGTCAGTGGAAACAGTCCCATGAGCTATGGAATTTGATCCTGATTCAGAGACAATTTTCTTGTCCTTTCAATTTATTTTCTAGCCTTCCCTTTGGAAACAAGCCAGCACTACCTCCATATTCTTGACTTCACTTAATTGCCTGAAAACATAATTTTGAAGATCTGTTTGTTTTATTTTATGAAGCTGCTCTGAGTTCTCCAGTCTACCCATATTTCCTTATGATAGCAGTCTCTTACTCGTTGCAAGTGTGGCAATATATCAGTATTATCAGGTCTCCAGTCTTCTCGCATTTTGAAAGCTTCAGTGGGTAATCTTGATATTTTCCTCTTAAATTAGTGAAGACTTTATTTATGCCCTACCCTCAACCTTTCTGGTCTTGGGCCGGTTCTGGGGCTGCGGTATCGGTTTCACAGAGCAGTAACTCTTTGCTCCTTACCGTGGCCACCCAGGTACAGGAAGAGAAGTCATGGTGTTTTGTCTGTTTTCTCTTGGTGTCAAAGGTTTCTGCTCAAAATAAATAAATTAATACATTAATACTCATGTTCTGTTGAGTGTTGCACATGACTGCAGCAATTAGCAGCTACTCCCTCGATAGGTTCTCTGCTCATGGGCTAATTATTTCACATTTGTCTACACTGATCAGCAGTGATTTTTGCAGCTGCAGTTTCTTGTGTCATGAAAAACTTCTGGAAGACAGCTCTAGCTTTCCTAGTGCTTTGCTCTGCTTCTAGGCTTAGGGAAGCCTCTTGACCTTTGTGGTTTTCTGTTGCATGGAGAATGTGCCATGCTTGCCCCAACTCCAGCATGGAGTATGTAGCCCCAGGTTTTCAAAGGAGTTTGCTCTTAGCTGGCAAATGCATTCCCTCCTCCCTCCCTTCTCCCCCCGAGGAGGTCTGTCCCCAGGCCAGCACTGGCCACAGCTCATTTTGTGGTTTGTGAAGCTGAGGACCCTGAGGGAACCGCAGCACCTCCGTGGGAAGCAGTGTGGCCATGAAGGTGTACGCACAGGCTGCCGTGTCCTGCAAAACCGGTCATTAAAGCATCTGGAGAACAGGAACTGCTGCGATAAACACAGCTGAAGAATTTAAGTATTACCTTGAGGATTACTGTACCATCTGATTTAATTCTTCTGGTATTTTACTGACAGGTCAAAGACAAAAGTGATTCTGTTAAGAAGCACTGCAGTTGCATAGAAATGCTGCAGCTGAAGCGTTTTAAAGGATCATTATTTAACCTGTTGTATGCAACGCTGTACAGTCATCATATCCTCTAGCAGCCCACCCACAAACACCTTCTCTAAACCTCTGAACCAATGATTTGCATGATATGTCTTGTCATTTCTATGGCAAACCTTGCTCCACAAATGATCTTGGTGTGAATTAGTCAGAAGAAAACATTGTACCTTGTTTAGTACAAACACAAGATCCTGAGCACTGGCATAATTTGGTTGTAGAGGCTCAGGCATGGTCTGATGCCTTGGAAAAAATGCCACTTGTATCTATGGGTCAGGATAGCTCTTCCTTCAGTGAAACCCAGCTGAACTGAACCGTTTTGGACTGATTCATATACATCCCTGCATCTGAATGTTATGCCACTGTAAAACAAGATACTAGGGGATAAAACTTTAAAGGTTGGTAATAAAATGGTAATAAATGGGGATATACAATAGGCTGATGGGAAACTTCATTTATTTCCCTGGGTTACAGATGACCTCATAACTCATGAGTGGTGAAGCGAGGCGGAGTTATGAAAGTCGTGAAAGGTCATCAATAACAAGTGGAAATAAATGAGTTAGTCTATTGTATTTTCTGTTTGCGCGTATCGACCGATGATGAACGTGACAATGACATTGGGGTGATGAGGCTGGGAGGGAGCCTGGGAGGAGTGGAGCTGCGGGACCTGCGTGGGGAGTGCCCTGCCTAGGACACAGGACCATCTTCTCCATCTGAAGTGGGGGATGAAGAAATGCTTCTAGCTGAAGTAGAAAAGAGGCAAGGAAGGTGCAAGCACAGCCGAGGAGGTGACTTTTGTTGTTCTAGTCCTATAGGCACATGCGGTGGCACACCCTGTTTTGCTTTTGGGAGAGATAGCTGGTGGACGTGTCCAGAGCACGTGCAAAGAACCGAGCAAGGATCAAAAGACTCCAGCAATACCGACTCAGGTGATTTATAGTGTAATGTAATAGCATGAAGGTGCAGAAAGTCATTTGATTACATTTCTTATGGAGTTAGGCTGTTAGTTCAGTGGTTGTATATTTTAATCCAAGCCCCAGTCTCCTCTTGGACTGTTTTTTCAGGTTTGGTGGTAACTGTCTCCACTCTGCCCTTCTGTAAACCCTTGCAGAAGCCAAGGTCAAGCCAAGGCTTGACAACCACTGAAAACTCAAACCTTGCTCACATTTTAAGATGAGGGCTCCAAGAAGGCAGCTGTGTATATGTAGCTGTTCCACCCATAATGGGATTATAAAGTAATCTCAGAGAAGCTGGAAGAGTAACCTTGAGAAATAAGGCACGTGTCTGGTTCTGGTTCAGATACGCTGTGTAACTGCAGCTAAATAACGTCTGTTTCTGCTTCAGCTCACCATCTGTAAAGCAAGGATTTTTATGTTCTTTCCATAAAGGAATATTACTGGGGAGAGAAAAAAACCTAACTATGAATTGTGCAGATATTCTTGTCCTGGAGAACCAGCCACAGAGCAGTACTCGAATGGAAAGTCACTAGAGGAAACTAAAAGAACAGTATTTTGATGAGTCAGTTAAAGAGCCAACCCTCTTCCTGCTGACAGAGTATTGAACTTCAAAATTTGGTTAGAAGGCACTGTTTTGCTGACAGTACTGTCTTTCAAAGGACATGCAGAATCAACACCTGACCATCTGTAGTCATTTAAGATTCACCCATAACATTTTTTTGTAATAGAGGGGTTGTTGTTAACCTTGACATCCTGGACAAATGCCAGCTTCTCCCACTCTATGTTAGTCTTCAAACATAAACTACTTACATCCTCTGCTGTCATGAAATACCCTTTTGAGTTCTTGGACATTTGCGGCATTTGATGCCTCAAGAACAAGTCTAGGTTTGCATCTCCCACTGCCATTACAGCAAACTGTAAGATTCTGTGATACGTTCCATGTAGTCTTGGAGTGAGGCCACTTCAGACCTAAAGTCTTCTCAAGACCATGTTCACAAGAGACTAAAGCATGCAGGTTTTTTATTCAGTGCTCTGGCAGGCGTGACAGCCAGGCTTCTCCTCAGGGTGGTCTTCAAGGACTTACACAGATGGTGTGCAGAGCCCTTGTGCCTGTTATTAATGGGAGACTAGGAAGGAGGGCTCTCCTGACTTTTACCTTCCAACCTGTGTAACCCTGCAGGAGATAGGCATGCTTTTGCCTTAAACGTGTGGCATAAATTTTGATGAGCACTTAATATCCTCAGGTATTGCTAAGTGGAGGAGCTAGGAGAAAATAGTTAAAGCAAGTTTCTACGCTACAGCAGGCAGTATTACAGAAGGTCAACGTGAAATATTTCTCTACCTCCTTGCTTGAAAATATCGGGGAGCACTGATTTACCTGGTTTAGTGTCCTTGGCTTTTCTCCTTCATTCAATCACTGTTATCTCTGACTTGGGAATAAAGGCACCATTCAGTCTGAAAGGAGCAGTTCTGCAATGGTTTATGAATGCATTGTTTGCTCAAACATCTGAAATATATTACTCTGAATCATTAAAAGCCTTTTTTCACAATATGTCCCTGACTTTAGTACTTCATCCTTGACGTTTCCTATATAAGCATTGCTCTTGATTTATACCGAGAGTTAATGATTTGCAGTGCACAAAGTATAATGAGATAGCCATGGCTTCAGAGGGGGGATTTAAAATTGCAGGCATAGTTTTAACTTGGGGAAAGGACAGAAGTGCCTGTGCAAGTCAGTCCTTGGTGCACACCTTGAGACACCACTGATGTTCTTCATTTTTGGGTGCAGTCAGTGTGTTGCTGCGGTGGGACACACACACAGATGAGCAGGGATCATGATCCTATACTTCTGCTCCAACCTGCTTGGCGAGGTTTATCAAGCATTGCCCACAGCCCTTGCTGTGCTCTGAGCCCTTGCAATGAGCCAACCGACCACCGCTTTGCAGAGCGTCTGGAGGAATTTTCCTGGGAAGTTCATATTGCCCATGGTTGGAGGTGAGGTTTGCCGGGCTCATGGCACTGAGCACTGCCGTCCTCTGCTCCTCATGAAACGGGGGTGGAAAATTACAGTCCTTCTTGATCTGACCTGGACTGGAAGAGTGTTGTCTCTTGGCTTTGGCTCTAGTTGGAGGCATTTTCATTTGTGCGATGCCCTTTTTATAGGATCGGAAGCAATCTTCTCAAGTGCACACATTCTTGCTCAAGGTAGCCTTAGTAAGGGGAAGGGACAAAATAGTAGAAAAGATAGAGAAATTAGAGGTTTGGCAAAAGATGAAGCGTAACTGTAAGACAAATGAAAGAATATTCGTCTGTCACCTGGTTCAAATAGCATAATTTAGCTAATGCATATTAAATCCTTTCCACCTAGGATTAACCAGATTAACCACTGACAGAAACACTCACTCATGCACCTGAGATCTTGCCAGAGACAGAGAAATCCCAAATACTGGTAGCTGAGCTGGTCACCAAAACGTCTAAAAGCAGAATTCAGGGATAAGATATAAATGATTCTCCCCACAATAATTTATGACATTTTTTCAGGTTTTGGCAGTACGTGCAGGGAGACAAGTTTGCTCTGCTTGATGTAAATCATTTTATCTAACCATGCCTTAGTTTCCCATGTAGTTTTCTGGCACTTTCCATCACGGCTTCTTAGGGCATGAGCCATTTTTTTAGTACATGTTTGAACAAAGCTTTGTCCCGTGAATCTCTGATCCTGGTTGGGTCCTTTTGGTGTGCTGTGTCTCACGAGCCGTATATAAAACCCAAACCAAACCTTGTCTCAGGCATCGTGTCTGGTGCTGCACCAGTGTTGGGACTAACTAAATAATAGCTCCATAAATTACCATTAATTGTTTACCCAAATTAATAATAATACAGTTGAGCCAATTAAAAATGTAGGATTTGATATTGCTTTGAATGGATATAAGCCACAAAGGACTGTCCATCAATTGAAGTACTGCAGAAGGCTCTCACTGAATGTCCTGCAGGTATGTGTTATATCTTAGCGAATGAATGTCATGTTACGTTTGTGAAAATCATTTCATAATCAAAGCCATGATTTATACAATGGCTAATGTATACTGCCATGTACAAGCCAACCACTGATTTTATTAATACACGCGCTGGCTGCAGGTTTTACGTTGGACATTTTTAACTTTGACATTACCATCATGAGCAGTGGCTACAGTTTAATATTGTTTTCTGCTGTTTTCCTATCACAGAGGGATTATTTAGGTAAGATATTAGCAAAAGCAATTGAGCCATCAGTGATGATGTTCTGCGCAAGATAGTGGCTTTTTATGATGTACTAATTTGTATCTGACCTTTGGTGAGTGAGCGAATGTATTTTGGATGTTGTTTCTGTGTCTCTGCATAGCTGCAAGAAATAGAGGGGGAGGAAGGTCTGGCTGGAACAGGCAAGGAGGCTCTTGTTCAGGGAGGAACCAGCGATGGGGAGTGACATCGCTTTAGCCATTCGTGTGATGTGCTGCCGTGATGTGCACATGGACTTGCAGTCTGAGAGAATTTCTGGGTTTTACTTCCCATTCAGTGAGTTGTTTCTTGGAAAAAGCAGAGCATCTGGTTGATAATATTTGTGATGAGCACTGTGATAAAGATCTTAAAAAGAAACTAGACTCTTGATGTGATGAATATTGTTATTTGTGGCGCTTGGCATATGGTGGCTATGCTGGCAAATAATTCAGCATTAAACAAGCTTTCATTTGGCCCGCTCACTTTCTGGGCTGTTGTGAATTAAATATATGTTTAAAGGTTGTGTTTGTACTTAAGTTATAGACTTAACTAGCAGTAATTCATTATATATAGTGCAATGTGCATTCCTCAAATGTTCAGTTTATTGATCTGATTTTAATTTGTGATCATTAAACGTAAACAAGGCATGTACCTACTGCAGTCAGCCTCAAAAGTCGATATTTAACAGCCGTTACCAAAATGGCAATGTCTAAGATTGTATTCCATTAGTACAAGAGGAATCTCCGTGTTGTGGCCTGTAATCTCCTGTATAGGTAGGAGGTGGTGGGTAGCACAGAACCATTTAATATCACATACAAAGAGATAATGAGATGCAGTCGGTGTAAATTGAGAGGGGAACAATTAAAAAATGGGGGGGGAAGGAGACCATTTTCATAGGAAGAAGGGATGTAAATGTGCTCATTAATTTAAATACTGTTGGTTGGAATGGATGACTAAGGACACGTGGCAGGAAGTTGGCATGGCAGGAGAGCAGAGATGGGCTGAGGGCTGTAGGGACAGAAGGAGCCCAAGTGGAGCCGAGCTTTAAGATGCAAACGTAGATGCAGTCTGCACAAACTAGGGTTTTGGCAGAGAAATTCCTGGGATGGGAAGCGGTGGAGGCCATCCCTGCAGAGCCAGGAGCAGGACCATGGCACATTTTGTCCCCATCAGCCTTTGCTGGACCCTGGGGCTGTGAAGAGGGCAGATGAGGAATCTGGAGGTGATGGGAAGAGTTGTGCTGTGACAACGGGGAAGGGAGACTGGATCCAGCATGGTCCCTGGGGAGACTGGAGCTCAGCAAGGATGGGGGGGGTCTCAGCAAGGTGGGAGCTGGGGGCAGGCTGGAGCTGAGCAGAAAGGAGGCAGAGGGGCTAAAAAGTACTTTGTGCCGAATAATCCCTCTCTGAGACCACAGGAACTCACTTAAAGCAAACACGTCAAAGGTGCTCACAAGCGTTTCTGAAGTGGATTTAACGGGGAAGGGTGTTACGGAAAAACCCAGGGAGAAATGAATCATTTCTGCTTTCAGAGCTACATTTGAATAGTTGAAAATAAGGTTGCGGATATAAGATAAGAAAAACAAAATACTGAATAGCTGCTCTCTAAATAAGCCCTGTCTGTTCTCTGCAAAAAGAGTGTACGCTGATGGAATGAAGAAGCGGGAGGGATGTGACCCAAGTGATGCCGGCTCCTCTCTCCTCTCCTGCGGGCGCTTCCCTGGGCAGCCTGAATGTTCTTCTCATGCCAGGGGGGTTTATGTGACATAAGACTTATAAGCCTGAATGATAAAGAACAGCTTCTATAAATCATTTTGCTCTGCAGATTTAGAAGTTTCAAGAAGCTAATGTCAGTTAGTACAAAAAGTATTACTGGCCACATTTGATTTTGCCAGCATATCTTGCTTTCCAATATGCCTTTTAATATGATAGTCTGGATGATTTGTTTTTTCCTGTTACTTTCAAGGATGCAGCATTTATCATTCTTGTATTACTGGAATTTAAGTTTCTCACAGCAGTAGCTACAAATCTCTGCTTCAAAGTGTTTTTGTGTAATTATATTTCAGTTTTATATGTGGATTTTATCTGTGAACCTCTAAGGGTTTTTAATGAGAAATCCACAGACAAGACATGCTTGTGGGCACTTGTGTGGCCCCTATTACCATGGTTGCTGAGAAATCCTTTCAAACGTGTTATTCCTAGAATGACCTGGAGCGGTCTTTCCCTTGGGGGAAACTGAGGCAGAGCAGGGGTCACTCTCTTTCTGGGTGAGGACTTAAATCTGCTTCTCCTGCCGTCGCCACCACCACTCATCCCCATCTCTGAACCTCTCTGCAGAGGTTCCCACTCCCAGGAGAAGCCGCCTTGGTGGCCGCATGAAGCCTGGACTTCCCCCTTCCCTGCAGGTCCCTTCCAAACCTTTTGTTGTCCATCCTGCAATTCCCCGTGGAGACTAAACCCAGGGAAATGATGGAGCTACGCCGGTTTTGAAATGCTGATTCCAAATTTTCTTGAGAAAGTCCCAGCTGCCTGCCAGGCATGGCGCAGGGGCGCTGATGAATTACCGGGCCCTTTCTGTGCGGTTGTTAAAAAGCTCTTAACTGCGGGGGATTCGGCTTGAAAAGGTTTAACTGGGAGAAAACCTGCTCACAACAATAGATGTGCTGATAGCATGAACCAGGGGATTTTCTTTAGGTACTCTTCAGTTTCCCTTCGCCCTCCTCTCCATAAGGAAATGTTATTTAATTACCTGTTTCTTTGCAAATCACTGCTGTTCGTCTGCCCATTTCTGACTTTCTCCTAAACTTTAGTTGGGTGGTTTTGAATATGGGAAGGACGGGGACGAGAGTGCTGATGCAGAAGTTTTTATCAACTCATGTATTTTTAAAATACAAGATGTTATCTGGATAAATGGTGCCGCAGAGCAACCTTGCTGCAACCTTGCACGGTCCCCCCCAGCTGAATTTGCACCGTTTGTGCCAGTTCAGAGCTCTAGATCCCTGCGGCACACATTAAATTGGTCCAAAGCCTGACCCTCCAAGGCAGGACCGGCAGCTCCGATGTCGGGATGAGGAGAAAAGCATCCTCAAAGATGCACGTTCGGCTGAGCCCCAGCATAGCTGGAATCTTTATGTCCGTAATCCTGCTTTGCAGCCCGGGAGGCAGCATTTATGATCGATACTGTGCGAGTCCCACGTCCAGCCAGGGGTGCAGGGCATAAATATCCGGGTATGCCCTGTAGCCACTCACTTTTTATTGCATTGGTTTTTTTCCTGCTTATCTAACTATAATTTACAAATGAAATGTGCTCTGGTTTTATACTGAGAAGCTGTTTGTAAGGAAAATCACCAAAAAGCCTTGGAGAGAGACTGAACTCTGGCTTTAATGAGGGAAAACTGGGCAGTGGCTGGAGGGAAAGGGGGAGGAGAGGGATGAAATCGCTGAGGTTCTGGCTTGGGACGGTGTGAGCACAGGAAAGCAGGGTCCTTGCATTTATTAACTATCCTCGACGTAACTACAGTCAGAAAAGATGCAAAATCCGTATAATCACCACGGCTAAATTTGCAGTCATCCATAGAAAGAGCAACGAAAGCTCCATGAAAAATATTACTAATGCTTATTTATAGCTCAAAAGGTATGCTGTCACTGATTTGGTGGTTTATGAACACAGTAAATGTGGGAATAGGAAAGAAATAAATACACCTGATTTTAAATGCTTGGGATATATTACTTTTTTTTCTTTAGAAACCTGTAATGTGGGGTTTAGAGGCAGTGAGGGGCTTTTTTCCAGGCTCCTTGTTTCCTGCTTCATGCATTTTTCAGTGTATCTCATTCATTGCATAATGCTAGCCAAGAACTCCAAGTAAAATGAAAGGAGAGTGAGCGATTGGAGCAGTTCGGTGCAGCCATTTTTGATGTCTCAGTGGTTTTAAACTATATGTAAATGCTTCTTGAACCCCAAATACCCTGTGGCCTGACTGGTCTCTATTTTCAAAGTCATTTACATACACATTACAACGGTTTCCACAAGTCATGGTGGACTTAATGGGCTGACAGTATTTCCATGATAAACCCCAGGGATTTATAGAGCAGCCATAAAAATTCACTCCAGGGAGAAACTTGGCATGCTACCTCTTCCACCAGAAGATATCTTTTTCTGCCTGAAATCAGGTATAAATCAGTTCAGCAGCTGCAACTTACAGAAGTTACAAAAAAAAAGTTCAGTGGTTTCATATGTTTTTTGGTCCTCCTAAACTCCGAAATACCAGTTTAAATATAGGTAATGGCTGTTCATTGCTTTGCAAGAACATGCCCATGCTAAAGAGTTCCCCATTTCAAAGGTAAGGAATTTCTGAAGGACTGGGAAAAACTTTTAAACTCCTAGAAATGCTGAAATATACCTTTTACAAGAGACAACTGTTGCTTTTGTAGCAGTGAAACAACTGATGCTAATTATGTCTGTCAATTCCTATAGGATAGAGAGTGTGAAACACAGAGAGCAGCTGTAACACCTCACATCTGTCCCAAAATACCATAATTTTCTTATTTTTAATGTGGGTTCGGTGTGAGATTTTAATACTGCTCTTCCATAGTTATTTGGAGAAAGGCAGAGAAGGACACTAGAGTATGTTTTTGACTCTTCTTAAGAAAAAGAGACAAATCTTCTGTGTCCCATGTTTAACTGGTGTGACTGCCAGAAGTAATTCTGAGGGCCTGTTAGACCATTAGCAATTTTACTTTTCAAATTAATAAATTGACTGGGGAAGTGCGTGGCTGTTACAATCTAGGCAGGATGCTGTTGACACAACATGGGAATATTTTATCAAAAATTAATCATATCAACATTGCTCTCAATCTGTGGGAAATAGGAATTTAAAATAAAAACAAATGCATTTATGTAAACTGTTCTCCAAAATAGACTACTTATGCCTATTTACATAATGAATCCATCACTTACCACCCTCAGGAGATTAGATAATTAAGCACTGAACAACTTATATTTATTCATGTACTTTCAAGAATGAATGAATTATCCCTTTCTGCACAAACTAAATGTTCTCCCTCTGATTAGTAACAGGAGGGCAGTGATGGGATTTTATGATGGGAAGTGTGCTGCTTGTTTTCTTTAAAAAAAAAAAAAAGAAATTGATCTTTAGAATAGAGTACATAAAGAAGCTGTGTTTGGTTAAAAGTCAATATAAATGATTTTTAGCAAATTCATTAGCTTTGTGAATATGCTTGATACAAATTCATATGGGAAAGCTGGGCTTCTTGAATGTGTATGATTTTTTGACAGAATTTGTGTATAATTTAGATAAGTATCTAAGCAGCTGTTTGAACAGAGTTTGCCTCTCCAGGTGTAGACATTTCCAGTGCAGGTGGCTGTATTGGAGTTACTCACCTGGAGTTCCTCTATAGTCAGGGTGAGGAATTGGCCTTCCCTGGGAGCAAATCACCCCATCCTGGGACATGGCAACCCAGGGCCCCACGTGGGCTCTGGAGGGGACTGAGACACCAACTCAGAGGTAGTACCATCCTCCAGATCTCTGAAGTTCCGGAGATATGAATCCATGCTCAGAGCTGGGCAAGAAACGTCCTTGGTTGCTCTCAAATCCAACTGCTGGAAACAACGCTCATCCTCCCCTGGGGGCATTTCGTCACGCTTCTAGGGGGCTCAGGACAACATGCAGGTATTTCATAGGGGCAAGGACAGCTTTCTTTGCATGTGAAGTCCTAATCCCTCTTAGTTAGAAGCTGGACCAGACTCTGATGTGAGATTATTTTTTCCCCTTCAAGTTAAGCTTTGTTTTATTCTGCATAGTCTCATTATCTAAATAATCAACTATTTTGAGCAACCTGATGTAGTGAAAGATGTCTCTGCCCATGGCAGGGGCTTGGACTAGATCTGTGAAGGTGTCTTCCAACGGAAACCATTCTGTGATATGTCAGTGATAGTGTATTATGGACACAGTTGCTGAAGAAAAGTGAAAGGCATTGTAATATGTAATTGTTTCAATAGCTGCTTTTCTCTTATATTTAATCTAAAAGTCGTGGCCACACAGACTGGAAGAGTTGTTCAACTTGACAGGGATGAGAGACAGGGTCCTGTCCTCTGGCACCACACCAGAGCTGAATATCGCTGGTGATTTGCACATGTTTATTCTGAATTCCATGACAAAACAGGTTTTAGCTTCAAGTGCAAGGTTGGGACCTACCTCAGGGAGTCATAGCCTGTGGCCTTCAAGAGTAATGACAGAAGAGGGCTTGAGGTACTAAATTCTTTCATACCGCTAGAAATATGATTATGCCTTTTATGACTTGGAAAACAGCATTACTAATTTAGTAGAGAATTTACAATAAAATACTTCCTGAAGTAGCATGCCCAAGGTCCTGAGGATTTATAAATTACATTAAGAACTTGAATTGTTGCAGTTACAAAATAAAGCTGAGATATGAACATTTCTACTTAGCTTTAGAAATCGTTTTATTATTCACATTAATTAAGCTTGCAAGCCTTAGAGGAATGGGGAATTGTGGCGCCTCTTTTTGAGGGAAACCAGACTCCTAAAATGTCCCACAAAGGCCAGCAGGGGGTGACACCAAAGGTGGCCAGAGACAGAGCCAGCCCTTGATGGTGTTTTTCACAGGTCATAAAGCCAGAAGCCTCATCCCGATCACCTGCTCTTAACTGATGCAGGAGCTGCAGGAATTCTCTGGGTTAATTAATTGTGCACAACTTTAATCATGTTCATTAACAGCTCTAATGTTGTTAATTAATAACATAAACATTTTTAGTAGCATGACTGGCTTTCCTGTAATTGTAAGTTGGTGCTCAGAAAGTGGAGTTTTCTTTTGGGGCTGGGTGATGGATAGTCCTTTCACCTGACTCTGGACAGGTGAGAAGACAGCAAATATGTCTAGGTAAGACTGGCTCGTTGGACCTTAATAAGCAGCAAAATGTGATAGCATGGCAACATTTCTTCTGGAGATAGCCCTGGAAACAGCTGGTGTGACAAGTTTGCAAAGGCGTGCAAACCCAGGGTGATTTGTGTACTAAGGTTTTTATTAATTCGTTTATTTGGCCTATAGAGTAGGGTAGAAGTAAATCACGTGCTAATACGAGTAATTGATAAGCACATTATGCAGTGCGTTACAGATTCAGACCCACAGTGAACTGCCCTTCGTTTCTTTAATCTCTCTCTGCAGTGAGTAATTAGATGACCATATCTCTTCCCAGGGTCTCCCAAACAGTATCACCGCAGTCACTCTTTGGCTGGCCAAATCTCATGTTCTAGTGCGTGTTTATAAATATATCTCACATATACCACGGTCATTTTAAAATCCATTAGCTGCAGTTGGCTCAGACTTAAGAGGGTCTTAAATTTCTCTGCTCTCTCTATGCAAAGCCAAATACATCTCATCAAAATTATTGGGGAAAAAAAAGAATTATAAAATGTGTATCCTGTTTTTTACTCTGATCCATTAATTGCTTTGATTTTCTTGATTCAGTTAGCTCCTCACCTTAAAATGTATTCAGCTAGAGAAGACTCTTTTTATCTGTTGAAACACATGCTAAAATCAGCATTGACCTTCATGCTGCAATATTGGGCCACAAGGCAATAAACAGATTTTACTAACGCAGTGCAGTGCCTAAACACAGCTGCGGGACTCAGGGAATTGAGTGGAGGCTAAAGTTTTCATCCCCTTAAATCAATCCTGACTCAAACCGCTGCTGGAGAAACAGGATGTATTTAGGGCTGCGTTACCCATGCTTCCGTTCACAAGCAAAAAGTCTTTTTGCTCAGGAGCATTAAATTTGGGGCAAGAATCTGTGCTTGAGACTCTCTTTGAAAGTCATCCTCCCATTGCTTCACACAAGACTACGTTTTAGTTTATTGTCTCCTCACCGAGAGCAAGTTACAGGATTAAAAAAGCATTGCCTTGTCCCCTAAGCAGAATCTGAGCAATAGGGTCAGTTGCTCCATATTCTGTTTTAGCAAGGCAAGATATCCATGAACAAATGTAACAATGATTAAAGGTGGCAACAATGTATTAAAAAGTATATATTCTTTAGATTTAAGGGAAAAGATCTAATTAACAATATTAAGCAATTTTAAAGTGTGAAATCTGTTTCTGTATGTAGTGTAGCATGAGCAAAGGCAGGCAGGCAACCAACATTTACTATGTAAATTATCTCCACGCAGTGCTAAATCATTGAGTTTTTCTCCATAGATGCTCATTCCGGGTTGCTCCTTATAATGACCTCAATTATACATGTCTTCATTGTGAAATTATGATTGCCTTTGGCGGGCTGCAAATGACAGCAGAGAAAAAGATTTCCCTGATAAAACAGCACAACAAGTAATACCTGCTCGCGTTAGTATGCACAGCTTGCAAAGGTGCAGTGCAGCTCCAGCTTAGCACCTTAAGAAATAAAATGGAGCAGAGGAGGGGCCGAGGAAAATGTTCGACAGTAACTTGACATTTTTAACAAGCAAAGGAATTAGTAAGGCTTCGTGTTCTCAAATGTGTTGCCGTGGGACCTGGGATTGCAAGAAATTTAACATAAGAACATCAGAATGGCTACACCCGGGTCACCAAAGGTCCACAGTGCTTCGCAGCCTCTCTTGGACAGAATGTAATAGCGGAGAGAAAAGGTGCGAGAGACAGGACAGAGCGATGCTTCCTCTCAATAAGCACCTCTCTTGGTGCCGACCACTGGCACGCAGGGAGTGATCCCTCACCCTCCGGAACAGGGGAGGAAGGTTTGAAGATGGCACTGCCCTAATTCCTGGACCTGCACAGTTTTCAGGCGCTATGCTGCTGCCATCACCAGAGTTTGCAGTGTCCTGGCCACCTTTTAGTGAGCTTGATTGTGCTCTACATTTGGTGCAGTACCCAGTGAAACGTTACTCCTGGGCCTCTGATATGCAAAGATAGGGTTACACCCATTCCTTCCTAAAGGTGGTTATTACAAAGACTTTACACCTGTCTTGAACCATTAAAAGTTGAGTCAAAAGTGATAGCATCTTCTCTGGTGATAGCATCTCTCTCTGATGGCAGAGTAGTTGGCAGGAACCTTTTTTTTTTTTTTTTNGACTTGCTACAACTGAAATCCCAGAGAAGACTACCAGGTTTGACATGACTTGATAAATATCATCAGCTAGGACTGATACTAGTTGAATCTATTGAATATAGAAGGCTGTTTTGCATGCATCATCTTGCAGAATTTCCAAATGAACATGAAATTGCTTGATTTTAGGACCAAATTCCATTCCAGCCTGTATTCTGCAAGTGAGCATGCTTTGAACATTACCCATTTGTTCTGTTCAGTTTTATATGCATGGTAAAAATCCTTTTATCTCTTAAAGGTTTTTAAAAAGAAAATGAACAGTATTCAATACTTAATCTAGAGGTTCTACACAAAATCATTATGGTGACTTGAATAATTTGTACACATAATCCAACTAGCATCAAGTGTGCCTGAGCTCTATAATTTAAGTACAAAATTCTGAGGGTTTATTTTTAAAGATTTTTAAAAAGCCCAGCCCTTGCATCCTCTTGGGGGAATCTCTGTTTCTTACCCAATATACCTGATTATGTAATGAAATCTTTTCTAATGATAACGATAAAGCAATGACTAATAATCCTGTATTAGTAGAAAAGCTTTTAGATGTTAATAATATGCCCTCAAACATACTCCATAGAAATATTCAGAAAAGGAGTGTGTTTGTATTGTTAAAGTGGTCTGTACTAATTACACGTTTTAACTTAAAAAGTCATCTCTCAGCCTGGTAAGTTTCATCCAGGAATGGCAGCTATGCAAGGTGTCGTCTTAATTAAAAGTTAATGTATTTTTCATTAGTGTGCTTCTTAAATGTAAAACCAAAGCCTCTTTAGGTATCATTTGGAAGATGGGCAGGGAGCCTTAAATTTCACTGCAACAAAACACTCAAAAAATGTTGCTGAAGAGGGAGCTGATGGGAGCCCAGCATGAGCCAGGGAATTCAAGGCAGTGCGAGAAACAGCAGAGGGAATTAAGGAAAACAGCAGTAAGATGAGAAAACAGTTCTCTCGTAAATGAATGACCCTCTATTTCATTTCTCTTCGAGAAAAGATGTCCTCATTAGCCCTACTCCATGCTACAGATTATTGTAATTATCAGTTCTTTATCCTGGCAAGTGCACTCCGCATATTTTATTCATAAAAAGGAGCTCTCTCTTACGGGGGAGCCGACGGCGTTCTCGGCCCCCGTGCGCTGAGTGCGTGCTCGGGCGCTGGGGCGGGGCACGGCCGCCCCCTGCGCGCTGTCCCTGGTGCTGAACTGCTGCCGCTCCCACCTCCAGCAGGTACCGAGGGCGACGTCGTTTGATGATGTATTATCTATTCGGGCTTTGCCACTAACCTGCTCAGTGACCTTGGGTGGGTAATATTCTCTTTCCCAATCTACTTCCATCTCCCCATTTGTATTGTAAGGTTTCAGGCGCAGAAACTGCTTGACGGTCTGTGTCAGGCCCTCTTGTCACTTGATGCCTATGGGAGCCACCGCAACCCAAATAATAGTAGTAAGTTGATCAAACATTCCTATTTTGGATCAACCATCTATCAAACCTATAGCTACCGTTTCTTTTCAACAGCTTGTGCTCTTTCTAAACCAGCATAATAAGTGGGAGAACAGCTAACCACTCTCAGACGCAACAAGCAATGCTGTATTGATCTTTGCAGACCTAAGTCAGCCTCAGATCTACAGTGGTGAATACAATTTGTGGCACATTCAATTAACTTCTTGCTTAGGTGGAAGAAGCAGGAAAAGAAAGGATGCAGAGCTGTTTGGGTACTGCTGCACAAGCAAGTTTTGTACTAAGTGTTCACAATCAGTTGCTAGACCTAAGTGAGTCCTTCCAGGCTTCCCAAGGCTACTGAAATGGACTGAATATTTTAGTGAACAGATCTAACAGATTTACTACTCAAGAGATGTTGAAGCAATTTTTCCATTAGAGGGTATGAAGAGATGGAAAATGATGCTTGCAAAAGTAGATTTTTTATTTCTATTCCCTGCATTTCCGTACTGTAAGCCCCATAAAAGAGTGCAAGATTTTCCCACCAAAGCTGTTAACTTTTAAGGCAAAATCACATCTTAAGCTGTGAACTGACATGATAAAATGAGTCTTTGGATTCACTGAAAGTCAGCACTTCTTCAGAGGGCTGAAAGAAAGGCATAGAATCATTTAGATTGGAAGAGACATTTAAGATCATCAAGTCCAACCGTTAACCTAGCACTGTGAAGTCCACCACTAACCCATGTCCCTCAGGACCTTGTCTATACATCTTTTAAATGCCTCCAGAGATGGTGACTCAACCACTTCCCTGGGCAGTCTGTTCCAATATCTGATAACCCTGTCAGTGAAGAATTTTTTCCTAATATCCAGTCGAAACCTCCCCTGGTGCAACTTGAGGCTGTTTCCTCTTGTCCTATCACCTGTTACTTGTGAGAAGAGAGCAGCCCCCACCTTGCTACAACCTCCTTTCGCGTAGTTGTAGAGAACAATAAAAGTGCACATAGCGTTTAGATTTTACCAACACAAATACACTGTAAGTGATACGCAGATCTTGCGCAGGTCATAATGACAGAGTTGAGAAGCAAGCAAGCAGGATGAAGAGTAATTTTGCCAGCCGATGGGAGGAAGCAGCCTGGCCCCATATGTCATTTTATAGTGTCAGAACCGCTTGAAGTGTTTTTTCCCAAAGCGTATGGCTTTGGGTGAGGCAGCGTTGATCTCTCTGATCCCTGTTTTACCACGGTTAATGCCAGTGGAGGCGTTAGGCATGAGGAAAGAGGGACCTTGTGACCAGGAAAGAGTGATTTATTCCCGAGTCCAAGTTACTGAGTTGGCTGAAGCAATGTAACACCAAAGTGCTGTGAACATTCCCCATTCATCTCAATGGGCCATTTACCTTGAAAGACTAGTTTTCAGCATTTATGTGCAATATAGTTTCAAGGCTTTCTTATTGCAGAGCCTGTGAAGGAGAGTAAGCAAAAACCATCGTGTGAATGATAAAATTGTGAATGCAGCAGCTTTAACAATGTGGCCTGATTGCTCTATTGCTGGCTCAGTGCTGCTGAAATGCTTAATAATGACAATCTGCACTCACGGTAATTCTGGTATCAAATGTCTTGTCTATCTGTGTGGCCACACATGGCAAAATAAGCAGACACATCTTGTGAGCACTGGCCAGAAGGAAATGTGACGTTGGTGTGGTTTCAGAAGGATGTTGGTGTGGTTTTCAGTAACGCTTGCTGCCTCAGGTGTTTCTTTTGTGTGCTACATGTAAGTAAAAATAAGTGACTTTTTTAATTTAATAGAAAATAAGAAATATTCTCACTCCTTGAATATAAGAATATCTGTATCTTAGATGGCATATGTGGCTGCATTTGGTAAAGAAGTTTTCATGCTTGGTAACTTCCCAATATTTGGGCAATTTAAAAATGAGTTTATTTATATTTCAGTGACAACATTTGTACCTTAATTCTGCTTCAAGGAAAGAACCTGACTCATTCCTGTGCCTTTTCAAAGGACCTTGGCAGGAGTTCCCTAGAGAAACAAACACAGATGGTCTTAAGCAGGAAAACCCTTGTTCGTCATCCTGTTGTTGACTGCTCTGTAGACAACTATTGCCGCCAGGCTTGCCAGAGGTCCCATCATAGTGTCCTAGCACCACAACTACTGCTAGATGCCTCAGGAAAATGATGCAGGAAGTAAGATTGGGGCAGATTCAATTGCTATGTCTCTTACTTAGCTTTATTGTTCGGGGTTTTTTTGCAACATGGATATCCATCTCTAAGTTATTCCTGGAGCAGGGAAGAAGGAAGGCAAAGCGGGGAGAAGGGGAACAGCTTCCCGTCATAGTATTCAGTATTATTCCTGTTGTGTTGCCTTTTGCAGAGGTGGTTCGGCTGAGCCTGCCAGAGGACCAGAAAGTCAGCGTGACCACCATCACAGTTGGCCTGAGCACTGTTCTGACATGCAGCATCCGTGGGACACTGCGGCCCCCCATCATCTGGAAACGCAACGGTGTCATCCTCAATTTCCTCGACTTGGAGGATATCAATGTAAGTGCTGAACTAGTCTTGTCATTTTCTTTTTAGGGCATTGAATATGACTTCATTTAACAGATCATAGTTTTAAGGGAACAAGTTTTATCTCGTTATTACGGAAAACTGGAAGCTGGCACAATATTTCATTTTTATGTGAATATGTTTCAGGAATAAAAGCAAACCAACATATATGCAGCTGAGAGCAGGGGTACTTGGAAAGTGTTATTATGCAATTAAAACTCAGTACTGTAATAACCCAGCACTGCTGGGTTATTAGCACTGCTACTTCGTCCGTTGTTGCCCATGTGGTTTGTTGCAACCTGTGGTCCATGGCCAGCAGCCCTGGCAACCCAGGACTCTAGCAGCTCTACAGACCATTAACTCCTCAGGGATCTCATTCCCACTACAAAGAAACAGGTTCATCAAGAGCATGAAATAATACGTTTATGGTTGGCAATAAAATGTCTCCTCTATCTAAATCAAATAACATGTTTTTATCTTGGTTCCTCCCATTTCACTTGACTTTCAGCTAATTCTTGTCTCATCTGCTATTTCTGAGGACTGGGTTAAAATAGGGGATTTTTCAGCAGGGTGTATGGTATAAACTTACTCATTTATTAATAACATTTAATTGGGGAGAGAGTGGAAAGTAGTGTACAAAAAATGTGGTCTGTATTTCATTTCTCTTTGCATTAAAGTACACAGTAAATCAGGTTTTATTTTAATTACACTACAGCAAGAGTTGATTTATATTTTTGTTCAGCTCTTGTTAATTTGATAACCACTCAGTTCAGAGTTGTTACAGTCAATACTGTAACTCTCTAAATTGTTGTGTATCCAGGATTGCTGAAATGTGAAAAATCTTTGTTTTACTCTTCTGCATTAATACATTAAAATTACAGCACACAGGACAGAAACATGCACTGCAACTCAGTACATTATATGTTGACTTTATTTGTTGACTCTACCTTAGCAGACAAATTGTGTGCACTATGTATAGGTGATTACTGTGTGCACAACATTATAACCATCTAAACATTCTTTTCTAAACATTTTTTTTTTTCATCAAAACAAGTATTACCCTTTAAAAATGCATTTCTTGTCACTGTTTGGAGCATGACATTGAAATGCAACATGAAACCAGCACAGTTCCCACCCCAGGATTGGCACAGGACCATACAGGAACCGTAATGGAGATGCTCAGGATTGCACAGCCAGCCCGAAGCCGGTGTACCTGACCAGATTTCTTATAGACATCCGTCAGCACCAGGATTAGAATAATGACCTTCAGGTCACTGGCACTAAAAATACGTGGGACCCTGCCAAGCTGCGGTGCAGAAAGTCAGGCATTCCCTGCTGTAGTCGGAGCGTGGTAGGGTGAGCCATGCAGGGGGTTGACCTGGCAGCTTACTACCTGTACCACCTTGTGCAAATATTCTTCAGAACAGATCTATTCCTTGACACAAATTAAGATTAGTAAAGATTACACATGCTGCCAGCCTGCTTAGTTTAATCTGTAGTGAGCGAATTCAACAATTTTGTGTGATCAGAGTCTAGAAAGAGCCTTTTCTTTTGTCCATTCTATTCACTAGATACGTCTGAGACGACGTGTTTTTAGGCTCAGTTTTGTTGCTGGATTCAAGACTGAGCTGGTGTTAGAGGCAAGGTTCAGCTGGTCTGAAAACTTATTTCCACACTCTCTAGAGGATCGAGAGCGGTGTTAGAATTTTTTGGCCAAAAATAATTAAAATTCCAGTTATTTATCTTACCTTTATGAAATTTTGGTTATGATCACATTAATCTGTAAAAATTAGAAGTTTGTGTGTCTGAATTGGACACAAAATGACAGTCCAGGAAGCACATCCTTGAAGAATAGATAGCATGTGGCGCTGAGGCTTCATTTGCAACTCCTACTATTTAAATAGAATTTTGAAGAGTAAATTTTCAGGCTGAAATGACAGTTCTTCCCTAATTTAGCAGTGGCCCTAGTGGATTTCTAGTTTACTTATATGTAATTCTCTTTCTCATTAGTTATTACACATTAAGAGGAAGAGTTATGTCCTAGCACCTAAACTGACCGGTTCCTGAATGATTCAACCCACCCTAGGACAGTACCATGCAAGACAAACTGCAATACCCAAACAAAAAAAAAAAGATCACTTTTTGATCTATTTGAACTAGTATATCACCCAAAATTATATCAAAGAGCTCTGAGATTCTTACAAGGAGGAAAATCAGGATTTATGCCTCAATTTTCATGTTTCATGTGTTGGTTTATGACCTCTATCACCTCATCATGTAACACCTGCTACTGGTGCACATCAATTTTTTTCCTCTAATAAACACCTCCAGATCTTTTTCATCTTTAATTAAACTGTGATGATTTTATTTTCCATATATATCATTGCTATCTGTATTCTGGTCTGGTTACTTGAAGTGACACAATTTGGGGATTACCTTCTTTTATTTTCCCTCTTCTGCTGTGGACAGTCTGTAGGACTATTGAGCTCAGTTGGCTAGCTCTCTGGCTACTGAGGACAGGCACCTGCATGTCTGAAGCCCTTGTTCATAGCAGGGGTGAAGAGGTGGTCCTTCAGCTGATAAATCCAGGTTTTTATTTAGATTAATCACAAGTTTAAAAAGTCCTGGATTGGTGGGGAATGAGCCCCATTCATCTGCAACGGGAACATGCCTGCGTTTGGGGTTGATACTTGCATGTAGTGTGGAAGTAGCTTCAACATTGACTTTGAGGTTTGCAACATGAAAATAGGTGCAGCCATGCATGTTCAATGGCACGGGTGAGGGTGGGTGGCAGCAGCCGGTTCAAAGCTTCTGCCTCTTGTGGGTCCAGAAACTCACGTTAAACAATAATCTATTTAAAGGCATTGACAGCAGGAAAGTAAAGGCAGTGTGCTTCTTAATATACTTGAAGTCAGTTAATTAAATTACTTCAGTTTTCTTTTAGTACGCCTCAAGCAGAAACTCGATTGCGTTTCTGCTTTTCACAATAAGGTTAGCAATTTGGCTAATTGGAAGTGCAACAGGAGATTAATTGTACCATTTTAACTTCAAGAAAATCCTCCCTGCTCCTGGCACAGTGGTAATCACATACAAACCTACAGGATATTCGCACACTTGGACAAATCCTCGTATTATATGTCAATTAAATTCTTTCTCTTCTAAATGCTAATTCAGGAAATCAGATGAAAATAGAAGCCCGATTCTGGAAAAAACAGAATCCTTCCAACAAGGTGTGAGAGCAGCATGGGAGAGGCACAGCTGAAAAGTCCTTCGTGGCTTTATTCTCTCCAGGTTCTTGAAAAATGTGATATGAGACGATTGACTGTGTTCCAGATTAATACTAGACGTGACAAATATGGTCAACAAAAACGTAGATAACCCTAAATCTGTGCAGAACTGAAAGGTTGAAGATTACTATAAAGCCTGGTTGTTTAAGTGCATTACTTAAAGCATTTTTATGTGATAACTTGATTGGCAACAAAATATTAATAACTTTTCATTGCTCTTTTAATCAGAAGCTTTCATAAGCAACATAATAATTTGTCCTGTCCTATCTGTGAAGAACTCTGTTAATGAGTTGTCACATAGCCATTGCAAAAGAGCCATCTTTATTGTAATTAAACCATTTTTCTTGCAAACATTTAAGATTGCTTTTAGCATAAAAATATTATTTATCCATAAATTACCTATCCATATTATTTATCCATTAGAAGTCCCTTTGCAGCTATACTTTAAAAAAAGTCACATCAACTTTTCCCATGCAGAAAATAACTATAATGTACCTGAAACTGATAAGATTGTGATAGCTATAAATTGATTTCTGACTACAAATAATGAAGTGGTTAAAATGTGTCATCTTTCAAAATAATAGACTTTTGTCCCCTAGACAAGCAGTATGTTTTCCCGAATGTGTGATTATGAAAGCATCCCTCAATTTGAAAATATAATAAACTCCTCATGGAGTCAAATATATTTGTACGCTATTTATAGGATATTGTTTCACGTGCTTTGACATTATCTCCAGAGAAACATACATAAATTTATAAACAAAATTTATAAACAAAAGTTTATCCTCCAGAAGCATGATGAAAGCATACGCAAACAACAGAGAAGAGAATATTATCATAAGAAAACAAATGTTATGGAATACAGGTAGATAAGAATTTGGTGAATTACCAAATGTACTGCAGGTAGCTATGACATAAATTCATGAGTGTCTTTCATTATTCATTTCATGTTAATCTGTACACTTTAACTCAAATCTACGTGAGATATTGGTTCAAAAATAAGCTTTTCGTTACAGATCATTGAACTACAGGTTTCTTCATTTCTGCTGATGCAGAAGGGGATTAAAGGCAGGGGAGGGAGAGTGCTGTGCAGCTACTTTATGACTTGTCTGTCTCCTTGTTTGATGAAAAAAATCAATATTTGCCCTTAAAAAGCGTTCTCCCATGAGTTAACAAAATGCAGCATGTCATTTGTGTACTACTGTCACTTGTATGTATCAGTCAGCTCATCTTGCACAAAGTACCTGGAGAAATGTCTGGTAAGAAGTCCGCGTGCCAAATTCTCAAAGAAGTCTTGAATGTTCCTATCCAAAAGACCCCCTTCAGCAGCTTCATCCGTCTTTAGTTTTGTGTTGTAGTGTTGAGATGTCACACAGGCTGAAAGGCAGGTGGGTTGAAGATCAGACAAGTGCAGGGTTGAGGCAGAAGCTGTTCAGCCCAAGGGCAAAGTCCCTGGTTCAGGAAATGGCTGAGGAGCAGCTGATGGGAGCATAACAGCGCATTCCCATATGTCTCTTCTGCCATTGCCTCCTGTCAGGGGAAGGAAACTTGGTTGGAGAGACCTCTCCTCTCACCTTCAGCCCTTCTTGCCTTTGGCAAGGCCATGTGAAGAAAGTCTGGGTTTTGCTACTGGGGTTCCTGTCATCAGGACTCCAGAGACACCTGTGATACAGAGGCTGAGCTTGGAGGTATAAGTCCTGGCTTGATGGGAAAGGAGGGATTCCCTTCTCCAAAAAGATTTTCCTCCTCCCCATACAAATCTGTGTGTGTTACTCCAGATGAATCCAAGCCTGCCTCTATCTCTGCCGACCAAACCTCTGCCAGGTCCACAGCACAAAGAGCGTGTAGAGGTGGCAGGAGTCAATCTGGGGGGCAGAGACCACCTCCTAAATTGTCGGTTACTCATATTCCACATCTACCTGTGCACCCAGGAAGATTCACCTCCCTGTATATCTCATGGCTCTAACAAGATCTGAGCCTACCTTCCTTGATAACACATTTCATGCATGTTCATTTAAATGTCCGTTTTTCCATGTATAATATTTGAAACCCAAAGCAAGTGGCCAACCTTTAAAGTGCAAATTGCTTGGATTAGATTTCTCATTAAAACAGGCTGTATGAAGGCGATATACTCCTGTTGATGTTTTTAATGTAGTTTCACTGTTAAATAATAAAAAGACCATGTGTGACTAACCCCACTTAATACCCTGCTAATGGAAATCGGGCTGTTAAAATGATCAAACCCTGTGTCATCCTAGACGCTGCAGTAATACAGCGATGGGAGTAAATTACAGGAAGTTATGTGTTTAAAGCCAAGTTTTTTCTCTTTCAAATCAAAGTTTGAGAAATTGCATGGTGCTTAGAGTATCTCAGGTCTTTGCAGGCTCTAAAATAGAGGTTAAGTGAAAAATGAATGCGTACATTGTTTTCAGAATATATGTATATAATCTCTCACTTTGCCGTAATGAAGATCACAGAACTTGTATCCACTTGTGCCTTCAGTGTATTTGGGTCACAGACAAAAGTTTGTAGGTGATTATTGCAAATGTAGAAATACCTTCATGGAGACAATAGAGTTGTTCACATGGCCCTGAATATCGAGTAGAGTTTAAGGCTTTACCTTCCTAAACATCCTGGGTTTGGGGAAGAAGATGTTACTCTTAGCAGCCTGGAGCGTTTTTGTGTTGCTTGCATTTCCTAGAGATGTATACTTCCATGTAGATGAATTGCATGCGCTTTGTTTGGGTGTTGTAACAGAACAGCAGAATTAGGAATACAGTGTGAATCTTCTAAAAACGAGCAAGGTGAAAGGAGTGAGCCCGTCTGCTGTGAATTATTAAGGTAACTAGACTTGGCATGCTTAAAAAATTGCATTAGAAAAATGAGAATTAGATGAAGTAGGACCCTCTGAAATCAGTCATACTCTCCCATATGTGCCGTGACTGTTGGAAATGATAATTGAATTATGGACCAAAATCCACGAATCCCAGTTATCTGCCTCTGTACTGTAGGAAGGAAGTTGGAGTTTATGAATATAATTTCCTCCCAGGATTGGTACTTACCAGTTCAGTTTTTGCATTTTTCTGAAAAATCCAGTAGATCCAATTAATAGAAACATTTTACTAAATCCCTGGTATGCTGATTCCTCCCCCCCAACAGCTCTAGCAGGATGACCTACCATTGATTTTCCTTGTTGTATTGTCTCTGAGTTTCTCAGGATATAAAAGTCATCCGTTTTTATCTGTATTATAATTGCACAACTATCTAAAAAGTTCATTTCCATATGTTCAAGCCAAGAACTTTTTTGGCTCGCCAGCAAAGTCTTAAGTTGTGCTAAATTCTTGGAGCAGAAAAACAAGAAAAGATAAATTAATACCCCATCAGACTGTGTTTGCAATAGTTTTCTGGCATTTGCTTAAGGCTGAATTTTTCTCCATGTAAATTACTAAAGTGATAGCATGTGTAAAACCAAGAACAAATAACATTAATGAAGCATAAGTTCTCAGCTTGTCTCTGGAAATGAATTATTAAAAGCACCAAAGAAAGTGATTTAAGAGCCCATGACTAATTTAGGTTTTATTATTTTTATATGAATCACTCATGAATCTATTGTAAAAAAGATCAGAGACGTTTGATTAGTGAGGAGAAATCATTTTCAAAGTGATAGCCATTGTTGTAGATTTTGCATAATAATAATCTCATTAAACGCTTGGGTACATTTTGTTTTAAAATCCCGTAAACATCATCGGAGAGAGGTTTCTGGGACTCTGAGGATCAGGCAAGCTTTTTTAACATGAACTAGTTTATACATTTTCGTTGCCGTGCTCGTTACTATGAAATTGTGATGGCGTTTCTCTTCGTCTAGTGGAAAACCAGTGACACCAGCTAGCACCAGTGCCAGGAGTGGTTTTGTCAGTGGGCGCTGAAACCACACAGGGAAGGCTCCCAGCTTCCCTGGGCTTGGCAGAAAGGGCTGAAAGGGAAGGGTTTAAAAGTGAAGTGAATTATTATTGTTGTTGTTGTTATGATTAATATTATTAATATTATTTTGAAAGAAATCCCAGCAACCGGTTTCTAAGAGAAGAAACCACTGGGGGAGCTCCGTTCCCTCTGTCATTACTTCTGCTATTGAACAATTTTCAATCAGCGTGGTGAGGGGGTATCGACCGTCGTTGGGATTCACCCCAGCGTGTATTAGGAGCATTCAGTATCTAACTGAGGTGGTTTAAAATCACTGTGTAGGTTTAAAGTCAGATGGGCCGCCGGGGGAGTGTGTACCCCACCGTCCCGCACTGCGGCGTGGCGTGTGCCTGCATTTGCCGATAGCTGGGGAGAGGGGGAGACCGTCTGGTTTTGTGTCACTGGGACTTGTTTTTCTGATTCTTCTTCCTATTTATAGGTATACAGCAAGTTTGGGGTTTTTTTCTCAAGTAACTGCAAGCTATCCTACAAAATAATAAGCCTGAATCTACTCTTTGCTAATTCCCCTTCAAACTTCCTGGCAAACAAAATATAGACAAAAATTTAGAGGGTTTTAAATATGGTTGTGTTCTGGAACAACAACAGGATGTGTTAGAAAGTTTCATGAAGAAGCATCTGAAATGGGTAAAAAAAGCGGGCGGCCGGTGCCCCCGCACCCTGCGGCGTCGCCCCGGGTTAACGTGGGTTCCCCCTCGGCTGGCTGCGTCCCTGGGGTCAGAGCAGGAGATTTGTGGCGTTACAGTCACATATTGGATTTCACTTGAGACAGAATGGGAACACGATTTACAAGCAATATGCAATGTTTTACACGTTTCTAAGCGCGGTGTCTCCGAGCCGTGGCAGATTGCATGAGCAGGGAATGCATTAGAAGGGAGGAATGGGATAAATAAATGTGAAAAATCTTCTGTTTGGAGAGACCGATGCCTTGGGTAATCAGCAGTGATGGAAAGGAAATACAATACAAAAAAAAGTACATATCCATTTTCTAAGATCTGCTTTGTTATTTTTTGGAATTGACTGAGTGCAGTAGCAACTTTTTTATTTTATATTTTAGATTACTGAGCTATTGTCAATTTAAAATGCAGCGTGGTGCATTTTTTTAATCTTGAGAAGTTAAAACTTAATCAGTCCTTTATTTGAAGGGTAACTGTAAGACATAAAAGAAGCTCATGAAGGGCAGAGAACTTTTTATTTGAAAAAGGGAGAGAAAACATGAGACAAACTGCCGGAAAAGTCAATTTATCATCTGCCACTAGTCGACCTTATCAATTATGAGAAATTAGACGCATAGCTTGCTGAATATTTTTTTTTTTTTTACCAGAACCTGTAACATTGTTTTGTAATGAAAGTGGTAAAATAGAGGTGATGAACACCTCATCCTTATGTGGCCGCTTTGATGCAAGGCTCATCACTTTGTGGGGTTAGAATGGTTTCTGCCTTTTGTTCGAACATTTTCATCACCTCTGTTTCTTCCTCTTCACAAGAACATTCACCTTCCGTGGTCAAGGAGGAAAACTATGTCCCAGTAGTTCCATTTTTGCCTTTCTCCTGCTAGTCTATCCTTTTTCATGGGATGATACATAAAAATGCCTTTTCAGTCCATGTGGGGCGTTGCTGGGGTTAGGACTGGGCAGTCCCAGCTCCGGGGCAGTGCAGCACTCGCTGCAGCTCCCAGACAGCCCTGAGATACTCTGCTTTAAAGGTGGGATACATTTAGGGAGACAAGAGTTAAGTTACATCATTCTTATAGATGTTTATTGTTCCCTTTGACTGCTTTCAGGCTCCTGGTGACTTGGAAACCTGGCTTTGCAAGCAAAAGCCATCTGAAAGACGTCAAAGCACATGAAATGTTTCCTCTGCCTTTTTCCAGCGTGAATTCTTCCCGTTCCCTCTGCCCACCCCATCCTCTCCCCTCCCAGCAAGCTTATGCATGTGTGTTTGGATGGAAGGATGGAGCTCAGGTTCTGACCGCCATAAATATGTTTTGTGCCAAACAGTTTCTGAGAGCTTTTATTTAGAGAGCTCCCCACTTGCCTGATACATGTTTTTGAGGGGCAAGGAGGTCCTTATTGGCCTGCAGTTCCATCTCAGCTTGATAAAACTGTACGCAGCGCTACGGTGCTGCACCCTGTCGAGGACCAGCAAACCAAAACAGCAGCTGAGCACTCTGTCAGTGTTAACTGACATCCCGGTTAATGCAGTGGCAAGAGATGGACCTGAGCAGCTCCTAAGAGCTCCCAATGGCCAAGTGGTATGGAGAGGTGGGGGAAAGGAGGTTCAGTGAGGTGGGGGTCGATCTCTTCTTCCAAGGAACAGGCAATAGGACAAGAGGAACCAGCCTCAAGTGGCACCAGGGGAGGTTTAGATTGAGTATTAGGAAAAATTTCTTCACTGAAAGGGTTATCAAGCATCGGAACAGGCTGCCCAGGGATGTGGCTGAGTCACCATCCCTGGAGGCATTTAAAAGACAGGCAGACATGGAGCTGAGGGATGTGGCTTTTAGTGCTGGTTTTGGCAGTGTTAGGTTAATGGTTAGACTCGGTGATCTTAAAGGTCTCTTCCAACCAGAACGATTCTGTGATTTTATGAAACAGCCCAGGTACTGGGGCTGCCCACTGCTGCAGGGACTCCTGGCTGGGCTGAGTGTAAGATTTGGAGTTAGAGGCTGGTAAGGAATCAAAGACTTATCATTTCCTAATGCTCTAGGGCTTGGGTTTTTACAGCACTTCCAAATATGCCCTTATAAAATACACACAGAAAGCGCCTGTGCGTATGAATGCATGCATATATATAAAATGTAACTGTGAAATCCTAATGTACTAATTATATCCACAGGGAAACATAAGGAGAAACCATGAGCTGCAATAAATGAACACACGGAAAGAGTCATTACTTTGTTAGAGAATTCACTATTATTTTTGTAGCAACAAAAGGTTCAGTATTGAACCTAAATTTCATACTCACTTTTTTCTTCCCACATCTAATACTGGTCATTCTTAATAATGTTGTACTCTTATGTGAATTGACTCTGTGTGTGCAAGTTCTAATACGGGGCAGATAATTTCCTTCTGTGCCTGACATAAATGATACGGTGTTAAGCTAAATCGTATTTGATAACCTTCTTTAAGTGCTAGAAGTCAGAAAATAGTTTTTAAAAGTCATAAACCATGCTTTTACCGATATAAGCTTCTCTTTACAAGAAAAATGCATTTGGAGAGGAAGAGAATAATACTATAATCTTGCATCAGTTTGTTTTTGCAAGGGTCTTTACTTATATTAATACATTTGCATGCATTGGAAAAAACAGATCGTCCATAAAAAGACAATTACAGAGCACAAACCAAGCATTCATAACATTTTTCTCAGATATCTTACAGGAAGCAACATACTCAAAACAGAAAAGATTTTATTGTCCTGTTTTTCCACAACTCCTTATAAATCATTTCATAAAAGTAGCCATCCTGCTTTTATTGATCTAAACTCAATTTGAGTTGCTTTGGGATTAACTTTAAAAACTGATATTAAGTGCCCTCCACTGCAAGCTTTTTCTCTATCTCATGCAAATATCATTTGAACAGGGTTGATGTCTTTTCTATTTGCAGTTACTCATGCATCTTTGCTTTCCGGCAGGAAAGATCTAACTGAACAGAAAACAGACAAGTGCTTGAAATGTGATTTTTTGAGTAGATATTTGTAAAAGTGAATTGGGTAGCTTAACCAGCTTATCCCATAGCGTAGATGCCAAATCTGCTGGACACCCAAGGTGTCAATAATATCTGAGATGCTTTTGATGTAGATAAATAATTTCAGGATCCTCTATAGATTTATTCTTCATAACCGTCCGTACATTTGCCCGTTGGGGCAGCACATGCCGTAGGGTAGCAGACAGCAGAACCAGGGTGGTTATGTTTGTCCCCTCTCAGATCAAGGTCTGTGCTTTGCAAAGGGTTCTTGTGCTGCCTGTAAACTCTCTATTTCTCAGTGCTTGCTCTCAGTCTGCCTTGTAACGTGTCTAACCAGGCACGTTCCCATGCTTCCCTTCACCTCTGCCAGTGCTGGCTTGCCACTGAGAGGAGAGACATGAAGATGTTTCGTGCCAGACAGAATTTACTGGAAAAGATTGAAGAGCCAACAGAAGTAGCGCCAGATCTGTCCTATACTGCAAGAGATGGGCTACTTTTGTACTTTTCTTTAAGCATGCCAGCTGGCATTACAAGTCTGCCTCAGGATCGCAGCTTCCTTCAAAAAATGTTCGTAGTGTCATGGCTGGAAAGGAAAGCTTCAAACTGTAAAGCAGGTGCGCCCTGAAGAGGCAGAAAATGAGAGATATAAGGAGCCTCAAATGGTTTTGGTTTAGAAAGCAGCCCATCTGATGATCAAACAACTTTTGCTTGTCATTTTGAGCACCTGGCAGGGGGTTTGGCAGTAACGGCATGGATGAGGATGGTTCCTTGTAGTGTTCGACCTGCCATGGGTGCAGCAGGGAAAGGGAGCGGCGTCAGCACCCCTGTGCACGGGTTCCCTTTCTCCATCACAAAGAAATTGGGACCCAAGTTCTTGACTCCCAACCAACAGAGCAAATTTGCTCTGCATATTTTGTGCCATCCACCCTGGTAGGTTCCATCAAGTCATGGTGGAAGACTCTGGCTCTGAGTTCTCACCTCCTGACCACACTACAGCGCTGCACTTTGATTTCTCTCCCGGTGGCCGTGCTGGACAAGGGTGGCAGCTGGCGTGACTTTGTGTAGGAGCCTCCCCTTGGCTGCAGGCCGGCTTTCCACCTACATATTGGAAATTTCAAAAAGAGCCCTTGGGTTTTCATGACCAAAACCACTCCTCAACACTCATCCAATTGTGCTGGGTTTGTGCCACCCTGATTCTAAGCTGAATTTTACCATATTTTTGCAGTGAAATTCTACAGAGTTTAGTTTAGCGTGCTTCACACATGTAGCTAATTAAAGATAAATCGTTCTTTAAGCTCATAAAGTGTTTTTTAAATGTATCCTTCTGGGTTTGCATAGAAGTACAAACGTTCTGGAGCTGCAGAAGTCGGAACGTTAATGGAGTAACAAGAGAAGCTGCTTCGTATACCCATCAGTGCTGTCATTCTGTTAACTATAATTTGAAATAAATTCCTAAGCAGGGCACTTGTCAATGTTCCCAAGTGCCAAAAACTCTCTACTAACTCATATTCTCCCCATCTATAATCAAAAACTTGAAGTAATGCAAGAGCAGATCTAGGAAGAAGAAGGGGATAAAGAAAGATACTTGTCAAGCAGTTACAGATCAAAACAGGTTTGTTTGAGAAAATGCTTTTTGTTGTCTTCGTTGTCTCCTGCCTGGGATATTGTCTGAGATAGGTGACAAACAGTTTCAGTTCTTTCTCATCAAGTCTCAAGGTTACAGTGCGTTTTCTAAGAACCAGCATAGATAAAGGAAACCTTAAGCCACCCAGAAGTTAGCATTTTATGCATCTGAGGTTAACGGGTTGATACTAAATGCCCCCATAAATTAAACAGCTGGAAATTGCCATCTTTTGTATGTTCCAAGAGCACCTTGTTAGCAACCAGCACAAAAGTTCATGTTCTCAGATGAGTTACTTTGCCTTACTCTTAAATTGCCGCTCATTTTCTCCCTGCGTGTTGATTTATGAACTTCAAAACTTACTGTTCAATATTCAAGCTGTGTTCCCAAGCTGCGATGCTATCAAAACCATGGAATGGGTAGTCTCCCTTCATGCGGTGTTTAAAATATTTTTACTAAATAATAAGGCACCTTTCCTGTCTTTTGTTACATACAGGATTTTGGAGAAGACGATTCCCTCTACATCACCAAGGTAACAACTATTCACATGGGCAATTACACCTGTCATGCCTACGGCTATGAAGAGCTGTATCAGACCCACATCCTTCAGGTGAATGGTTAGTAAATGGCACATATGACAATCCATGAAAACCTTCCTGTAAGCAAAGTTGCGTGTTAATCTCATGCACACAGCGACGTGAAAAGCCACACACCAAATTGCCTGTGTACGAGAGCGAATGCAGCTCGGGGTTTGCTCACTCGTGCTATCACACAGGCAATCAAAAAAGAAAGGTACCAAGGGGGGACATGTATAATTACCTGGGCTTCAGCAGGTATCCTAACTGTAAAACAAGCTGTCAATAACATTTCCCTAGAGTTAAGAGCAGCCTTTCAAAGCATCTCATAGACTAATGACTACTTTTGTCAACAGAAGTGTTGCTTCGATAATTTCTTCGTCCAGAAATTCATTTCTGTTGCGTGAAATAGCTCAGGATATTTAAATAATACAGCACAGTGTTTCCAAAACTAGCTGTCTAAGTCCCAGCTATATATCAGATTATTATGTTGTTGTAGTCAGCTTGGTTCACTGAGGGCTATTTACATTGGCTGAAGATATGGCCCACTGGGTTGCAAAATGAGGGCAAACCGTTTTAGAGGTGAGAGAACCACATGGGCCGTATTCCAGCATCGTCATTCACCTCCGTCCCCTGGGTCACATTTGTACCTCGTGGAACTTATATTCAGGCGTTTGCTATCTTTCTTCTGACCTCAAGCTCAGTCAGTCGGATTTAGTTTAAAATCGCATTAGCTTAAACTGGTGGTTCATCGAGGGACCAGCCCATGGATTATCCACCTCCTCAGCAGCAAAATCATTGTCCAACTTTAAACCCATATTTACACGTGCTAATATGACCACTAGTATCTCCAGCATAGGAGACAGGGTAACCCATTTCTGTCTATGGCTAGATTTTGACGTACTCTGGCATGAAAGTATTAAGTTCTACAGGAAAATTCAGTAACTTTATTACAGGGGATGTATTATAAGGAAACTTGATATTTAGTTCTTTCTCTAGATGTGTGTGAACCTCTACGAAGGAGAGCTTTCAACTGGTAAGAGCAGATAGCTACACACAGGTTAATAGAGTCTGACACGAAGAGAAACAGTAAAAAGGGATGTTTATGTGCTTTAAGAAGCACCGTGGTGGACGTGGGGTTTGGGTCTGACTGCAGCTCAGATCTTCTGGATGTGCGTAAGTGCTCCCCACCCACAGCGAGTACCTGGAGGAGAGGACGAAGCTTCCAATTGATTTGAATGAATCCTGACTTAATGTTTCCACGTAATAATTTGTCATCTTTTGAGATAGTAAACTGTAAAGTCTCGGCAATGTGGATAACTAGATTGTGCATGCTGCAGCTGGGAAAATAGGCTTCCTTCCTCAAAGTGCTATTTGTTTGATGAATGGCAGTTGAAAGAAAAGCGAGCTAACAACTTAATCCCGTGTATATTATGTGATGTATTATGAGGCCTGAATGGAGTTTAGTTGGCAGACAACAGTGTAGACTTTATCATCACTGAGAATATAAGGCCCAAAGGCTTTGAAGCTAAAACCAGAATGAGAGGAGAGCTGGATGGAGTGCGGGGAGGGCTTGATTTGTTTCATACTCATGCCTGCCGCTTAGGTTTAACTTGTTGTTGAAAGATCCTATTTTCTTTTTAAATGGAAGTTTCACACCACAGCTGCGTGTGGTTTTTCTTACTAATACAAGAACACTGTTATACCAAAAAAAAACCCCACTCTCCATGTTGGCTTTTTACTATTGCTATATAGTCACTAAATACTGCAAAAAAATGCCATGCATTCTTGTATCAACCCAGGCTTGCTAGAAAATGCTGCAGGGTCTAGAAATCCTTGTCTTCCAGCACCTGATACTCCCTTGTTAGCCACTAGGCTTTGCAAAGCCGGGTTTTTGCAGTTCTTGATGTGGCTGGCTGTTTGCCCACATCACTAAATTCTCTCCTTTTCTGCCTGTGTTGTGGCTTTCTCCAGCAACTGATGTTGGGGCAAGAGCACCGACGAGAAGACAATGTTGCTTACCTTCAGATGCATGGTGGGGTTCCCAAGGCAGAGCCTGGCTCAGGAAATCCTTCTCAGTTTTCAGTAGCTTAAAGGACAAACTGAGGAATTTCTGTTGACAGGAGTAGAGGGGAGAAGCTGAGCCAAGCTGAGCCGAGTGAAGATACTGAGAATCTAAGTATAGTTGATGGGCTCTGTTCAGCGCTGGGGATTGTCTCTGTCTGTCTGTATCAAACTAAAAACTCCATCTTCAATACGGGAGGTTTTTTGTTGCTCTTCTGTATTCAACTAAAATGGTAAAAGAATGTGACAGAACCAAGTCAACCAGAACTCGAGTGTGTCTGCTCACCTGTCTCCTCCAGGGAGGGACTGATAGCACTTTCAACATCAAAAACTCAGGGGTTTTTATTCTATGAAAACGATCAGATTTTATTTTTTTTCTTTTTAATAGAGAAAACTCCAAGTTTCTCTATTGGAAAAGAGTAGAGAAAGAAGAACCAACTGGAAGCAAAAGGGTTTCTCCCCAACGCTTCCCAAGCTCACTACGTCTGTACAGGCAGGTCCCAACATTTAGGCTGTGTTTCGGTTAATTCAGTGTTTTCAAAGCTGCAGGAACTCTTCCAGTGTCCTTTGATCCTCTCTATACCACCTGGGCCCTGGCTTAGTGTTCCCGCTGAGGCCCATCAGTCCATCTTACAAAATACTTTCCTTTTATTGCCTTTTTATCCTTAAAAGAATCTGATCCTACTTATATGCACCCTCTTTGTATGCTTTTATCCAACATACTGTATTCTCTTTATCTCACTTTCTCCTTTGTCTCTTTTTAGAACATAGCACTGGCTTGTAACAGCTCATTGATTAGGTGATATAGAAAATTAGGAAATAAAAGCTTAAATAGAAAACGTAAAGCCCAATTTTGACAAAATTAAAAGTTTCTGGGATTCAGATCTCTAGTTGAATGTATTACAGGCTAATCAAATTTATCAAAAGTTAACTTACAGAAAGCCTTGCTTTCATCCCAGTATATTGTCATGATTGTTCCTTTTGTCACCCAAGGAAAGTAAATTCACTTCATGGCAGTCACACCCCACTGGAAGATGGGGACGTGCTTGTCCATGGTGGGCAAGCAGTATCCTTACTGCCGCCTGCTGCTGTCCCTGTGCCACACAACCCAGCCACGTGCACGCTAGGGCTCTTTAACCAGCCAACAATGCCCTGCTAAAAGCAACTCCATGTGCTCTGACTCATCATCAGGCATTGCATGGTCTAGACTTGCCTAAAGATCCTCTGCGAAGCAGCCTGTCTGAAGGGGAGGAGGTTTGTTTTGCCGGACTGCTGAATGCCGTGCAGCGCTTCCCTTTGTACCAGCAGGTAACACGGGTTGATCCAGATGCTCATTTTGACAAGCAGAGAGGAGATTCCTGCTAGGCAGAAAATGTGGCAACCATAGGTTGAACACTGCAAACCGCTGGCTCACGTCTCCTGGGCAGGAAGCTTAAAGCACACACGTGAAATGCAGCCTTCGTGTGCTATTTGATGTGGTGGGTTTGGGTTGAGCTCATCAATCTTAGGATTCACAGGAGTGGTAAAATTTAAGTCAGTGTATTTATACAGCTGGCCCTTAATGTCTTTGGAAGAAAAGAACACACTGAAAGGCAGCACAGAGTTTAAGAATGCAAAATTCATCTTGCATGCTGCTATCTTTGATCAGAAGAAGCCAAGAACAGTAGGAAACAGTAGGAAAATTATGTTCTCTCCCATGTATGGATATTGCTTGGGAAGTATGTGCAGTGTAGACTAACTGTAGGGAGGAAAGGCAATTTATCACTTTCAAGAAGAAAAAGAGTTGCTGAGGATAAAGAATCTCATAAAATTGTAATCAACTATGAAAATTGATAGTTAGCAAATCAAGAGACTGCTGAGTATAGGGCATCATTTTCCTTGGTCCTTGCACTCTGGAAAACATCAGCATAATTGTATTCCTTGAAAACAGTTTTAAAAAGGCATTCGAACCTCAGCCCAATTATAAGGGTCCAATAGGACAAATTTTCCGGTAACAGAGAGATGTTTTAAACACAGATGTTTTCTTAATGTGGCTTTTCAAGAGAAAACATACGATGCTGCAAACTCCTTTCAAATCATAAATGGAAAGATTAAAACATCTCAAGTAAATGATTTATCTATTAATTATTATTAAGCCTCGGAGTATCTAGATCCTGTAGCAGCAATGTATGTCTTTGGGGCTTGATACCGCCATCTGTGCTCATTGTGTGCTTTGTCACCTGAGCTGCTTTATTGTAATGAATTGGTCTGCTCCACGAGTAAGGTACTGCTCAGTATGCAGTAGTAGGCAATCTACCCAGTCTCTTACTTGTTTGAATACCTCTTTTTTCCTACTTTGCTTAAGATAATAGCATTTTTATATTGCCTTTGGCTGCAGACACAGTTATGGTTAGCAATGATATATATTCACCAAGGGAAATAGCAAAGGATAATCCATATATCCCAAAGTCTGAAGTTGAAATCTTTGCAAGTATTTAAAGTAAAATGTGCTTACTTGGAATGTATTAATTTGTCACAAGGACAATAAAAATGCATTCTGCAGTTTGCTGTTATCACAAGGCCGTTGCATGCAATAATTTAGCTGTGCAATGAATTATGTAAGACAAGGGAGAAGAAATAAAAAGTTTAAAAATGGAAGGAGCAGGAAAATGATAAGAGAGTAGGAACGGAGGTGCAACGCATTTTTTTTAGGTGAAAACAAGCAGTTTGCTTATTAATCACTCTTGAAAAGACAACTTCCTGTAATTTCAAGTTAGGCTGATTTTCATGCAGAACGTTGATTCAGTGGCTAGGACCCCTGAGCTACTTTTTGCCGTATGAATCTATTGTGTTTTCAGCTCTGCAGGTAAAACATGTGGATTACTCAAATGCAGGCTAACATGGTATGAGGCAAAAAACTGAGAGATGCAAGTAAATTCTACTTTGTGAAGGAGTGCCCTGTTTCGAGGAAGCGGGACCCGTGTGGTAGGCATTGGGAGGGCTGACGTGCGTGTCCGTATGAAGAGGAAAGCCTAAAGCAAACCATTATAAGAAAACCTGATCAACCCACGCTGGTTTTGAGAGCATTAAATAGGTGATGTCTGGGATGGGCTCTGTCTCTGTTAAGAGCTGGTGGGTGAGGAAACACCGCTAGGCTTGGAGTAAAATTGCTCTGGTGTCTTTGGCCATTTGGTATATGTTAGACAAGGGCTTGAGCCCGGCTGGGGCATCTCCATCTTGCCTGGAGCTGGGCAGGTGGCTGTATCCTGACAGGAGCAGAGCTCGTCACCGGGCAGAGAGGGTCAGCGTTGCTTCTGGACTGGAGGAGGCAGGTTTATGCCGTCTGGAGAATTAGGAAAGTACCTGGGGAAGTTAAGTACTAACTGCCCATTGACTTCACCAGGATTTGGGCATCTAACATGCTTGGGTATTGTACCTTTTTTCCTATGCGTTCATAGGAGACAAACCAGCTCTCATCAATGAGTCTGAATTTTAATGGTATAGACTTTCAATGGACCTCAGTGCCTAAATCATTTTGTTCTAAAAATGTTCCTAGTAGTAAGCAAATCATAGGTGAGACGAGCATTGGGTGCAGGACCTTCATAAAATTCCGTCAAAGTGGACATAAATTACTATCTTTATCCTATTGCACCTGGAGGCACTGACTTGGAGAAATTTTCCGAGGAATGAGAAGCTCCTGACTCTCAGTTCTGTTCCCATGAATTGCTTCGACACCGTCTCTTAAATAAGCACAGGGATGGCTCTGAACCAGCCATTTCCAGCAGCAGGTCGCTGCTTTTGCTCTCCTTCTGCGTGATCTGGCAGCTCCTGAAGCCAAGAGGAGCCATAGCCCTGACAGCGATGGCAGGAAGAGCTAGTTTACTAGCTAAAAAGCTAGTAAATGCTTTTATTTAGAATTTGCAAACTCATTTTAGTGAAAGAAACTTCGTCTTTTTGGTAACCTCCTGATTGAAAAGCTCTTACTTGGTGTTTTTACTCACTGCCCTGCATCTTACAACACATTTTCTTCTCTTTACAAGTAAAGAAAATAGGGGATGAGGAAGTAAATCCACGTAGTAGATTTAGTGCAGAGGTAGAATTTAAACACATTCCTTTGCTAGAAGTCCCCATTTTTGTTTGTCTCTCCAGTTGCCCCTGGGCATTTCCTCTCAGATTACACTTGAACAATCTCTCGCTTTTAAAGCTATAAAAAACAAGGAGACTTGAGGGCATTCTGTCGTGGCTGATTTCCTTCCAAGCTGATGACTCAGCTCTGGTTAATACTTGGCAGCTGGTAGGTAAGACAGGAGTAAAATACATCTCCCTCTCTCTGGTAAGGCCCATAAAAAATGGAAATCGAAAGATGGAAAGTGTATGCTAGTGAATGCAATTATTTAGACTATCCCCATATGGCTATATAGACACATAGCGAGCTGCAAACACAGATTTCATTTTATTCTAAAGCAACTGTTAAGTCCATTTAATTTTACCAGTCCTGGAACCTAATGATGGACTATATAAAAACACTGCAGTGATTCAAGTACCTTAAGCCAGTGATCTACAATGGAAGTTTCACACTTTCTAAAAAACCCCACAAATTTTCCTCAATCCTCCACTAGTGCTAGCACAGGTTATTCATTTTCCTTGAGGAAGAAGTTGGTCCCCCACATATCGCATCTACATTTGGCTCTGATTGTGGTTTTCCAAAACTCTGCGCCTTTCAACAGTTACATCATGAGTCCCAAAATCTCTTAATCTGGTGGAAAAGCTGACCACTTGACCATGAAACGCGGTAATCCATGACCACCCTTCAAGTACCATCAGCCGTGATACGGCACATCCTCTCATTTCCTTTTATTATGTCCCTTGAGGCAAAAGGCAGGAGAGTCCCACTGGTTTTTTTTCACCAGTATTGCTATATTGTAAATTCTCTTTAAAGTATGTGACTAAATTGTTAAGAAACAGTTAATGGGTGATATTAAGCCTTGTTGATTTGAGCAATGAAGACAACGTGATTGAAAATCAATGCACTTGTCTGAAATTGTAATATAATTAGTAATTCTGAATATTGAGTATATTAAATAGTTCGGAGGGGCCTTCCTGAAACAAGGTAAGTCACGTTTTTGAAAGCCTCTCAGAAAAAAAAGAGAAGTAACTTATAAACACTTCATTTGATCAGAACACCAGGTAGCGGATATACAGGCTATTTCCTGATGGATATTTAATTAATTAATATTGACTACTTCTAATAGGCAAGAACTCAAATTCCTTCCTTACTAGATTCAGTGAAGGTTTGGAGTTTATACTTTAATTTTTAAACGTGTGCGTAGCCACCTTAGGTTTTAATCCAACTTTACGTAAGATCAATCAATCACTTAATGAAAGAAAGCAAGAAGCAGCAAAACCAGTCTAAATACAACATCAGCTAGCAAGGTTGCTCCCTTGCGTTGGTTTATTAGTTTACTCTTTTCTAGTATTATTTTCTGTTTTCTGCCTCCCAAAGTTGAGCTGTAGGAAAATCATTACTGTAGCTTGCACAGAAAGCCGGGACGTTGGTTAACTCACGGGTTCTCGGGTCAGACCTCTTCTGCGGTGCCGTTTGAAGGCAGCGGCTCTCGAGCCACCGACAAGGGGTGGCACCTGGCGGGTGAGTTTGAAGTCACCGATTCCTTGTTTCCCGCAGTGCCACCGGTGATTCGCGTCTACCCTGAAACACAGGCGCAGGAGCCTGGCGTGTCAGCGAGCCTCAAATGTCATGCCGAAGGCATCCCTAATCCCCGAATTACCTGGCTAAAGAACGGCATTGATATCATGCCAAAACTATCCAAACAACTAACACTCCTAGGTAAGAACAGAATTTTGATTAATTAAAGTATTGTAGCCAGGGATTAAGGAGGATTATTTTGCACTTTAAACTAGAAGTTCTTGTACTTTCACTAAGCCACGGTTGTTGAAAATCATGTTACAAAACCCCCTGTTCTTTCTTTTTATCTTTTTCTCCTGTGAATCTCTCAGGAAATGCAGTATGGACTGATATAAGTGGTAACGCTGTTATGTTAAAAGACAGGGTGCCCGGTTCTCCACTGCCTTGTCTTTTGTGTACAGCTGCGCAAATCAGAAGAGAAAATGCATTAAATTATTTGCTCAGGTGTAAGCACTACATTGGATGCAAGTCAGCTGAGAATCAGGCTGCGGTTCTGTCTTCTCCCACCCGTCTCTGCAGAGGGAATCGGGCTCTTGACTCGTGCTGGTCCTTGTTCAAATGAGGGCGCAACAGACACAATAGAAGGCAAAAACATTTGTTTGCAATTTTCTGTGTAAAAAATATTAAAAACCTCCCCACACACACCCCAGTCTGGCTGTGGTGCATTGCGGTCCTCAACCAGTGTTGGCAACACAGATATCCCTGCACGGTTGGGTGCGATATCTCAAAATCTTCTAAAGGTTTTAGGCAACAGTCCCCCTCCAGAAATCAAAATGATAGGAGGAACTGTAGAGAGACCCCTCCCAAGCCCAAGTTTTTGGGTGATCTGATGAAAAACAGTTTGCAAAATTGAAGTTAATTTTTCTCCACTAAAGCCGAAGCCTTTTTTTTTTTTTTTAACAAGATGAAATAAATGGAATGTAATTTATTGTTTGCACTTGGGATTGTTCTTTGTTCATGTCTGGCGCAGAGTGTGTATGTGCTAATGGAAAGAAGCAAAACATCAGCTCTCATGAGGATCCCCTAAATACCTCTAGTTATGCAAAGGGAAACGTTGTGCAGTAGAGCCACCCTGACGGGCTCTCGCTGGGCAGCTGCAACAATGGAAGGCAATTAAGGGCAGTAAAAGCAATTAGCAGCAGTGAGGAACACTGTTTATGGGTGTCTTTCTTACAGCAAACGGAAGTGAACTTCATATCAGTAGCGTTCGATATGAAGACACGGGTGCCTATACCTGCATTGCTAAAAATGAGGTGGGAGTGGATGAGGACATATCGTCACTTTTCATAGAAGACTCAGCAAGGAAGACCCGTAAGCTTAATTTTCCATCTATTTCTTTCTTTGAAGTGTTTTTAAATGTAGTGGTATACATAAAATTTAATAGTTTGGTCTATTGCATGTGGTATGTTGGACTCTCGCTCGTAAGGTAATGACAGTTTTGTCTGCGCTTTGATCAGAGGCTTGGATTCTGTTTTGGGAAGGAATCACACAGGGAAGGTAAAATCTCCTCATCCCAGATGATTGTGCCTTTCATGTGCCAGAAGTATACTGGGTGTGGTGCGGGCAGCATCTTTACTAAAGCAACAAATTGGCAGTAGTTTTAGAGTAAAAGAATCCAAAACCTAATACTTTGTTGAATTATATGCAGTTTCAGAAGATAAATTTCATTGATTTCTATACGAGACTTCTTTTAAAGCCAGTTACGAGTCTAAGTTCTCAAATATTTAGATGCTTGAAGAATGTTCTCATTGAATTATTTATTTTACCTGTATTTACATCATTAACTAGCAAAATAGGTTTCCCTTGGTGTGAAATTGTCTTCCACTTCAAAGACAAATATTCTCCCAGCAACTCCTAGCTGCATGTCTCCCGTAGGAACGCGGCACTGTTACCTTGACCGCACCATCCCCGAAACACAATTAATGAAACAGGTGATTAGTTGCCCCAGTGGAAAAGCTCCCAGAGGCCTGATCGTTCCTAATTCCACTGTCTTAACTACTTTGGGAGATTGCTTCGGTTCATGGCGATACTAAAAGGCTAGGTGCAAATGGGATTTTTGCTACTTTTCTGGCTGTTTAGAGCAAGAATTGAAAACTAAGTTAGCCATAAATATGGGCTCTCGTGGCGATTCTTTGGAAAATACATTCTATTCCTCATTAAGTAGATTTATGTACTCTTGTTAATATCGCTCGTTTTCCCTTGAATACTTGAGCAAGGCAAATTACAGTATGTTGAGAAATAATTGGATGTATCTTAACCAGAAATTCGAATACAGCTGTACTTTCAAAGAGTGTTTGAATCCTAAAAGGGAATGTAGCTTCATGACATTCCAAGAAGAAATGCAGCAAAGTGTGTAGCTGCCCTAAGTGCCAGTCTCAGGCTTCTGAAAGATGTCATGTTTGCTTATTGAAGCTGTACGGAAAATCACAGCCTGTACCATACCTCCCATTACGTTTGAATATAACATCTTCTCTTTACTAAGACTTTGATCTTTGCACAGGCTAAAGTTGGCTTCATTTCAACGAGGATTTTTCCCGTGTCAGAGTTTCAGAATTGCCTCTAGAAGGAGCAAATGTATTTAGCAATATCTGTCTTTCCTGATATTTTATTTGAATGAATGTTACAGAGTTATCACAAATTAAACGGTTCATGTAAACATGAGTATTAATTCAGTTACTTGCTACGATGAAAATTTTGACATTGTTCTGTTGTTTTTTTTCTTTTCCTGATTATTTTCTGGCTTCCCCAATTTTCTGATGCTGCAGTTGCAAACATACTGTGGCGAGAGGAAGGTACTGCAGTAAAGTTCTTTTGTCGTAGTGATAACGTGCTTGTCTGCTTTAATAATTCCATGATGGGCCATTCTCCACTGACTTGACACTAACTCTATCAACTTTCGCAGTTACCAGATTAAGTACAGACCAGACATTTAAAAACTAAACTATTCAAATAAGAAATGTCACTCTCATAATATAAATCGTACCCGTAACTTCTTACATTTTCCCACTATGAAATAATAGGTGACCATAAAATATATAAAAATGTGAATTTTATATAAACTGCCGCCAATGTGAGTAGCCTGAGATTCTCAAGCTGCATTAACAATTGCACAAGTGTCAGAAGTGCTCCCAAATTACCATAATTGAACGACTAAGACACAAATTCAATACTCTGCATTTTTAAGCAAGCAATTCAAGCTCTTCCTCCTCAGTAGCACATATTGATGTTTACTAGGTGAGCAACAAAAATTGTGTTCTTGACTGTTAGGCAAAAAAAAAAAAAACCAAAACACAACAGGTTTTGCTTCCCTCTATCATTTAAATCGATGCAGGGTAAAGGTTGCCCCATTTCTCTTTGGTTTAATTGGCAGTTAAGATCTCTAGTTTGATCAAATATATTGTGTGCCCTGCACAAGGTCAACATCTGTGTCTCTTGGAAGCCAAATTAGAACAAAACCCCATGCTAAACAGCTAATTGACTCAAAGATATTATGGAGGCACTAGAAATGAAAATTTGTTTGATTTTGTGCGCGCTTCTGCTGTCATAGTTTTCAAAATGCACAGTAAGACGCGTCGTGCAAAGACCCAAGGAGATCTCAAGCAGCTCATCCATCTGCCTCTGTGGTGCAGTTCCCAGGTGCATGAATGGGGAGCCCTAGGGCTTTGGGCTCCTAGGGACTGAGAGCAGAGTATCTGCTCACTAGAGGAAGGTTCTTGGACTGAAGTCCAGGCATAAGCAGTTCTTACGTCTTCCAATTGCATAGGAGGAGGCTGGGACCTTGGTGTCTTTCCAGTCTTGTAGGGAAGTTCTCTGTGCACATCCAAACTGCTCTCAACCGTGTTCCCCAGCCCACTGCAACTCCCCCATCCCTGCCGTTGTTCCTCCAGGAAGGGCTGCAAGCCCACTCTGCCTTTGGGGGCCACAAAGACCCTTTCATAAATAGTGCCTCCAGGTACCCAAAAGGACAGTTGTGCTTCATGCCTTTGGCTTGGAGCTTTCTGGTTTGCTGTGGCTTGACCCAAAGTATTTTAGGGGCAGAAGGAAAGAGCCAGCCCTTAGTGACCGGTGCTAGCTTGGCCAGATATGCAAACACCCGATGCATAGCTGCTGTCCCGCTGTTGGCTGCAGATGCGTGCACGCAGCAGACGGAGCTAATGGAGGTCATGAGATGTGGCAGAGCTGCCTAAGACAGCTCTCCAGCGCTTATTCCCAAATACGCCACCTGCAAGTACCTGGTGCATGGCAATGAAGAGCGTTTCTTTAATGCTGATGTTCCTGTAAATGGCAGTATGGGCACTAAGAATTGCTATTTCCCTTCTGCTTGGAAGTGAAATCTCTAGTGCATCTAATCAGTCCAGCATCATCTGCATGATGCTGCGTGTCTGTTTATATGCTGCATCGCTTATGCTCGTTTTAAAGAAAGTAGTTGGATAACCCTACCAGATGTAGAAGTATAGTAATATTTAAAGAACAACTAAGAAGTTGGATGCAGAAAGTCCTATTATAATTCTGCAAAACAATATGGGCTTACTGCTTATCAACCTTGCACATGTTAAATAAAAGTATGAGCAATATACAGGGAAAACATGGGCAGTAAAAGCAGATTTACTATTGATGTTTGTAAACAATTCGGTATCTTTAGAGCAGGTTTATTCCCCTGCCTGTCTTGTTCTTAGCATTTGATCGACACATTCATTTTAGACAAAGGATCCATTGAACATGCTTCAGCATGTGAAATATTGGCACAGAGAAAGCTGGAAGAGAGCAATGGTATTTTTGTTTTTACATTTTAACGTATTCTTTAAATACTATTAAAAGGAAAACTTATGCGTAAGTAGTAATATTAACAAATGGATCGGTAGACTTGAGCTCCTCTAAAATGGTCACATCTTCGTGCCCAGAAGGTCTGTAGTAACTGAAGCTATTGGGAAAGTGCCTAGACAGAATATTGCATGGAAGAAGCTTTTGCTGCAAGTCAAAGTTTTCACACAAGTAGTTGGTCATTTTAAAAGTCAGTCTATCAGTCTGTTCTCAAAAGCTTTCGCAGACCGTGCACAAATAAAGCCTCGAGAAATGAGTGCACGTAGCATCACCAGCCAGTTAAACATGGAACTGGATGCAGTTGTGCAATTGTGTTGTGCAATGTACAAATTACTTTTTAATTTTGTACAGAGAAAATTAGGAGTAGCCCAAATGTAAAGTAGAGATTTGTTTTCATGCCAGTGTTCATTTTTGCAGTGAGTGTTGCTTTCTTTATGCTTGGATAAAGGGAGCATATCGTGCCAGCAGGCAACCATCACGAACGTATGCACTTAAAAAGCTGAAAGCCTTTTTGTTACCAAATTTAAGTTCTAAAATACCTCCAAGTGTTTAGATTAAATTGAGGAAAATTATTCAAGTATCAGATCAGAAGAGAGTATTCCGTGGTGACAAATTTGCCCTTTGATCTCAAAGGAGGCAAATACAAATGTACACTCAGATGGAGACTGTATTCCTCAAATAAAGAAAACTCTTGTTGTCATTAGGTGAAGTTTTGGAAAAAAAAAAAGATATTAGAGTCAACTTCAGCTGGAATGGTTCGAATAAGAACTGTTATTTTTAGGAGACCCTCCCCGTTCTTAATGGGGTTTTTGTTATATTAGGTTTTTCATTACACAGATGAGGTATGTTGCCGTTTATAAAGTCTTTAGTTTTTGAACATCCAGCTTGAAATGTCTTCCATTAAAAAGGGGAAAAAAGAAAACCCCTCCTCATTAGTCCCCCAATTCGCAATCTAGTGCCTGCCTCACTGGTATAAATAACGCAACTGAGCAAAAATTCTCCATCGCACACCTCTCTACTGAAACAACTCCCCAGACCGAGGAGTTGCAGCAGCATGATCAAGAGCAGAGTCTGTTTTACTGATGTCCATGAGACTGTTTAGAGATGTACCCCAGTCAAGACTTGGCAAATGCTTCATAAGTCACAATAAAAGACTTAGTTTGTCTGTTAAAATCCTGCTTTGTCTAAAAATCAGCGTGAAGATTACTCTCTGAGAAAGTATTTTAATTTAAATTGGTAAACTTGAAAAAGAGAGTACCTGAATGTTATTAGGAATTTGTATGATATTTTAACCAGATAGCAGAGAAACTTGCACTCGTTTTACTATAAAATAAGTGGTGTGACTTGCCAAGTCAGTAATTCTAAACCTTCTACTGGGGTAAAAGTATTGTCAAAGTATTTTTGTGACTAATCAAGGCCTTAGTTTGGAAATACACTCTCATTGTAATCGGATCATTAGATGAAATCACGCTACTACCGTGCATGAAAATAATAATAAGCATCTTCACAATGGTCATAATTTGTTGCCTGCCTGTTTCCACTTCTTAGGATTAAAATCCTTGACTCATGAAAATATGTGCACTCATTCCAGCCAGGGTCAAATTCTGCCCTCTGATGTATTCACTCAAATCCCATTGAAGCAGGTGGGAGTTGTGTGCATGCTGCGAGCGCGGATTTTGGTCCAAAGTGCCTGAATGAAACGTTTTAACAATATACTCATAAAAAATTAGCCCTTAGTCCATAAAGATAACTTAGCTCTCGATGGAAGTTGAGTAGCTCTTTTTTTCTACGTGCATGATCCCTCACCGTGGCATCACATTTCAGGATCACGGCTCCTGTCCCCGCTTGATGCCCTAACTGGGGTATTTCTGTGGTTTAGAGAGACTCAGCTTGAACATTGTCAGTACAGCAAACACCACCGTCCTGAGACATTGTACTCTGAAGCCACTTATTTCGCACGAAAAGAGGGTTTTTTAGCACCAAAAAAAACCTTCTAGCCTTACTAAGTATTTTGTATTTTACAAAATTTTCCAAAAATGCATTTATCCAAATTATACATGTTTTTACTGTGAAGTTTTCCTGCGATGATTTAGGCCTCAATCCTGCAAACACTTAAGAGATGTGAGAAACTCTGTAGATGTGAGCAGTGTTTAGAGATGCCACCACAGGACCAGCCAAGGGAACCGTAACACTGAACGTTGTTCAGATCTGTAGAATCGGGACCTTATTTCTCCATGGGTAGAATGTAATTAAATAGAAATTACACATTGTCACATCACCGTATCGATGGCAGAGAAGTACACTATCAACATCACTGGGGGTGACAGTGGTCATTGCAAACACTTCTCGGTGGTGGTATGGAAAAGATGAAATGATGTTTGGATCTTTCGGACTAGAGCATTTGAAAAGATCCTGAGCATTTCTTAAAGTTGCTTGTTAGTGCAATTACATGTAGCTGAAGAACAACTAAATTATCAGTGGTTTAAGGCATTTCTGCATGACAGAAATGATAAAATACGATCTCCTAGCAGCAAAGCAATGACAGACAGCCAGTTTTCCAAGTCTCCTGGAATGCCCCAGTTGGATAAATGAGTGCTATTGCGATGCTGAACTACTCCACATCTGTGAATTACAGTTTGCAAGATTTCAAAAATGTATTTGTTTTGGTGGCTATAATTAGTTCATCCAGATAGTTTAAGATAGAGAAATATATGTATTTTCATTCATGGAACAGACGTTAAGCACTTCCTTTTTGCATCACAGTTGCAAGAATTCAAGCTACCTGTAACAGGACAACCTTCAGATTAATTTCAATTAAAACTTTTCTCTCAGTTCTCAAGTTACTAGCAAGCTATTTTTAATGAAATCATAGGAAAAATAACGTCATAATCTGAGAGAGTTAACAATGCGATACAGGGGCTTCTTGTAATCAAATCCCACTTTGGTAGCTATGCACGAGATCTGAACGTAGTTACGTGTGTACAACTGCCGCCACCAAGGCAACGCATTTTTGAATGTGTCTGTACCTCTTCACTCCTTGAAGCCCTCGTTGTGACATGAAATTTGATTTTGTGAATGCACCGACTGCATCCAAGTGACCAACTTTTATGTAAGGCAGATTTTGTTTGTTGGGGGAGGAGGGGGAGTTCTTAAGTAAAGTCCTAACAGCTATGGATGCATACAAAAAAAATGCTATTCCTTTTGCTTTATCCCCCTTCAAGGCCTGAGTGTTGGGAATATGTTCTATGTCTTTTCTGATGATGGGATCACAGTCCTTCAGCCAAACGAATGTGAAATCCGGAGACACATCAGGCCTGAAGAGAGGATTTTCACAAGCTATGTAAGTCCTAAACCCAGCAGCTACCGCCGACAGCTGGGAAACTTTTTCTTAATCCCTTCAAAGGTTGTTATTGCTAAAGGACCTGTTTGACACAGTGATGTTGGAGCTTGGTGGGCTTCGTGTGGCATCCCTGAGGTATCTCATCTTCTCCTCTTGAAAATTAAGGGAACCACGTATAAGACTGATGTGGAGGATTACCGACATGCTGCAGAGAATCTGACTAGTTATCATGTCAAAATGTAGGCAAAGACTGTCACTTGTCCTGTTTGACCTATTTACATACCCATGCCCAAAAGAAGTCAATAGCAGAGAGGTGGAGACATCACTCACTGGTGCTAACTGGTCCCTCTTGCTGATGGCTCCACTGGCAAAAGAGTGGGCTCCTTTCTGCTCTTTAGAGTAGTTTCCCAGGTTCAACCACAGCAGGGAGGTGGGTGAGAATGCACGGAAGATGGTTGTGCCATGCCGGTCCTCTGCATCTTCTGCTGCTGAACCAAAGACCTGCATCGTCCTTCTTTGCGGTCTGGCATTTTCTGCCAGCACTGAGTTTACCTAACACTTGCTCTAGGAAATCACAAGGAAAATTTGTTCAGGTGTCAGTGAACGTCAAGCACTGGCTCGTACGCAGTGGAGCTCAACATGGCAAGTGGGATAACACGTGCCTGGAGGCCCTGTGAGGCCAATGTTTTCAGCGCCCTGTGTTGTGTACTCTTCCGTGGTAACACACATCATATGAAAACTCACAAAACTATCAAATCTCATAAAATACAGGTGCTGAAATACATCCAGAAATGCTTTCTTAGTCACTCCTTTATTTAGGGGTTTTCTGAAGGCTCAGTTTACAGGGGAAGCTGAGAATGTAGCTCCCTTCTGAAGAAAAGGACTCAGCCTTGCTTTCAATTTTGGGAGGAATAAAAGGGGAGAATCACTATCGTGAGCGCTGTAGGCTGGGTCAGGCTCTGCTGCTGTGGGTCAAGATCTTGTGAGTCTGTATTCTGTATTTTTTAAATCTTGATAACTTTCTAGTTGATATTGGGGTTTTTCACTGGATTTTAATATACCTTAGTAGAAATCCAGGGTGATGCTTACCCCAAGACTGGTCCTTAGCATGGGCTTAATAAGCTGCACTTGAGCTGTTGCTATTCAAAGACAGAAATCTTGTGTTTCTTTTCCAAAGACCTGTAAATATTGAAGAGGTGGTTCTGGAGAAAGAATAAGGGAGAGAGGGCACTTAAGGAAATAGTGTCAGCACAGTGGTGGGCATAAAAGGTATTTTTAACGTCATTACTTGGCTGCCTTTCAGAGAGACCTCTAAAGGTTTCCTACAGATATCATAGGGCCTTTTGCCTTGGTAAAGGGAGGATTGACTTCTATTTCCTCCCTTTTCATTTTTAGTGTGTTGAGTGTTTGCCACACAGACTGTGACACCAGCCTGCAACTTGAGGAGGGTTTCTACAACAAAGATTTCTTCATTTGCTATTAGAGGGCACACACAAAAGCAGGTAGAGCAGAAAGGCCAGTGGCCTTTCCCTGCTCTTGTTGGTTAGGTGGATGACGTGTTGTGAGAGCCCAGGCCCCAGCACTCAGATGAGGATGAGGAGGGCAGTTTGGAGACTGACAGGTGCTGGGCAGCGTGAACAGATGCTGGAAGCCCAAGGTTGGCTTTTGTAGCGTGTTTTAGCTTGCGGTAGCGTAGACCCCCAGCCCGGCTGGAGGACCCAGAAGGAAAATGCAGCCAAGCTGTTGAGTCTTGTAGCTTCAGCCCTTACACATGGTCTCCACCAAGGTACTGAGCTGACAGAGCTGGGCTACTTAGAGGTGAAATCTTTTTATCCACAACCATCATTCTGATACAGACCTGGTGTTGGCATTACTTTTGCTCGTACTTCCTCCTTCCCCAAACAAGTTCTGCTGCTCTAGTTGTTCTCCCCTTAGGGAGGTTGTGCCGTTACTTAAAGTGACCTGGCTGTTGAATTAGCAAGATCTAAAACCACCAGTTGTGCTCACTGAAATACATATGTGTTCACTTAGTTTTACCCTCATTTCCACACCCCAGCCTGGTCCCACACAAATGCTCTTTCACATAAAGCAACTTGACAGAAGTAAAAGCAACGAAGAGTAGCCAAGGTGCAGAGACTTGTTGGAGGGATTGCGTGTGACTTTTCAAACTTAGGGTGCCAGTGAGCTCCCACTAAAGCTAATACCAGTTCTGCACAGGACTGAGTGGAGGATCAGAGACAAAATATGGTATCAGGCAGTTGTGAACAGGATTTGGTCCAAAGCAACAGGATTTGGTTCCTTTTGAAGAAGAGAAGCTTCTGTGTTGGAGCAATAGACTGTAGGACCCTACTTGTTTTGCTGCTGTTTCCCTGAGCACAAGCATCTTGGATCACGTTCTTCTGAACTGAAAGTGAAGACTTTATGAAAAATATAAAGCTGTGATTCAATTAATGTAAATCTCTGTATTTTCAAAGCACGTTTTCTATTGCTAATAAATGCTGACAGCGCTGCTTGATGAACCATGGTGTACTTCAAAATATGGATCCATAGACTGTTGGTTACTTAAATTCAATGTGAGTTTGCAGGAGATCCAGCTGTTTAATGTCACTGAGTAGAGCCCAGGTTGCAGTGTGCTACCTGATAAAATAATTATTTCATGTTTTCCAGGAAAGAAGAGGGTAAAAAAATCATCCTAATGGAATCCCCATGGAATTTTTTGTATAGTTTTCAAGGCTAAGCTTCTCGCTGCTCCAGGCCCTGAACTTGTAGAAATTAAACCTTTTCTCCTCTTCTTTTTTCTTTCCCCAGGAAGAGATCTGTCCTAGAGTGGAAGGTGAAGGCGCTCAGTCCTGCCTCTGGGCTTCAGCGGTCAATGTCAGAGACAAGTACATTTATGTGACACAGCCTAAGCAGAATAGAGTAATGATAATTGATATCCAGACTCAGAAAGCCGTGCAGGTACTTACAAGGGGAATGCTTTATTCAGTGATGGCAAAAGACTTTGGTATGGGACAAAAAAAAGTAGATCTTTGCCCAGTGGATCTGCTGACATCACTAAAAAGTTGGGCCTGTGTTGCTTTCAGCCATGGGGTCGCACTGTAACTTCACTGGTAGGAAAAAAACTCCTTTACAGGCTGTATATCATCGTCTCGGAACTGCATCTGCAGCCAGGCTTGCAGCTAGCATGGTAAAATAATGCTAGAACGAATTTCTGGCTTACACTCACTGAGCTACTGCCTGACCTCGGTTATAAGCGGTTTGGGAAGAATGAACTGGTGTGGGTATAATTCAAGCAGAAATTGGCCCCTGATCTACTGGCAATAAGTAACAGCATAAGATGGAGTGATGTCTGGCCGGAAAATGGCACTGAGCAGTCAGATTTTTCTATCGCTCGTGCTGCTGCTGATCCCCCAATTGATTTGAAGGTAATTGTGCAGAGCTGCACAAATGGGTGTAACAGTGGTACGTGGGGATGTCTGCAATAAACTAATGCGCTATTTGTCATGTGCATTTGGGTCACTATGTAAATACCTCTCTCTGGTTTTTTTAAGTCCTTGGATGTTGACCCGTTACCGACCAAATTGCACTATGACAAGTCCCACGACCAAGTCTGGGTGCTTAGCTGGGGTGACATGCGGAAGTCCTCACCCACGCTGCAGGTAAGTGCTTTTGCGCTGAGCCTTTGCCCTTCCTTGGGTTGGCATCATCGGTAGCAAACTGGTGGCTGGTTGGTTGCAGGTAATTAACAGCATTTAATGGTCTGGATATAAAGCTGCTCTTTCATTTGCATATCTAGTGCATTTTATTCGTCCCTCCTCCATCCATCCTCACATATTTTTCCTGCTGTTTAATTTGTTTTTGAGCAATGACTGTGCCGTAGGCTGGCAGCAGGACTGCTTTGTCGCCAAGGTCTGTTTGGTTTTAAGGCTGATGACAGAGCCAAGTGCCGTAAAGTCATACAGCAAGGGCTGGCAGCTGACTGCGAGTAGTACGAGCCTGCAATGCTCCAGGTCATTTGTACACCCTGCGTGAGTGCAGCTTCTTTTTATCTTGTTTGAGGTCTAAAAGCAGTGGGTGCCAAGAAGCCACAAAGAGCATACTTTCCCCCTAGAAATCTGTTACTCTTCAGGTTATTGCGAGTGTTTCATCGGAGGCGCAAGTCAGGCTGGGCATCACATTCAAGAGTAAGTCTAAGCTATGGACTAAGTGTGTGTTCGCTGCAGAGCTGCAGCACACCCTTCTCAGACATTATGATGACCTGCAAATTTTTCTGTCTGCGAAGAATTTGGGGGTATTGCATACCCCCAGAAGCATTAAAAGGTGAATGAATTGTACAGTGCCTCAAGATTCTTAACTCTTTCAGGATTACTAGCCTAGCACCCTTGGGACACGTTGGGCAAAACGCCCCTGTTCTCCAGTTGGTAAAGACATTTACCTCTTCCTGTCTTCCGCATAGAAGTCCAGGTTTTCTGGCAGTGCACTAAATAGCACAAATAAGTGCCCTACTTATTTGCCTTAAACTCATTTTGTCACTTGTCTCTCATAAGCCTTCAGCCTCCTTTTGGATGATGATGGAGCATAATGTGGTAGAGGTGTTCCTTTCATAGTAAAATGCAGAAAAGAGCTCTCTACGGTATTTCTCTACGGAAATCTCTACGGAAAAAAAAAGCATAAACAGCAAAAATAAAACCTCAGGGACAAGTTCTGTTATTGAGTGTCAGTGATTCTGCTGGAGGGGTGCCAGTGAGGTCCCTGGAGCTTCTCCATGGTCAGCACCATCAGACCCGCAGTGATATTGGGGCACAGTAATGCGCATAGGTTTGGACAACTAAATTAGCTTTTGTTTCTAGATTGCCCTGGATTCACTCTTCTGTTGATGGTACAGAAACACTTAAGTGTTGGCATCAAATTGGGCGTTTTGCTGCTGCTGTATGTCACGTGACAGAGTTGAGACCAGAGCTGATTTGATCCATCCAGACATACCCTTCTCTAGTAGTTACTTTCTGGCACTTGCTGCCCAACCATTCTGGAAGCATAGGTGTCATGTGAATACTCCTACCAGAAACATTTGCTTCTAAGTCTACATTAAAGCATTCCTCAATAGGCAGAGAAGAAGGCTGGCTGTGCATTCTGACCTTAAAACCTACAAATCAGGAGGCTACGTTAGTTGTGGGGCTGCCCAAGGCTTCGCTGGAGGTGCTGCCCCACGAAAATGGGATGAGCCATCCCAACCAGCCACATGCTCAATCTGAGATAATGGCCGCAGCCAGCAGGCTTTTAAGAATGAAGAATGGACCAGCAAATCAACGTGGGCATTTTCAGGAAAAGACACCAGAAACAGAATGGGGGCAAATAAACGTAGATTTCTGAGGCAGCTTGTCTCACCTGGGTACGACCAGTTCCCCGTACGGGGTATAAGGAGACAAAATGGGCTCTCTTTACCCTTTCTGAATTAATTTCTTCAATCCATCTGTGAGAGGTTTCTGTAATTAAAGGAGAGATGGCGCAAGCATGTGATTATTAAGAGGAGCATACCATCTGCACAGTTGGAAACTTGTTATAACGCTCCAGCTCTCAGATAGTCCTTTCTGTTATCTTTATGAAGTGCGGTTACACATGCAGAGAACGAGATTAGCATCAGCAGATCTTTTCTTTTTTCTGACCTTCTTTCCCAAAAGGTGGGCAGTGACTGATTTGGCAAAGTTCGTTCTTAAAACCTTCAGTGGTTAGTTGCAGACATGTAATAAATTATCTTTTTTAACCAAGATGCTGCTGCAGAGGTTGATCTAAATTTCCACTCGTTCTTTGGAAGTTGGGGATTTAGTAAACAGCTCGTGCAGCCGACTAATGGGATGCTGGTGTTCTGCCATTACCTGCTTCTGGGAAGCAAACGTCTGGCCTCGTGAAAGCACTGTGCAAGAGTGGGCATCTCTCTTGAGCAGTCTAAATGGGAGACACCTAAATGGCACGACCAGAACAGCTGCCTGAACTAAACCTTGTAGGGTTTTAGCATTTCCTTAATGAATTGCATAGCTATAAATTCGAAGCAACTACTGTTGCACATTAGAGCAGCAGAAGTTCCTAATGAATGGGCTAAAGTCATCTTGAACCGAGCAAACTATTTGAGTATTTAACATGTTAATTATTGAAAACTTATTTATTAAAACCTTTAATTATGGAAAACTACCTCTCCTTTTCCGGAGCGGTGGAGGAGCTGAGTTCCCATGGCCGGGGAGGTGTGCGCTGTGCTGGAGGACGGCACGGAGGGGACGGTCAAAGGGCCTCTCTCTGCTCCTCCCTGAATTTTATCTGGTGCGGTAGATGGATGAAAGGTCCTTCTCCTTCAAAGTGGTAATTAACTGCCATGAGTTAGTGTTTGATCCTTCAAGCTGGTAAATTATCGCTGTGCATTTAAGTGAGATTAATAAACATAACCATGAAATAAATGTTTGTTTTAGACAGTGAGGAATAAATTATTACGGTCTTAGTGTTGTCATACTACTTCAGCTCCTGCATGACTGCTCTTTCTCGAGATATAAACATCTTATGAAAGTCAAGTTGTGTGCTTTCCTTATAAATGTCAAGCCTCAAATACAATTTATTCGCACACCTTTTTCAAGACAGCTACACCAAACAATATTTTGAAGTCATTAATCAATCGGAGTCTCCTACGTCCCCGGGAAAAAGCCACTCGGTACCATGCGTGACTGTGTAATCTGTATTTACCTTTCTGCCTTCCTCGCTGCTTTTCCTGTACTCACCCTTGAGTGTGTTTATTGCAGGTAATACCAGAGGCAAGCGCAGGGGAGGATCAGCATGTTATCCGCACGCCATTTGAAGGAGTGGATGATTTTTTTATACCACCCACAAATCTTATTATTAATCACGTTAGGTAAGAAATAATGAATAGCAACAGTGACCATGCTGCTCTGTTCTAGCGGGCATCCTTCTGAGAACCTTACAGCACTTCACAAATGTGAACGAATGAATTCACGCTCAAGCGAATTACTCTCATCCCCATTTTCACGTGTGAAATGGAGAACTGGTTGAGCAAATTACCAATAGTTATTCAGCAAATGAATGAAACGGCAGAAAAACAAACCTGGACTTCCCTTAGACCATGCCTGGGCGTTCAAACCTCAGCTTGGTCAGCCATGCCTCTTTGCAGCAAAGTATGACGCGCTGCCCTGGCTTGTTTGTGCCAGGAATTTGATGGCCAGAAAGATGCCTTTCCTGCCTCAAACCTGCTTTATGGATCTGAGCAGAAACCTATGTCAAAGATTTATTGCCTGAAGTGGTAAAGGTTTATTCTGCCTGCAGCATAAAGCATGGCTCTTCCACGTGTTTCCAACTTGTTCAAATACTGGATCTCTGTGTGAGGTGTATGGTTTGCGCAGAGAAATGGTATGCACTGCGTATTAAAAAAAAAAAAAACCACCTCTATGAACCATCGGTTTTGAATGTTAATGTGATGTCGTGGTTAATGAGATTGTATAACTAACATGCTAATAACTTGGAGTAATACTGGCTGCTTCCCAGCAGGCGCAGGAAGCCTCCCATTAACATTATCAAAATCGATGATAACTGCACAGCAATTTGTACTATTCTTACCATGTTACAACATAACAACTGTTTAACCGTCTTCTGTCCCCAGTATAGTTTAACTAAGTTAAACACTCAAAAAATCATAATGCGACTCCTCACATTAATCTCAGGTTCCCTGCAGTGAACACCGAGGACAGGGAGGTCAGGCTTAAGTGATTATGGGTTGAATCTGATCCAAAATAAATAACTTTGCTTCGTGAAACACAAAATAATGAGACATACTTCATGGCTGTCGTTCTTAATTTTTCCTTACCTCATTTTTCCAGTTTGCTTTCAAAATATCGCTATGACTAATAGTAGTGCCAGGAGGTAGATGACTGCTGAATGTTAAAGCCTGAGGTGAGAAGGTATGGTCTGGGTTCAGAGACAGGAAGGAGGAACATTTACACTTTTTGTTCGTTTGTTTTATTGTCTTTTTGCTTCAGTGTGATTAATCGTCTGTATACAGATAAACTTCCGTAAGAAATACTAAATGCAGATAATTGTCTAGTTTTCCATGGGCAAAGCAGAGAATGCTGTGCCTAATTTCTATTTCATTTGTTCAGGGCCAGATCTTTGTCCGTTCTCTCTCACCCTCAGCACAGAAAAATAATTGCTCACAGTCTAATGAGACTTACTGAGATCGTGTTCTAAATTCGCCACTCAGAAACAATAAATGGCAATACCAGCATTTCCCAGGAAGGTGAATATTTAAGCAGTCTCTTCCACGAGCCAAAAAATATTTGTATGCAAATGTTCCTGCATATGTATTTCAGCTGCCTGTTATTTCAGATGGATATCTAGGAATGTATCCATTTTTATTAGTTCCCAGGGTAGATTGTTATCTATTAAAAGCTCTCTAAGTGCAAGGTTTTCTTTGAGATTTCAGATCACAGATTTCATGCAAGCGCTGTGCCTCTTTTGCAGCTGTGTGCACATAAAACACATTCTGACCCACTTTTTTAAATTAAAGTTTATGATAAGAACCATTTTTTAACTTCTTCAGGCATTTGTCCAAGTATTAAGGAAGGCTTGTGAAAAAAACTGCTGTAAGGGAAAGCATTTTTTAAAGTGTGCTTAAAATGCATTCATCCAGGAGAAATACAAGTGTCATATCCAATTTCCACACACACAGTGCACTCCGAATCTCCACTGCAGATATTTTCTGAAGTCTCTAATGGATGTAAGTATAATGGGAAAATGAAAGGCTTAGCCCAGTGATTTTCATGGGATCATACACTACATTGGCTCGTTCTTTAGAAGTGAAATCATTGCTGAGTGTCTCATTGACAGATGGATTAAGAATAAAGAAGTAAACCCAGTGTTTTAAGCAAAATATATATTATCTGCATGCAAACACGTTGTCCTCCACATTTCACAAAGCAATTTTTCATCTTTCAGGGAAGAGATACAAAACTAAGCGCTCACTTCATTTCCTTGTGTCTGCATTGAATGGATGAAAAGATACTCGATATAAAATTAGTTTTCGTAAGTCAGTATCAGTGACCTGTGAATCCAGGGGAACACAAACAGGCTGTTTCTATGGGCTCCCTCTGAAATTAAGCAAGAAACCTTTCTTGGCTATTCTTGACCTTTTCTTGTCTTCAGCAAAGGTCAGATGTGCTGCAGCATATGTCTTTTACAGACCATTTATTTTCTGTTCGCTGTTGTCTGCCCTCTCTTGAGACAGAAAACAAAGACCCCTTTCCTTCAGCACGCCCTAGCTGGTTCTGTTCCTCGAGAAATGTTTTACACCTTCCCTGGGCTGTCATGACGGTGCTTAATACAATCTCCTCTACACCTCGGCCTTGCCAGCTCCTGCAGTGGTCCCCAGGCACCAACGGGTAGCAAACACACATCACAGCTACCCTCTGGTGCTATAATTTAGGAGATGAGGTGGGACATGGTCTTCACTCAATGGTCATACATACAGCTCAAAGTTCTTCTCTGGCCCCGACCTGGCAGGAAATATGCTTTATTTTGAACAGCTTTCTATTTTGACATTGAAGAAGTCTTGAGTATATATTGAATTACATCTCTCTAGACCTGAAACAGATTAAATACAAAACTGGTCAACGCTGGCCTAGAAAACACACAAGTCTTGATATCATTCCTGTTGTAAATTGGTCTTCCCAACAAAAGGCTTTAGCTCGTGAAGATGTTATTCACGTACCCAAGCATTTATTCAGGCTTCCAGGATTAGGTTGCTAATTTTAACTGAAATATATACCTCCTTTTAGCACATTTTAGAAGCACTAAAACGAGAGAGATTTCTTACAGAAAAGAGACAACATCATTGCACACGCTTACGAGACCAACAGGATAGAGTTTCCCAGTTCTGCTGACTTTGGTCTTTTCTTAAGCATATCACCATGTCTCCAGAGATGACTTGAGTGTCATGTTTTCTATTTCAGGTTTGGCTTCATCTTTAACAAATCAAAATCTGCAGTTCACAAAATTGACCTGGAAACTGTGACCCACATCGAGACTATCAGCTTCAAAAACTATAGCTGCGTACCGCAGACCATGGCTTATACCCACCTGGGCGGTTACTTCTTTGTCCAGTGTAGGAGGAATAGGTCGGGAGCTGCGTCGCCGCAGCTCATTATTGACAGCGTTACCGATGCCGTCATCGGCCCCAACAGCGACGTGTCGGGCACACCTTACATCTCACCGGACGGACGCTATTTGGTCAGTGCAGATGAAGACAGTGGCAGGATCAAAGTCCAGGCTCTCACTGTCCGAGGGGAAATCAAGTTGATTTATGACTTACAAACAAACATACGTGTATCTGATCTGACATTTCAGCCCTCTTTCACTGAAGGCAATCAGTACTATATATATGCTACTTCACATTTGCAAACAGATGTGCTTTTTGTAGAGCTGTCAACGGGGAAAATGAATGTACTGAAGAATTTAAAGGACCCTCTCACATCCAAAGACTGGCCCTGGAGCAACTACAACAGAATTATGAAAGACAGTGGATTATTTGGACAGTATCTCGTTACACCAGCTAAAGATTCATTGTTTGTTATAAATGGGAGGCAAAATACGTTACGTTGTGAGGTTTCAGGTATAAGGAGGGGTAACACAGTGGTCTGGGTTGGAGAGGTATGAAAGGGCAATAGGAGTAGAGCCTTTGGCAGGCGAGTACCAGTTGGACCTTTACACTGCAACAAATAAGCAGTAGCATTGTATATTTTTACACTGGGAAAAAAAAAAAAGCAAAAACAAAAAACCCCTGTATAGGCTTCATGGTACAACACTGGTCTACTTGCAAGTTTTCTCATATAAGGTATGCTCTGCTATTAGGAAGTGGTTTTGAAGGGATATTTTTTATTTGGGGGTATGATTTGTGGTTATGAGAAAAATGGTGGGAAGTGAATAATATCTCCACTGAGATATCGTATGAGCCACGAAACCTAGTGATTCTGTAGAACAAAACCGATTTTGAGTTTCCATACTGAGGAGCTTTTACGTTATGTTCAAGCCATCAGTTTTCTTTCCTGTATTCCTTGCCCGTTAGCTGTGCTGACCACCCCACCCCAACATGGAGAGGCTACACAAGCAACGACTGCAGTTAAAATTCACCTTTGGATGATGAGGGAAACTAAGCATCAGAGAGCAGTTTTCAACCCACAGCAACCTAGGAAAACGATTTAATGAAAACTGATCAGTTTTCTCTGCAGGATGCCTTTGGGAGGGTTCGCGGATGTGATTTCAGGAGGAGGCATAACAGAAATAGTAACTGTCAGCTTGCTTTCTTCTGCGCCTGATTTTGCTCTTGGAACTACGGAAAGCGATGTTACGAGGCCCCCCTCTTCTAATGTATATTTGTGTGATTGTATTTGAGAAGTTTGGCATGAAATATCCAGGCCATTAGAGCGGGTAAAAGCCAGGAAACGCTGAAGGAGGAGAGTCAAAGTTTGTAAAAAATTCTGTTGAGAAGGGGGCATTAGTCTTTGAGCAGCTGGGGAGTGCGGTCAGCTTGGGCGCAATATGCAAAATCTGCTCTTCGAGGGCAGAGAATTAGTTACGGTTATTCCCGTAGGAGGCAGCAACACTTCTAGATATTGTTGGTTTCTCTCGTTAAATATTTAGTAGCACTGAAGTCACTTGGTTCTTCATAATATAATAGCTACAATGACAGAGGGTATTTTTAATAGAAAACTCACTCATTTTCTAGTCATAGACTTAATTTGCATATTTCTTTTCAGACATCCTGGGAAACAATTTTTCTTTGTGATTTTTTTCTTCCCATTTATAGTACAACTTGTTTATAGTCCATTATCTTTTAGTTATGAGCAAAGAGACTCGCGTAAAACCAGCTGAATTACCCTAGAATGCAACAGCTGGTATTGAGAAATTTCAGTTGAGTTCCCATAAAAATATAGATCCATTTGCGCATTTGGAAGATATAAAAACTTTTCTAGTTGCGTTTTTGTAACTTTCTATATCCATCACCGTGAAGTAATCAGGGCAAGAGCAGCTACAGCTCGCAAAGCCATGCGAACCGGGTGAGCCCCACTGCCACCATCAACGGGCACATCCGAGCGGTTGTGTCTCACACACTGCTTTGAAAACGTGGTCTTGAGGTGGGTGACAACTCTCTCTGAAGGTAAACATCTGTTGCATCGGAGCCACCCAACAGCCTTTTCAAAGACCCAGCTCGTTTTGCGAATGACCTCGTTGCCCAGAGTTTGTACGAAAGCAGCTGCTGAATGCATCCAGCGATATGTAGTGGCGCGGTAATTATTTTCCTCCACAGATGCTTAAAGTCACCCATTTCACATTGCACACAGAGGGATTTTAAATGAGAAGGATGCAGACTAATGCTGGTAATCTTTGCTGTAAATGTTATACTTTTACCAAAAGAGTAGCATCTTAGCATGGCTATAGACCCGAAGTAATTCAAACCATTTCGGTTCTATAGAGAGTATATAAAAATCTGTTCAGACAGACGAAGAAGGGGAGCTGAATCCTATGAATTCATTAAACACGGAGTCCTTGAAATTGCGCTTCAACACCCATAGGCTGAACACCTCTTTTCACTTATGAGCCATAGGGGTTAGAAGAGACTATCCCATCATTGCAACACAGACATAGAAAACAGATCAGCATAGCCTTCCTTTAGCAATGCATGGTGTCCGTGATTTTCTACTCACCCGGTTAGGAAACATGCCCATGTCAAGGAAAGGAGAAGACCAGCTTTGTAAGTACCTTTAAATATGCACAACTCCTTTCTTGAACGAAGCTGTATCCATACATTGCAGTCATCCTAAATGTGTTTTACCAAGGCCAAACACTGCTCTCGTGTTATCTTTTATGACGTCCTGAATATTTTATTATGCCTATGGTAAGTTTCCCTGTAGAGACGTTCATTGTGTCATAGACCAAGCAAATATTACTTTTTTAAGGATATTAAAAAAACCCTGTATATATCTGTTCAGGTACATATTCTTGAGGCTGGTTTATATATAGGCTGTGAAAGATGTGTAACAGACCTCACTTCTTCCTGTTTGTTGCAAGATACTGGAATAGCGTTCACTTGAAAAATCCCACTTGGACCTTCCAAAGATGTTCCCTTTCTTCCCTCTTCAGCCCAGGTTCTGGTGATGTGTTTTCTAAATTATCCTAATGGTTATATATCATACTTAGAAAATTAAGTACAACTTAGATTGTCCACACTACTTGTGAACAGTTCCAGTGACAGTCAAATCTGACATTAAAGTGCTGCACATTTGTTACTCTGATTTTATTTTTTTTTATGACACAGAAATTTTATATACACTCAAAAAATGCTTCAGCTCATTTTTGCCTTTCGACTCTGTCAAAAAGACTACATTTCCATGTTTGCAGTTCCTTTCCCACTCTCTTAATGTTCTCCACCAATTCACAATTAATTCCTAGCTAATTAATTAATCACAGTGATTAATTGAAATGAATTTAGATTGAATTAGTGACCCTTTAGTTATCCTATAACGCTCATGTATCAGTTGTTGGGTATCCTGACACTAGACACATGGAAAAAATCGTCCCTGGTTGGCAATATCTACTCCCAAGATGAGATGCATTTTTCATTCATCGTTGAGGTTAAACAGCAGTATAATGGAAATATTGTTTTGTTTTAGTATTTCTCTCAATATTTCCACTTTCTGAATGAGTGAGAGATATTACTTAACATCTTTAACTATGCAGTTCAGTGACTATTTGGAAACCACCCGCCTTTCTTTTCAATTGGAGAGAAAACCAACGAGTGCCCTAATTTGGAGCCTGTGACAATAATTAACATATTCTTATCATTTAATACCTTGATTATTTTTTTCTTTTTTTACTGCTACAAAAAAAAATCCGCAAGAGTCCCAAAAGATTTCAGCGGGCAGAGGTGGGCATGGGTGGGAGATGGGACACTGGCAGGGCTGCTCCGTCACCCCTGCCAAAGGGGCTGAGCGAAGGGGGGGCCATCAAAAAACGCCTCGCCCGCCTTGGAGGAGTTGGGCCCTTTGGCTGGTATGGCCTCCATGAGCACGGCTTTGCCCGAGAGACACACAAGTCCCGATGACCTGTTGACAAGAGCTTATTTACTTGATTTATACCGTGATTAGGTCTTAATTGCTAGAGTGCCCAGTAGCGTGGTAGGTGCTGTGTAAAACAGATAAAAAGGCCAAGATCTCAATTCTGTAAGGAGATAACAGCTAATTCCCAGTATGACCCTACAGTAGGTCAACAAAATGAACAGGAAAGCGGGAAATGGGACTGGGGGAGATGTAAGCACTGACATGAGTGCAATAACCTGGTTATTCATCAAAGATACGGGCATGCCATGATGTCTGTGTATTTTTTTCCCTGAGACATCCTTTGTCCCTCCCCGTTCAGGGCTTTATTTTAAGTGACTATCCCTAGGGTTACATGCATAGCTGTTGCTTCTCTTCATCAAACTCCTGGGACTGGGGCACTCGATCCCAGTGAATTTCCTATCCTATGACTCGCCACCTCATGCTCGGATAATTTCTCCCTTAGAAAACCTGGGGGTAAATCCTGCTTGATCTAATGAAGTGCATCCCTCAAGGAGAGCAGCCAGCGCCTGCTTTCCTCACTGCATTACAACTCCCACTCTGCCTCCCTGACGAAACCCGCGTTTATTGCCTGAATCGCTGCTTTGCATGTTTTGTACACTCTTGATCAAGTGGGTGAGGGGGAATGGTTTTCAACTGAGAGAGGAGAAATGTAGATTAGAGATTAGGAAGAAATTCTTTGCTGTGAGGGCGGTGAGCCCCTGGCCCAGGTTGCCCAGAGAAGCTGTGGCTGCCCCATCCCTGGAGGGGTTCAAGGCCAGGTCGGACGGGGCTTGGAGCAACCTGGTGTGGTGGGAGGTGTCCCTGCCCAGGGCAGGGGGTGGCACTGGGTGGTCTTAAAGGTCCCTTCCAACCCAAACCCTACAATACAGTTAGGTTATGGCAAACAGCAGAGATTTATGTTATACTTACTTCTTCTAGTGCTGCCACGTGCTCCAAAGAGCTCACCCCTCCCCAGCCCGGGAAGCCTCCCCTCCACCCTCCCTCGCACCCATCTCCACTGCCAGCTGTGGGCTTTCACGATGGGTACCACCAGCTGCGGTTTCCCAAATGTTCTGAAGTCCTCTCTGGATTTCACCCCTCCTTCCCGCTTTGTGCATCTCTATCCTGGTTCTGCGGCATCCCAGCTCCTGCAGCACCCCTGTGGTGGCCTCACCCATCCCTGCTGGAGCAAGAAATTTTTTTATTTAATTTTTTTTTCCCCCTTGATGGTTTTTGAAGCAGATGATTGAAATAAAACACGGAGAAATCTCTCCATCTGGAGACCAGGAAAGCCTGCGTGTTTGTTTTAAAAAAGAGATGGTGCAGCGACATTTGGTGTTGGGGACAGGACAAATTCCCAGCCGAGGACAGTGAGCCTGGGAAGAGAGTGCTCCTATCTGCTGGAGGAAGAAAAAGACACCTGAGATGTCAACGTTTTTTTAACCTGCCTCGAAACAAGAGGGTTGGTTCTTTTTTAACACTCTAGAAATAAAGAATAAAATAACAAGGCTATGAGGATTTTTTAAACGATCCTGAAAAGGGAGGAAAGAGACAAGCAGGCATCAGTCTCACGCCTGCTCACATTTGGTAAAAATCAGGATGCCCCCAAAATGCAAAGGTGCTGACTTGGTGGGGCTGAGCTGCAGCCCAGGCTGGGGCTGTGTGATGAAGGGGGCTGTGAATGCAGAGCCGCAACTACTCATCCATATTTTTATTACATACAATGCGAGCCGGCTGCTGCAGCCCAGCCTAATCCATTTGCCAAAAATACCTTAGATGCTGAAGCTCAGTGCGATGAGGTGGGATTTACAGCCTGTGCAGGCGGAGCAGGAGGGTTCAAGCATCACCAGTGCCACGTGTTTATGTTCTTGGCCCCGTCTACTTTCTGCAGCAGCCAAATTGATGCCCATAATTCAGTGTGTACGGCACGGAAGGTCAGCCCTGTGGGAAGATGTACCGATGCCTTCACGCACTGCTGTTAATGACCCTTGGCACCTTGACACAGAGGGCTCAGGTGACTTACAGTCCTCACAGACATGACTGGCTAGTAAAGAAGCTCTGGTTTCCTTCATTTTCTTTCCTTCTTTTATTTGTCCCTCATTGTAAGAAAAAAGGAAAATTCCTGAAAAAGGGACAAAACCATGCTAGTGGTGCTAAACTCAAAGGTGAACAAGGCTCTTGAAGGTCTCATCTTAAGTTAGGAAACACAGGGGGATTGTGGGTCATATTTTCCTAATGCTTGTAATTGCAAGACAAAAAGCAAGACCAAAAGAAAAAGTTGTTTTTTTTTTTTAACTAGTTCCTAATACTAACT
>VXBH01004032.1:792377-811557 GCA_013400035.1 Rynchops niger
AAAAAAAAAAAAGAGCCCTGCTGTGGTGCTTCTACCATGCAAATTGCCGCTGCCTGGGGGCTCATTTAATTAAGCACTTCAGCATCTAACCCTTGGCAGTCTATGGTGGCTTTGACACTTGTCCAAAGCCATCAGACAAAGGCAGTAAGCACAGCAGAGAGCAGAAAGCCAGCTGCGGCTAGTAAACAAGACAAGCACTAAATCAAACAAGCCCATCCCAATTTACAAAGGTCAGAGCGCTTGCATTTCCAGAAGTAAAACTCAAATTCCAGGATTAGCAAAGGTTTCTCCCCACAGTTGTATGTCCACGATGCCATATCGCGCCATGGGATGCCCAGCCCAAGAGCTGTGTGCTTTCCAGTTTAACTTGCAGCAAGAGGGTGCGATGGTGGCTGGCACTTTGCTTTTCATCATGGCAGAGCAGAGAGTGGAGCATCACCTGACGAGGGGATTGCTTTTTTACTGCAAGGAGTATTGCAGAGGGAGAGTTTTTAATGTTTTGTTTAAGGTCACAGTAAATTCGATGTTAATTGACTTCCAGAAAGTGGAGGGAAGTTTCTGCATAGGAAAGTGCATAATTTCTGCAGAGGATTTGCTTCAAGGACTTGCAAAGCCTGATCGGAGTGGGATCAGGCAGGGAGACCAGGCTGGCGTCTGGGACTCCCACCTCCCTTTTCTTTAGGCAGGCCCAACCAAGCTAAAAAAAGAGAAGTAAGACATCGGCTAGTAATTTCTTGGGTGTTTTTTTTTTTAAACAACTGTATTATTTCCTACTTTCAACGCTCATCCATTTCAGCACAGCTGCCTCTGCAGGCCCGTCCCTTCTGTACCTGAGCTGTTCCGGACCGTTAAGGATGCAGAATTTCCCTAAGCTGAACATCAGCCTGGAGCACCCTGTTGTGCAGACAGTTCGGTATGAGCGTCTATATTGCAGTTACCTGTATTTGGAGTGTTGCATTGGGCTCCAGTCTTATTTTTACATAGAATCCAAGACAACTAATTTAAAATACAGTGTCAAAAATATTGGTGGACCACCAATATACAGGCTAAATACCGGCTTATTAGTTATCCTCTGTAACTTCACTTTATTTCAAATGGCTGATCTGAAATGGGCCATGTCCCTCCTGATAGCTATGCTTCAGGTTGTTCTCTTCATCCAGTTCATCAGCAGATCTCGTCCTAGTGCAAACAGGGTTCCCTGCTGTATCGCGCCCAGCTGAGCTCCCCCAGGACGACGCCAGGTTGACACAGGCAGCAAGCGCCAGCGAGCCCCGCTCGCTCTCAGCAGTTTTTGCAATTCCCAAGCTTGCGTAGCACAAAGTCAGCTCTCTATTAAACACAACTTCAGCTTTGAAGCTGGCTGGCTCTGGCATCCAACTGCCGGCACGCAGGTTGCCATCTTTAGCCCGTAGCCAAAATTACTCAGTATTTTCTCTCTGTAAAATTATTTCAGTCAGGTAGATACATCAGCTCCTTTATGATTTCTTAAGCAGATTTTATTCTTTCAAAGCAAGGCATTTTCTCAAGCCTGAAAATTCTTTACGTGATTCTTTTTTTATTTTTTTTTAAATTTTCCTATCTTCAATAGCCTTTATTTCATAATAGAGGAAGGGGATACAGTCACCAGTAGACGGCATCCTGGTGCAGCATTGCCCTTTCTCCCCTCACATGTGGACCACATCAGCACAAATCACAGTGGGAATTGGTGAATCTAAAGCCAACATGGCAGGCAAAATGCTGGAGCAGAAAGTGCAGTACTTGTTCTGCAATTACTACCACCACCAGAGAAACACCGACTTGTGGTGTGCACTGAGGCCGTGAGATTTGAAAGTGTGCCGGAACCCGCCACTGAGTTAGCTAAAGTCGCTTCCATTAAGCTAAAAACCCTCTCCATCAGAGACTTACATACCAAATACTATATGGATAAGGGGGGAATAAGAGGACTAATGTAAATATGAAGGTCTGGGATTATTTTTTTTAGATTTAAAAAGGAAATCAACAGTTTCTGTGTTAAGCTTTTTTTGGGGGGGGGGGTTGGACCAGATGATCTCCAGAGGTCCCTTCCAACCCCTATCATTCTGTGATTCTGTGACCCCGTGCTGGTGGTCCATGGCTGGTCCTTCCCCGCACCCCTCCGGTGGCTTCACCTGGCCCCACGAGCCGGAGCACAACCCTGGCACCGGTGTCCACCCCAGCAAGGAGGTGGTCAGGCCATTAAAACAGCGACTTGATGGAGTCACTTTGCTGGATACTTTATGTTTGCACAGTTTAAAATAGACTGATGAGTGGTAGCCCTGTGTACGTGCATGTGAAAAATAATAGCATCCCTCAAGTGTACTGACTAAACTAAGTTCTCACTTCTGAAGTGTCCTAAGCACAGGACGTCCCAAACATCCTGCCCCTTCTTCGTGGACAAATATTTGGGCAAGCGTGTGGCCAAATATTAAAAAGAAACTAATAAATTATGATTCTCTCCAACCAAAGGAGAGCTTTTTTTATTTCTTTCCTCAAATTTCATTGAGGACACTGAAAACTAATGAAAATGCGTGATTAAATTTGAAAGCTGTGGCTAAAAGAAAAAACCAAAATTCAAGTACTTTTGTCATTACCTAAATCACGAAGAGCAGAGAGCAACATTTTAACACTCATTTGCATGTTAATAGGCAAATATCTGCCTCTTTTGCTACAGCTTGGTATTTTAGGCACACGAGCCTGCGATTTGCCTGTGTGGTTTCCTTATTCATCCTGGACTTCAGTGTGTCCTTTAAGCCCACCCTGAAGCCCGAGAATAGAGAACAGAGAAACAGCAATCTCGAGGGAAATCCCCCCCGTGACACGGCCAGGACCTTCCTCCTGGCCATGTTTCTGGTAGAAGCATGCAAAGGGGGGCTCGGGGACAAGCCCCAGCCTCGTAGGGCAGCCGAAGAGTGGATGTAGCATGGCTCAAGGAAAATAACACTAGCAAAGCCTTAAGATAAATATGTGAAGTGGCCTGCCACTTGTTGGTCGTGGGTTGCTTTCCAAACTGAAAGATTTTTCACCTTTTTTCTCCTTCTGTTTTTTCACCTTTTCTCCTTGCTGTTCGTTGTCTCTGAACAGCACTTCCAGCTGCTTGTTCCCCCGCCACTGACTTCATCAGTCTCTGAAATCGCTGCGTGCTCCCAACTCTTGCCAAAACTGTGATCTCGCACTCGTTTTGCAGGCAAAAGCTTATTCAGCTGGTGAATCAAAAAAAAAGCCAACCCACAAGATCCGCTAGGATCCTGAGTAGGTGGATTTGGGGTGTTTTTTTCTTTTTCCCTTTGCTAGAAGAGCCTCTGCATCGATGGGCTGATTCACATGCTGGTGGCGGTGGGGCTTGTCCTCTACATACACGTCAGCAGCACATCCCGAGCCTTGAAGTCTCGCTAAAAGTCAGGTTCATTTGTCTCAAGACAGACTACCACTGATTTTTCAACACTGAACACATACACTGGAAAAATGTGCAATGGAAAAATGGAAGTCAGCTTTGCCTGAAAAAGCCTCCTCTTGTAATGCTTGTACATGTAAATTCCACCCCCCCCCCCTTTATAAAATATATGAAAGTATTTTTAATACATCAACTTTAGTAGATATTTGTACCAACACAACATTAGTGTGCCACATTTGAAATACATTTGTATTTACTTTGATGTGTTATATAGTACCACTCACGCAGTAACACCCAGTATAGAAGAGGAGGGACAAAAAAGAATCACACAAAGTGCTCTCTACAGATACTGTAAATGCTCTTTTTCTTCAAATTTTACAATAAAACTTGACAAAAGCGCGTGCTGATGGTGTCTATTTTATCCTTTCGGTGTTAGGATTGTTGGTGGCAGGATGCTGTCTCCCTTTTGTATGGGATATAAGTCAACAATCAATGGCTTTTTTAAATTGTGGGCATGCACATCAGCTGAAATACAGGTAAGGTGATGTGTAGGGCTCCTCACTGCCCTGAAAAAGCAGCTGAGTGTAATTTCTATGTGTATGCATGTGTTGTTGCACAGGTATGCACCACTTTGTATATTTGCAGCTGGGAGCCTGCAGATCCAGACTGGACGAACAACACATGAAAGATGCAGGAAGGGCTCAAGGCACAGGATCTGTCACCTATCTCTAAAAAGGATGAACTTCTTTCAGGAAGGCATAACACCCAGCGCAGGCAGCACTGCAATTCAGCACACCCTTCCCTACCAGCACCGCGGAGCTCAACCCAAGCCCTCTGCAAACCCACAGCAGCTCATGGGATTGTGCAGGGTATAAGCCAGGGCAGCCTTTGGCCCTCACTGATTGATTCAAAGACGTCAATCTGTCTTTCTGGGTTAGCTGGGCAGCTTACCGCAGGCTTCTCTGAGAACCTTCGTCCTCGGCATTGCAGGAAAAGCGATGAGCAGCCCCACCGTAGCTGGCACCGGTCCCTCCACACGCCCGTCTGGTGGCAGAGCTTCCCCTAAAAGCAATGAGGCTGGAACGGGTGAGCTCTCAGTTTTCTCATGCACAGTGTACTACAGTCTAAGGTCTTAAATGTAAGATTAGCCCTCCACGTCTGTGTGTTTAATTTATAATTATAACCTTGGCCTGGGAAAAATTAGTCTGCCTTCACATGGAGCTATTGCAACACTGAGACACAGATGGCTGGTTATCAAAATGTCTAATAGCATCTTTGTAACAGTCCTAAGGCAAAAAAATACCCACTTTTGACAAGCATTATTTGCTGAAACAAATTTCCTTTAATTAAGACACAAAGTCTGCACTGAAAGACATCCTAGCTTGTCAACAATATTAACTGCAGCATATACTGCTTGAGGTTACGCTTTGCATTAAGGCTAAATAGTAAAGGACAGGAGCTTGCTGAAGAATTTCTTAAGCTTCCCTCTGTAGCAAGGCTACGCTGGTCATTTTCCTTGAACACTATTTTACTTTAGAAGCTCCAATCAGTGCTGAGGAAAACACCCGACTTGACAGCTTTGGAGGCTAAAATCCTCTCTCTGTACCCTAAAAGCTCATTTCACCATCACAGGCTGCTCTGCAGAGCCCTGACATCGCCACCGCACGACCACCCTGTGGATGCCTGGGGCTGTCTCAGCAGCACCATCACCACCCATGGGTGCTCTGCATAACAGGCCGGGTGTTCGCAAACTGTCCCTCTTGTGACCACATCAGTCAGAAAATATTGTACCCGAAACCCAGCAGAAACCACTGGCTTAGTCCCAGGGATGTGGAGGCTGCTGTGCGCCGCTCGTTGAGTGAGACTCGTTAGTGCATAGAGGGGTTATACACGGAGCCGGCAGCTCAAGGTCTGCAGTATCCCATCTGGCAGTAAAATTATTCAAGGAGAAATTATGCAGATAGTCAACATGTTCAAGCCGCAATGGATTATGCTGAAAACATCAGCACAAGTAGCAGTCAATTTGTGTTACGGTCAACAAACGCGGCTTCACTTGTTTTCTCCTGTTAGAGGCCCCGGGGGGTCAGGGGCCTGGGATACTCAGCGACGCTCTAATAAACACCCAAAAGCTACCGCATCAGGATGTGACAACACTTGGAAGTTAGCAGGGGAAAAAAAAAAAAATTTCAGTATTAATAACCATCGTGCAAGTGGCACAACACTTTGTCCACCAGCAGGTCATCCACGAGTTTTCCAGACACACTAGATGGCATTTTAACGGAGGCAAGGTGGTTTTGGCAAGTGCAGGAGGAATAAGGGCAGTGGAGAAGGTGCTCCTTTTAATTACTGCGATTTTGACTCCGGGCTGGCTCCCAGCTCTTGCTGGTCTCTTGCAGTTTCCCTGGATGCGATGGGAGCTGCGGGAGTCCAGCCGCTCTGCAGGACCTGCAGGAAAATGCGCTGGTCCATGCAGATCACATTTTTATAACTGGTCTCACATCAGTTAGCAACTTGTACCGCTACCTTATGAGCAAGAGCACCAGGAAAAGGTCTCCTGGCGCAGAGTCCAATGGCCACAGTATCGGGTAAAATGGACTCTGGATAAGGCACAGATTTTGAGACATGTATTCAGGTTTGGGGCAAACATCCCTTCAAAACATCACCAAAGCAGAATAAGGCTGATACAGTCTTCAGAAAACATCAAGTGATGATACAGAATATGTTAAAAATGTGTTTATTTAAATCCTTGCAGCAATAAAATCAAACCCACTGGCAGTTGTTTCAAAGTGTTTCCTTAAGTCAGCCAAACAAATCCCTGAATTATCATCTGCTGCCAACAAAATGCAGACACGCCATTAAGCCGGGCTGTAAATATTGTTGAAAAGCACACCCTGACCAATAAATTAGGGGCTGTGGTGGCAACGGTGTTAATGCAAGCCTGGATGGAGATGCTCACTAGGGGCAAATAACGTATTTGCGGCATTGCAGGCGAGAGGCAGCTAATGGATGCCGGGGGTGTAGCACACGTTGTTCACAAAACCGTTCAGACCGCTGCCAAGCGCCTTGCGATCGATGGGCAAGTGATAGCCGGGAAGATTTACACTCACTTTCACACTTCCTCAGGAAGGCCGGGATGGTCCAGAGGGTGCTGTGAGATTGCTTGAAAACTCACTGCCAAAAAAAAGCTGCAGGTCACCCAGCCCCGGGTACAGGCTGACAGTTTCCAGACCTTCAATAACGCGAATATGACATCTTCAAGGATTTCTTGTCCTCTCCCCCTGTCAGAAGGAAAATATTCGTTAGACAAATTTTATGAATGGCTGTAGGGAGCTGCTGTGTCTGGAGTTGGGAGCGGATGGAGCATGGGAGCCTCAGCCACAACAAGGGTCCCAGAGCCACTGTTCGCCTGGGGGGGAGGTGACTTTCCAGGTGAGGGGGACAGCACACCGTCTGATTTCTAGGGCTGTGCTGAACGGAAGAAGAAAGCCAAGAACTGCAAGAAATCTAATACAGCATTACTATAATCCTTTAACAGATCAGGGCATACTTCACGGTTTCCAGCAAGCTTCTAAAGATATAAACCTTTTTTTTTTTTCCCCTTATTTATTTACTTTTGCTTTTGAGGTTAGATTCAATCAAAATGTCAGATGGTAGATGGAAGAAAACAAAGCTTTACAGGACAAAACTCAACACACGATGGAGGGTTCAACCTCGCAGGACTTACAGCAGAGAAGCTCCCATGGGGATCTCCCGCGATAACAGGAGAAATGTCCATGAGAGCCCTTCACTGCTTGGGTTCAGGACGGGATCCGTGGTGAGGTAGATGGCAGGGGTGACGTGAGTAATGCCACCTCATGGATTGACTTTGTTGGGGTGGGAGGAGGGACAGGGACCTTCTCCTGCAAAATGTGTCCGGGAGCTGCCTGGGAGACGCTAATCCCTGCTACAGGCACATGAAAAAGTGAAGCAGGAGACCAGTAGCAGTAACGGAGCTCCTTGCAGGATTGGGATCCTCCAGTCTGAACTGCTCTGTGTGCGAAGCACGGATGTCCTTCCACCTTCTGCCTCTCTGGGCAATATTTCATGGCAGCAAGCTGCTTTTCCTGCTCTGTGCAGTGTCCAGAACAAAAAGGATGAGAGCCGTGACTGGCTACCGGTGTAAAAAATAATTGGAAGGAGCAATGGTCTTCTCAATATGGAGCAAACAATAGGAATACTGGATTTGCCGGTATTTCAAGTATTGGTGAAGATGAAGCTATTTTCAAAATAGAAAAAAAAAAAAGAAAAAGCATTTCTACCTGCTAAACGTAAGGTAGCTGTTAGCACTATTAATAATCTGATCACTAATGGCTTCAATCCCGCATATGGAGGTTTATGTGCTTTGAAGATAAAGTAGGTAAATCCCTACTTGGATGTGAAGCAAGTGTCCTGCTCCTGGCCGGTGCCAGTGCGTCCCGTGTCCCCGAGCCCTGCCTGGCCCAGGGGTGAATCAGCTCATGGACTGTGCTTCCGAGCCAAAAGTTCATCAGCTGCAGCACCAATTTGTAATTAACTGCAAAAAGAGAACTTTAAATCAGCATGCTTTTTTTTTTTTTTTAAGATGCTTTATGGTCACTACATGGGGCACGCAATTTCATCTTCCTGCTGTAACAGACACTTAAGCTAAGTAGCGTCAGTTCACGGAAGATGATGTTCAAATCTTCATTAAACTCATCATTCCCATAATAAATATTCACAAATTAACATTTTTATTAATCTTAGTCTTAATAGGTGAAATTTAAATTGTTTAATAATTTGTCCTATTTTATTTACTACGGTTTTGGTTTTACCATCACATGATTTAATCATTTAATGACAGGGCAAGTCAGCAGCCTTTACCATATATTCATAGACCACAGAAGTCATTTGTGTCACACACATTGATTTTCCCTCTCCATTGGGACTGTGTGAAACAAAATTCAACAAAATCGAGAAATTCTTCTTCTTGTACCTTTACTCGAGAGGCAAAGACTGCATTGTGGTTGTACGGCATAGTCTGGGGTTAAATTCAGTATTAAGCTTTGAGGGATAGTCCAGGATCACTAGTTAAAAATAACCATATACAAATATAAATAAATCCAGCCAATACTATGGCAACTGGAAGTGCTGCATATGCAGATTACAACGCACCCTCCTGTGCCCTGGCAGGTTTGATCTGCACAATCCCAGTATGGACCAGTCAGGCGTTACCCACTGGTGGCCCCATGGGTAGCCCGGGATGGGAAACCTTGACTTCTGGTTGCGCTTTAGTGGAGCAAGTCTCACTACATTGACTTGATGTATGACTGCGCGAAGGAGGAGTGGGGAAAAATACGGAAATTTTTAGTAGAGATAAATAGGATTTACAACGCTGTCATCTCTAGCAAGTTTGGCGTTTCAATTCATTAAAAGTCCAGACAAATTAGATGTTTGTGTTCATTTAAAATAATTTCTCCTCTTTGACCTAGCTTAATTTATCATTTTACGTCTTTCTGCAGTGCTTAGGAGAGCTGCTGTTTAAAAGAACCCAAAGGAATATACGAGTAAAATATTAAGTAGCTATCATTAACAACATGGTACCTTAAAACCCAGCGCCAGAGCTTCCCTACAGCTATTTTTGCCAAGCCAAATACAAAGTATTCTGCTACAGATGTAGGATTTGTACTTCTTGCGGTATTAAAGCTGAGACACCCTGTGACAGTGTTTTCTCAGGAATTCAATTGTGTCACTGCAGAGAAAAAGAAATAGTAAAGGGGACGTCCTTTACCTCAATATAATCTAATACTCATCCAAATATATATTTTTTTTTAATTTTTCTAAGAAAAACCTCCCATGGTTTATTACTGCCATTTTTTATACATTTTGGAGTTTTACGTGCTTTTACGAGCTGCTGCATTTTGGTGATGAAAAGCGGTATTCATAATCTTGTGCATTCCAATACTTTCAGAAAGGAGAGGCTGGATCATCAACAAGCATCTACGTGGACATTCATATCCTCAATTTCGGAAATGAATTACTGTTTACATTAGCCCTGGGTCTACCCTGACAGGTCCAACACAGAAGAGTATTTATGCACTTACTCAGAGTTACAGGTAACCCAAGAGCACGGCTCTCTCGTCACTGTGTTATTCATTTCTCCATCATCAGAAATAGATAGTGTCAGTGAAGGCTACATAAATTCTATTTATCCAGCAGGCTTAAGCAAAGACATAAGGAATCCTGCTAAGGGTTTAGCATCTTCTTTTTAAAGGACATGTAATAATTTGGTTGTCAGGTGGAGAGAGGGATAAGGAGAAGATATAGGATTCCGCCAACATCTTGAGCAAATCAGGAACAGAACGGACTGAACTAGTAAAGACAATACAAATATTAACGACATGAAGGTGATGTTACTACTTTATTGCAGTGCTTCCTGCATAACACAAAAAACTCTAAATTTCAACAAAGCCTAACATTATCACCAAGCAATTTCTTCCATAAATAACCAATATGGGCTGCACTAACACCATCTCAAAAGATCCTTTCCAGCATGGTCCTCTATTAAACACCAGCAAAATCCATTCCTGTGGGCTAATAATAACAGAGCACAGACAGGTGTGTACCCTGCATTAGGAAAGAGTATGGAACCTCTCTCCAAAGCACAAAGAGTAAGTGCAAAGAAGCAAATGTACACATGTACATATGTGTCTATATCATATATAGTGGCTCTCTGAAGATGATGTGGATTTTCATTATGTTTAGCAGTCAGTACCTGGTACGCAGCAGAGGATGGTCTTTCACCTCACTCACCTCCTACAGCACCGAAGCCTGTGATGTGGCATTACTGCTGTTCCACCCCTTCCTTATTAAAAGCTTTTTAGAGAAGACTTAATTTAAATGTACACTTTTGCTGCTCACGGCCATGAGTCTCCCAGGTTAGAAGGCTGACTCCTAATGTCACCATTACCATCTGTTGACTGTCTGAGATGTTCAGGGGGATCTTTCCACGTGGTCTGATTTGATTTCTGCCTGAAATCCCTGCTCCTTTCTTTGGATGAAGTCCGGAAAACACCTGCGATTTTTCATTTTGAAATACCATTTGCAGCTTGCTAACTGGTGACTTGGGAGTTAAGAGATCTGTGGGGAAATGAGTGACACCAGCATGAGCAATTTGTTATAATGACTCAGAAAATTACAGGATAAAATGTACATATCAGCATTACAATAAAAGGACGGCTCACTTGTTCTCCCGTTCAAGTGCGTGGGACTTTCAGCTCCAAACCAAGACCCCCCCCTCTCACCCTGTGCTCATCATGAAGCAGAAGGCAAGGGGCCACGCCACGGTTTGCAGAACGTTCCCAGGTGATGGACCAGCTTCTTTCACACCAACTCGAGACTGGGGTAGACAATGTTGGGGTAAAAGCCAGGAGCTCAGAGAACAGGAGGGAGGTGACACTTTAGCAGATTTGGAAGCAGAATGGACAGTTGGGTGGAAAGAGAAGAATTAACTGAGGATTAGTAAATAAACACTGTTTTGGCCGTTAGCTAAGCCTACGAACTGCCGTGGTCTGCTTGGAGCGTTCCTGTTTGCTCTGTGCCGCGACCTCTCTGCAGGGACCTGGCAGGAGATGAACCTTGTGAGAAGGGGCACGTCAGAGACATCACAGCAGAGCTGGGATCTCAACTGCAGAAAAAGCTGCCAAGAGCAGCAGGACTCTGCTGGGTGACAGGTGAGGAGGCAAGAGGGACGGGTATCCACAGAAAAATACCTATAAATAAAAGTCATAGTCCAGTGAGTTCTCCCTGGTAAGGCTATCGCAGCCAATCTCTAGACGTGTCTGCGTGTGAGTAGAGGTTTCTCTTCATGTTCAGTAGCTCTTCAGAGCTCGGAAAGGGACCTCTGGCATACCGGCTTGTAATATAATAATATATGTGTACTATCTGAAGATCAAGACCATCTCTCTATTAAATTAGATAACAAATAATTAGATAATTTTAATTTACTTTATGAATCTTCTAGAGAGTAAACTGCTTACAGGCAGCTAATGCAATAAACTTACTTTATAAGCAGAGAGCAACATCTGTTACAATGAAGAGTCTGCAGCACACATTAGGATTCTGTGCACACCCAGCCGTAGTTAGAGTAAATGTATCATTAAGTTGGTATCCTTTCCCATTCAAAGCACACTTTTCAAGATTTATGTACTGCAGACAATAAGATAGCAGGCGAATCAACTCGCGCTCGACTCCTCTTGCATTCACCCCCTGTCCCATGGCAAGATAACGTTAATAAAAAGGGTAAGACAGAGCATGGAACTCAGGTCACTTGTATGCATGGCAAAGGAAATACAATTTCAGCCCCACACACATACAAAGGCACGACAAAGGCAGAAGCTGTGCTAAAAGGGCATCGTTAAGGTCACGATATAAGCCCTCAAAAGTCAAGCAACTTCATCATACAGCCTTCCTTGCGTACACATTGCTCTCCGAGGTGCAATTGCAGGGAGCGTCCCAGGCCACAGCCTTCCCAGTGTAGGCAAAAAAATGGATTAAAAAAATGTTAAATATCTTAGCTGAGTATGAGCAAACTGCGATTTTTCCAAAGGTTTTTAAAATCAACAAATTAGGCAAATAGAACTGACAGAAAGGGATGTTCTTGACACCGAAATCTACTGTTGTGATGGATGCGATATGTCTATTCCAGACCCGAAGGGTGCCATAGAATATCAACAAATATATTTTCGCTTGGGCAAAACAACGTACATAAGGGAACATGTCAATCCGAACACCTACCTTTTTCAAAGTTACAGTGATACCACAATTTCAAAAGTGACTGGTGATTTCTTAGGTGCCCTCACTGTTTGAATGGTCAAGGAACCTGGTTTTCGGAGGATGGATGCTTTATTGCCATTGATGCAGCTTGTCTATATCTGTAATTGAACTGGCAGCACAATATAAAACTAAAACCAAATCAGCCGAGCAATTCTATTGTGCATCTTAGCAGTAATAGAATACCACATTGTCCCTTCAGGCAGATGAGCCTAGCACTAAAGATATCTCCTGATGTCATTTATGTGAAAGTTGCATTTTTATTGTAAATTAATCTACTGTGTCAGCCACACATACAAACCCTGTCGATGGACATCACACGCTCCAAGAAAATGAGCCTTGCTTGCTGCTGGGTTTTGCAGTTGCTGACTTCCTCTGTTTAAGGAGAAGTTAACAAGGTAATATTAACGGGCAGGAGTGGGGTTTATCTGTCTTGGTAGGAAAGAGAGCCACCCCCCAGCACAAGCACGGGGCTGCATTGCCCATGAACTTGCTGAAGGCAAAGTTGCTGGGAGACCCTTGGCAGGTTAGTCCAGGAGAAAGACCCTTGTATCTGTACTTTCACTAGCAATCATGGGCTCTTATAGTCCCCCTCTTCTTCTTTTTAGAGTCTTGGGCAAGTCCCAGTGAGCGTCACTGTGCGTATGAGTAGTTTGTGTCAACACCTTCCCTCTGGGCAGATTAAAGGCTTTGGGGAGAACGAACTTGAACAGTGTGAAATAAAGCAAAATATATCAACACAGGAGCCACACCACAGTCAATTATGCAAGAAAATCTCCTCCCAAGACCTTGTACATTGTGTAAAAATCTAGCAAATACAGCTGATTTACCCTTCCAGACAGAGAGCTACTCTCAGTGTTGAGCTCTAGGTAAGATGCAATCAAAGTTCCTTTGCTGCTGGAAGGTGTCACTTGCTCTACTCAAGGACACAGAGATACTGGCGTGATGGATGGCCAAGAAATGATCATGACACTGCTAATACAAGATTACTGCATGAATTGCTATGCACCAACATTGGAGCTAACCGCATCTTGAGCATAGAGCACAAGGTCCTGTGATGTCCAAGAGAGCAGGAAACAAAGAGCTGAAACATTGGAAGTGGTAGCCCTGATGTACCATTATGGACAAGAGCCCCTGGTTACACTTCACTGCTATATTCATCAATGACCTGCTAAAAAGACTCCTTTTTACCTCCTGAAGATTATTCCATCCTAGAACATAAGTTATTAAAAATTCCTGGAGCTTTCAGCACCGAGGAGCTGAATATCCCCCTGTATATGCCCTACCCTTTGCCCAGTGGATGGGAAGGGCCTTCATGTCCCATGTCCTTCTCTGGGCAGTTACCCACAGAGGCAGATGGAGTGCAAATTTCACTTTGACTCTGACCATGAGTTTTCAAAGTAAAGTTCAGTACATGTCTCAACTTGGAGCTTGAGGTCAGCATTTGTCGACGTGCCTTATATAGGAAACAGAGGCTATTTTTAATCTCTTTATTCTCCTGGTCCTGAAAACATGTTTCTGGCCAGAAAAAAAAACAAACAAACAAACAAACAACCAAAAGAAAACCACACAAGCAAACAAAACTGACAGAAAAGCCTACAACTGCAGACACTCTGGAGGATGGCAGATGCCTCTGTTACTGAGGCTTACATACGGATGTTGAGCTGTGCTTTGCCTGCACGATCCAGAAATAACCAGACAGGAATCATAGAATCGTAGAATGGTTTGGGTTGGAAGGGACCTTAAAGACCATCCAGTTCCAAACCCCCTGTCGTGGGCAGGGAATCCTCCCACTAGACCAAGTTGCTCAAAGCCCCATCCAGCCTGGTCTTCAAAGACCAGATACTAAAGGGTACATGAGTCCTACTTGGAGAGTGTTAGAGAAGATGTATGTCCTCAACCCTAAGCACGGGCACATCTGTACTGACATTGGACCTAGAACTTGCTCAGCTTTGGGTAGTTCATAAACTAACGTACGGACCCGTGATCACAGTGTTCTGACTGTGAAAATTGGGTTGAATATGGAGCTTCAAGCTCCAGATTAGACCCATTGTCAGTAGTTGGGCCAACTGACATAGAAACAGGTGTAAAAGACCTGCCTCAAAATAGCTTTTAGCCTCAGGGGCCATTCAGAAAACTGCAGACTCCCTATGATTCCTGTATGGGCAGAAAAGCCTGTACAAGCTGTGACACAAGCTGGTCTGTGGGGGGAAGGAGGTATCAGTTAAGATGCACTGAAAATTTGGTAACTGGATTAGGCACAAGAAAGAATTTCTTGGGGGGGGGGGGGGGAATTCACGTCTTCCCTGCTCTGAAAGATTTCTAGACCAATCTCATTTATCATGCATTCATTTGTTAAGTAAATATTCATAATATATAAATGCTAGTGTCACTTTAATATTCTGATTAGCATGGTACATCTTTTCCTCTGTCTAGATAACGGTGAAAGTCATACTAATTGAAGTAACGTTGTGTGTCAAATGATATAGAGCTGATTTACTTAAGATTTGAATGTCTGCTCCAATTAACTTCCAAACTAAATTGCACTGAAGTTCCTTTTCTGTCTTTTATGAAATAGAATACATAAAAAGTATGTGAGTTGCAAAGCAAATTCTCCCAGAGTTCTCTTATATTACCTCTCCACATATTCACTGACCTTCTGCCAGCCATTTCCAAAGCAGAGAGAAGCCTGCAGGACTCAAAACAGTTATCCCCGGCTCCTGCAATAAATTCATATCTATTAGCAAATACAAGATCAATGCACTGTCTAGCTCGGATTTCAGGCTTTTCTGTACACTGCACAGCTGTTACAGCAACAGCCCCTCAAGAGAGAAAAAACCTGTACGTGGAATAAAGGATGTGAGAGATATAAAGTCCCTATGGTTGAGTGAAATGAGATCATTGTGTCTGAATTTCTTTTTTTAACTGTTGCTGGGTGTGTTTATGACCCACCCTTACAAGTCACACAAAAAAGCATCACTCACATGCTTTACCATTGAAAGCCCAACCTTATTAACATCCACTGTACCTTGTCATTTGGGCTAACGCTACTGGAATACATTGTACTGACCACTCCTGTATTTTTGCAGTTCAGAAGTGCATTTGAAAAGTAGTTTACATGACAATCAAGCATCAGGCCAGGTGAATGGAAGGAATAATGAAATAAAAGAAAATATTAGCTAGGCACCAACAGTAAAAACAGAAATCTTTTGGCCACATCCATTTCTAATGAAATGAAATAGAACAAAATATTCGATGGTTGCACAGATATTACTTAAGAATAAGGAGGAAAAAGCATGAAAAGCTGATATCTTAGTTCATTTGATTTTTAAATAGCAAAACTACTCGTTCAGGTGCCAGCACACCGCTCATATCTCAAGTCTATAAAAATTAACTATGGGAGATCATATTCATGCTCTGATTCAAAACACTTCAGCCTAAGGTATAACTCCATTCTCAAACCTAAACTCACTCATATTCAAAACCACATAATCTTCTAAATATTAAGCACTTGTTCGCGTTGCAGTGATTTTAAGGGGAATTTAGATACAGGCTTCATTGCTTTGCTGAATCAGCTCTTAGCAGATATTCTGGACTTCCACAGTCTGTAGTGTCAAATCCCAGGAAAGGCTTTATGCGATATCTACAATGTCTAAGTGCAAAGAGTGCAGGAAGGGATGCCCCGGCAGCTTCGTGGGCACCAGTGCTGGGATCCCGTGGGGCTCAGCTGAGGACCAGTACCAACAACAACGTGCCCACAGCCCTGGGCCCCGGTGCTCTCCCGCCACTCCTCAGCATTTAGTACCACTTTAAATTCTCCTGGAGAACCAGAAGTACCTGAGAAGGAACAAGTAAATATTTAATCTACTGTCTGAGTTTTAACAGGTAGTTCTGGGGAGAGCTATTGAATTTCTATCTGGAAGGATGATTTGTGTGCTCAGAATATCAGAATCTGATGCTCACACAGGGATGTTCAGAACAGCGAACTCTCCCCAGAAATACTTTAATTACCAACGTTTGAGCTGGTCTTTTAATGACTCTTACCTAAGCTGAGAGCACTTCATCAGTATTCATGCAATGGACTGATCAGGGAAACCTGCAGCCATACCACTGACTTTTCAAACCAGGAATGAAGTTGATTGGCACCAATCAGCCACCAATAGCAATATCAAATACAGGTTAATCAATAGCAGCTGACAGCGCTGCAATAGCTCTGGAGATGCAGACGTGCACCCAACCTCACGCTCTCTCAGAGTGGCGGATATCAGCACGGCCGCGAAGGGGACCGCATCCCACCGGCTCAGCTCCAACGGCATAACCTTCGGAAGGACAGAAGCGAAGAGAATCAAGCCTGAACTTTCTCATTTTTAATTAAGTTAATTCCTTAGGTTACTTTAATTTAGTAATTTGTATTTAATTTCCTGCTCAAGGGGGGGAAAAGGATGAGGAGAAACAGATGTTGCCCCCTGCGGTCTGTAGAACAAAAAGAGCCATGAAAACTCATCCGTCCATATGATTGCTCTTTTATTAAGTAACACAGATGCTGGGAAGGTGGTAAGAACTGAGGTATGTCAAAACATGAACTTCTGTTTTCTTTGGGTTTGTTTTGTTTTTTTTTTTATTCTGATTTTAATTACCCAGTAAAAAATAAGAAGGAAAATAAGGTAGCAAACCTGCTTTCTCGTCCAGCAAACATCTGGTTTTGTCTTTTTTCAAATGTATGAGAGGGGAGCGCGACTAGGGACTTTTTGCAATAAAGCACTGATTTTTCTAAAGGACATTCAAGCAAAGGTTTATTTATCTGCTTCATCTGTAAAGGGTCAGTGTTTCTGTTTCATGCAGAAGTTCAAAGTCATAACTGCTAAAAAAAGTGCAGGTCTGATTTAATACAGGCTGACATAAATGTAAGTTTTGGCCATGCTGTTCGAAAACTTGTCAAATGCTGCAGCATTTTGATGTATCCTCTCTGCAGCTTGGTATGAGTTGCAAATGCATAAATTGCCCTAAGCTGCAAAGCAAAAGGCAGCAGTCACGCTTCTGCCCTAGATGGGGAAGGAAGGTAGGAAAGAGAAAAGAGGTTCTGCAGATGTGTTTGGTTTTAGCCATTTTGTCCAAGCTGTCAAACACATTAATAGATTCAAAAGATGTGAAAATCTGTAGCAACAGATATAAGGGTTAAATGGGGAACCTTTTTTTCTGACCCTCAAAATCTATTAATCCGTTTCTGGAGCTCTCTGGTTGGAGTCAAATGAATTTAAGATGATACAAATGGGATTGCTATAACCGTCCTTTGATTGCAAGTCAAGCCGTCACAAGACAAGGAGAGCGGAGAGTCTGAAGGCTAAGCCTAGAGGAAAAGCTAATCCAGAAGCAGAGTAGCCTTGGCCATCATTTTTATATGAGTCACCTCTCCTGCTCTGCCCAGAGAACGGCATCAGTCTCCCAGCTTTGGCTCACAGCTTCCACTTGGCAGCTTCCTCACTGGTTCAGCCATGTCTGGGTTAGACATCGTTGTCATCAAATCTGATAGAGATCCACAAGATCCCTTGGCTAGACCATTTATACTGAGAAATAGTTTGACTTTCTTCCGGACTTGTCCACCTAAAGGATGTGCCTGCCCTGCATCTTGGCTATGTAAAGATCTTTCTACCTACATGGGTGTAACCAGTCAGAGAGTAGTGCTGAGTTGTACTTTACCCCCGTTTCAGGAGATCAGGGATGCTCAGACCCAGCGTTTGCAGCAGGTTTGTTTCTGGTAGAGAGGAGAGTCCATACGGAGGAGGCAGCCTGCAGGCATTAACTGGAAGGAGAAAAGTAATAACTTTGCCCCGGAAAAGAGTGCAAACATCACATTTTTAGGGAAGAGATCATTCTGCTGCAAGAAAATTACAGTTTTCTTCAATAAAAAAAAAATATTTTTAATCACTAAAATATGCGAACCATTCTCTTATATTCCAACTAGCTCCAAACTGTAAAACTTTACAGCTGAAGCCATCTCCGTGGCGGGCTGACGCTGGTAAAGGCGACTAGACCATGACTTGTTATGTAAATAAGCCCATAAAAGTCTTGAGTTTTTACATGAAAATCAGATCCGCAACAACCATTCTGCCTTAGTTGTGTGGATTGTTTAATTTGTATGCACATGATTATGCAGCGTTACTATACGGAGAAGGCATTTTATAAACCTTTAAATGATCAATCAGTTAAATAAATAAAGCATCTCTGGTGATGCTGTACTAACTTTTTAGGAAGCGCCTCATCCTTCTGTCATTATCATAATAAGCTTGAATAATGTTTTCACAGCAATTACCACCGGTGGGTCAATGTCTGCTATTAGCAACCTTTCCTCCATGGATTATGAACATAATAAAGCATGACAGCCCAGAAGACGACGTGTGTCAGAAGACTTTCTCCAGTGTCGGTGCCGGGCTGCTTTAATGTGGCACATATTGTGACAATAGATTGTCAAGGATCATTCAATGCAACAACAATTTACTGTCTCAGTGGGAGTTTTCTCATTTTGAGAAGTTCAGCAAGTGTTGTAAGTCTGTAAAATATATCAGACATAAGAGGAAAGTAGATGTATACCGAAGTGGCTTGTAACAAATAAAAGTTGTACCTGCTCAGGAACTGCTTTTTCAAATTGTATTTCCTCTCCCTACATTGTTACCTTTTGGCATTAGTTCATGCAGGGTCAAGTTGGCACAATATTCAGGCTTTAAAGCGTTTTGTTGCAGAAAAAAGTGCCAGTAAAATGCTTTAGAACAAGCAGTACTTGGCCACTAAACTTAATTAAAAGCAATGTGATTTAAACCCAACACCCAGGGGTTGTCTGGGGGTTGTGGAGGTTAATTGCAATTGTTACTTGTATTACTTTCCAAACTCAAATTTTCATTCCTTGTATGCAATAAATCCTGTGAAGTCAGGTTACATTAAAAAAAAAAA
>VXBH01004032.1:811578-823094 GCA_013400035.1 Rynchops niger
AAAAAGGCCTACATACAAGACATGCATCTTCTCTAATTCAAACATAAGAAAGGGTTCTGCAGACACAGAAGCACAGCTGGAAAATAACCCACTTTATAGGCTGGGGGAACTAATATTGTAGACTTCATGCCAGACCCCCAGTGGCTCGAGGGCAAGCATGGGAGCAGAACCCACATCTTGCTCCTGAGGGGCACGCCAGAGATGCCACTTGGCCAGCAGAGAGGCTTCAAAGCAATAGGGTCACTAAAAACTGTGATGCTGAAAAATCTTCTGTTGTGATTAAATGGACTTTTTTGTCATAAATACATTCATGGGGTTTTTATTTTCTTATGCAAAATACAGGCACAGCCAAATTTGTCCACATAAGTAAAAAAAAAAATTCATCCTGATTTTAAGAGCGATGGGTTGCCCTTACCTCCAGCTGGGAGATTCAGTGGGTGCTTTGGAATAATTTTCTCCCTTCTTTGTCCCACCAGCCCTTGCAGAGTAAAACCGTGACCTTCTCCAGTTTAGGAAAAAGTGAGCTGGGGCTTTCCACAGGCAAAGGGACCACAGGAGATCTGCTCAGCGTTCACGATGGGCACCAGTCCCTTGGTAAGCAATAATGTCAGATTTCCTGAAAAATGTAATATAACTGAATAAGCAAACAAAACAAACCAAGCTCCTACAAGCACGTAGATAATACCTGAAGTATTGATTTGAAAACAGATTTTTGCCATATTTTTAAAAGTCTTTTCTCCTGCCATTTTGAGGTAACAACCATGCAAGTCTTATGTTTGGTACTCTAACATACAGTAAATTATTGTATTTAGTCTGCAGAATTTAACATGATTTATGCAATCAGGAGTTTGAAAAGCAAGCCCCACCTCTGTCTTGTCTCCTTGGAAATATTTCAGTTATTCCCAGTTTCAATTATTTTCAATTCCACCGGTGTGATCAGCGTATTTAAAATTCAATCAGCCTTCTCGTTTAAAACATTTCATGTGTGTGTCACACTAACAATCAACAAGAGTCCTGAATTTAACATCTGTTCCTACTAGTAAATGGTTTTAATTTGAGAATTGAAAAAATATATAAAGTAATTACTAGGCACTCAATCACAATGAATAATGTGTTTGCTACCAGCAGTTCTGTCCTGTCAGCAAAAACTCTGGAGAGGCAGAGCAGTAGAAAAGCGGAATTGCGAGAAACTGGGGAGAAAACTCAAAATACTGAAAGTGGGAGCAGGATGCTGCTGTGCATCCGGATAGACCCTGGATAGATCTGGGGAGCACAGGGGTCATTGCTGGGGGATGCGCCCTACCTGGCTCGTGGGTACCAGTGATGCTGTGTTGGCTTTTGTATCTCATCACACCGTCCCTCTGCCCATAGAATGGTTTGGGTTGGAAGGGACCTTTAAGACCACCCAGTTCCATCCCCTGCCCTGGGCAGGGATGCCTCCCACCACACCAGGTTGCCCCAAGCCTCGTCCAACCTGGCCGTGAACACTTGGTCACTGCAGAAGGTGGGGTGGGTACAATGCCTGAAGCCCCCCACACACAGCTCTCCGCTCCTCTGGCTTTCCAACACAGCCCCCTCCCATCCCCTCCTCAGCAAATACTACTCATTTTGCTGACATTTTTAAAGTTGAACCAATATTGTTTCTGCAAGCGGTAAATCTGGTTCACTTGAGAATAAAGGGAAAATCGGAAATACAATAGCAGGAAGAAAGCCTGTGCGTTACAGAGCACGTCCTGCCCAGCGCTCTGCAGGCAAACAGATCTGATGCCCCGCGGAAAAGATGTGCCTCTGCCGTGTAGGCAGGGAAAGCAAAAATAGATAGTTCAGATATCATCAGATATATATATTCAGATATCAAAAACAGTCCTACAGAGGCCCCTGAAGTGGGGGCTGCTGGGGCTGCTCAGCTCAGACCAGACGCCCCCGGTAACTGTCATCCCTGGAGACCTCTCTGCAGCTTTCCGGGGAGATGCTTTCCCCCCACCAGGTCCACAAACAAACCAAAAACCACCATGTTGTAAGAACCACAAATTGATATACATTACAGAAACTTGGGAAAAAAGAATTGTTTCGTCTGGTTGGTTCCCTACATGACAGAGCATGTTGGGTTTTTTAGAAATCAAAATTCAAGCAAAGAATTACTTCTGTCCTTCTGAACATTAAATACTTTAATGTTGAAGACTTCACGGGGCTGGAGGCACTGTCACTCCAGGCGTTTTTGGAGAATACGGGGCTGGATGCCAGCAGGTCTCCGGGAAAGCCTGGAACAAGAACACAAACAGATCAGACAGGAATGTGGTTTTTAGCCTGATGTACAGAAAGTACGTTTTTCCTCTCATTTTATATCGTGGCAGGTAGCATTAGCATAGCCTGATGCAGCGGACTTATCCCCTGAAGAGGCTTACCCCTCTGCTTGGCCTGGCAAACAGCACACGTGTTGCCTGATATGGACAGCTTGATTCATTTTATGTTTATTCTTTCCCAAATCACTTACTGGGGAGGATTTATGGTGGCATTACACACCTCCTGGAGACACTGCCTAGCTCATCCACAAGCCGCTCACTCCATCGGGGCCGGCAGCTCCTCGCGTCTGACACACCACAGGGTGTTTCAGGATGACAGATGGAGAGAAGCATCCACCCCTGCCTGAAACACTTGGAACAAAACTTACCTTTAATTTCTGCCCTGATAGGGATATTTTGTATTGGCCTTGATGGGGATTTCGGTGGTTACTGAACCTTACAGACAAGGAAACTGCTTGCACAACATTTGAGGGCAGGCTCTCCATTAAACAGGTCTGTGTGACATTAGAAATGATCCCTTGGAGCCTGCAGATGGATAAAAGTGGTTTCAAAAGCCACCATGCCTCCCATGTCACAGCTCTGTCCTGTAATGCCTGGACAGCCCCTCACACGGTGACTCCAGGAGAGCTAACACGCATTCGCAATGCCGGGGAAAGTCTCACCACTTTGCTCCATTGACTCAACCATTAAATGCTTTCGATGTTTGGGGAATAAACTTTCTCTTCCCAGGACAGCAGGGATCCCAGGGCAGAGGTTTGCATTATTTATCCAGCACACGTCGTTCTTTGCGCCCCCATCATGTCATATCCCAGCAGTACATGGATCTTTTTATGAGCATCTGATAAGGGTAAACAAAGCGAAAAATGAAGTCGGCCATCCTAATAGAGTTGAACTTCACCAAGGAAAAGAATGACTTTTTGCTTTTCTGGAGTGCACTGTTTACTCCAAGCCTACCAAAAAAGGGCTGTTTAGTGCTGCTGCTAAATGCGATACCCTTTACAAAGACTATACGCTCTGCGCAGCACCACTGACCTTGATGGAATAGGGAACGTTATTCTCTTTTTTCATGAAGTCCTTGAATCCCCAGACTGCAACAAGAGGTGACAAAAAATTCCCCATATGGGATTTCGGTGTTTGATGCTAAACTGGAAGCCCAGTTACAGCCAGCGACAGGAGAGGGGAGAGATTTGGCCTTCAGACCAGTGAATGAGCATGAACCTAAGGATCCCTCCAGCGACACAGCTGGGAAACCAGCCCATCGGCCTGTTCTCTGCCACTCAGAGCTGCTCTGCAAGGCCTTTGAGCAGGGATCCGTCCCCCGGGGGTGGCACCACGCCTGGCCCAGGGGGAGGGGCACCACCTCCACGTCAATAAACAACAATAAACCCCCCTGCCGTCCCCGACCCTCCCACGGGTCAGCTTGGGTCTCAGCATCTTCCTTTGTAAATCGTTGCAATTCTTAAACCACCATGTGACTCTCCTATCACTACCAAGGCATCTTATGAAATGAGTAAGATTTTCACTGAAAGGAGCAAAACCAGCGATACTCCGCATCACAACGACTGAGCCCCTGGGGCTGCAGGAACCACTTTTCCCCGTGCTCCAAGGCAATATCTTCCATGTTAACTCTGTGTGTGCACTGAAGGGAGAAGCCGCAATGTGCACTGGAGCAAAACTGATGATACTTGTCAACACGCTCACGTTACAAGCGGTAATTTTAATAATTTTCAATCCTTAGAGAAATTACCAAATTCTGTGCAAAATTACCAGTTTTTAAGTAACCACATTCCTCTCAACATTTCTTTTATTCCAGAAGTAATATTTTTACTTGCAAATCCCTAATTCTTCCATTGCAATTATTTTAACCATCATTGAACAGCAATTAAATAATAAAACATCCTGAGCCCTACACATGCTCTCTGCTGCGAACGTTACTGATAGCAATTCCGCTGAAAGCAATGCAGAAAAAAATTCACTGCTTCCAGCTCATTGGATTTAACCCAGGAAAAAAAAATACATATTTTATGGAAACATCTTCTGATGATTGACTGTATATTGGGGAGGAAGAGGAAATTACAGAAGAAAATATGGGACACATTCCAAATTGTTGCCATTAAACTGATGTCAAATTAAAGCAGTGAGCCAACAGATTGGTTTGAAGTGTCTAGAAGTAACTTTTTTTGCCAAAACGTTTAACACAGGCATCTTTTGCTCATCCCTTGGAAACAGCGAAAAAACATCACTTAGCACTTTATTCCTAAGAATTAGTGCTCGTGGAGGTGACACAAGAGCGACTGGATGCTCTCTGGTACAACATGAAAACTGGATGAGACCAAACTCATTCGGGAGCTATCGCTCAATAGGTATCCAGCCTTGCTTTCATATAAATATCAAATTAAATATATTGATATTAATAAACTAAACCTCATGCAATGCTGCGGTGAGTCAAGGCCGTATGTGGCAGAGTTATTACCTCTGAGTGTTCGTAGAAGTCCAGCTGGCCAACACTGCAGAGATGCTGAAACTTTCCCAATATTGTTTGGTCCTATATTTTAGCATTTTTGTTTATTTTTAGCACATTTTCAGACACAGGAAAACAAATGGAAACAAAATGGTGATTATTTTGAAATATGGTGACATAGAAAATACCTATTCTCTCCATTTTGCCTCGGAAGTGAGAAAAGTATTTCACTTCTCGTTCTTGCTGGCGATGCTCCATTCGGTTCATAATTTAGATGTATGATTTTGTACTTCGGATCTGCTCAGTCAGATGCACAACACAATTCTTAATTATTTCAAAATGATTTAAATGGAATAACAAATCTAGCGTTTGATGTAACATGGCTGCCTGACCCAAAGAAATATGTGGGTAATTATCATGCTTCCCAAGTGGATTTTTTTTTTCTCCCCCAAATCAGCCACTAATTATTGGCTACACTCGCAATGATCACTTGGAGCAATTGTGATGTTTTGCCGCGTTGTTTCGGACAAGAACAATATAATCCTCTTAATGAAAATGAATGTATAGGTTTTATTCCTAGGCCAAAATGCAAATGTGGTTGGTCTGATGGTTATGAACATAACAAACAGAAGTGACTTAAAAAAAACAAAGGTTAGGAAATTGTAATGCTGATTTTCTAAACAGGAAAACTCAGTATCATCAACCCTGAGTGCAGGCAATTTGTGCAGGTTCTAGAGAGACCACCACCGTGTGTCCCCAGTGACAAACCAAAGCCACCCAGCCAGGACCGCACCACGCTATGGAGAGCTGCACCTCTGCTTTGTTTGCTCTTTTTTTTTAAAAACTGAGCAAGGAATTCATGTTATCTTTCCAAGCATGTACAGTTTCATTATCATTGCAGAGCCCTTAACAAGGTCACGGCAAATGGAGGTAAATGTAGATCAGTCCAGTCATGAAAGGGTCTAGCCATGAATATGGATTTTTTGGTTAGAAGAAGAAAAATTAGTGTACCTTAGACATGTTTTTAAAACTTTTCTGTATAATAACTCACGCGTGATAAAACACCATTCGAAATCACACCTTCTCAGTCTTGCACAACCTTCTAACTTCCAATCTGGGGTAGTGAAGTCTTCTTTAAAGGCCAACGGCCTAAATTAAAAATAACCAGCAGTAATAATATTGATTTGTCATCTCCAGAGGTAGATTTTTCACAAATGTCTAGTTAAACTTGAAGTAATCTCCTCAAATTAGGACACTTTTACTCTCAGTGCAGTTACCCAAGTGCAGGTTTCAGCTGCGTTTAAAGTTGCTCTCGGGGCTCTAATCCGTGTTCTCTCTTTGATTGCTCTGCGAAAACTAAATAAAAAATAGGTTGCTGAAGCATGAACAAGGATGAAGAGAGCCAAGAAGACAACATGAAACAAAAGCTCTGCCCCCAATCCTGCTCCATTTCATAAATCCTTGATTAAATGTGGAGAGGGTGACATAACCTCAAAAAAATTTCCTCAGACTTCTATAGTATTTCAGATGAAAAGAAATGTTCCTTCTCGCTTTCCTTTTAGTCTGAATATAGCTTTTTTCTTACTGAATTCGCTTTAAAGAAAAATACAGCTTTGCCTACCTACTATGGTATTTTTCATTCGTTAATTGCATTATATAAATATGTACGTATACAGAAAAACAAAGGGAAAGAGCAGCTCTGCAGACAGCCCTGCCTTTTTATATTGGGCTTCCTACATTTTTAACTTGAAAACATTCCGATAGCCTCTGTCTTTGCAAGCACAATACCTGCTTTACTCAAGTACGTAGCAATACGTGGTATGAACCAGAAGGCAAAAGGAATTCCTTTAATGCAAGGAGCAACCGGAGCTGCGTTGTTAAAAAAATGCGTAATAGAAAATATATATTATGTACTACCTTCAAAATAACTGCCATTTCTGCATGTGTATAGGCAAATATACATGAGCGTATACACACACACATATATATGTATATATGCCACGTTTACCCATCTATCTGTAAGGAATAGCATATCCTAACTATGATCTCTTCAGTGGAAAACTTTCCAAAACATAATAAGCAAATTGGTTAAATAAAACCTAGAGATATTACCTTCTGTGCTAACAGGGAGCTCTTTCTAATGACGCATTGGTAATTTCCCCTGGAGAACTGCACTACCGAAACCAGTACAAAAGTTCCCAGATGGGCGATTTAACCCGTGGAAGAACTAACGCAGGGACCTGCAGAAAATGCATTATGAATAATTTGTGCTGGCATTTCATACGAAATGCATTCTTGTAAATGTCCAACAAGGCATATTCACTCTTAATTCTCTTAGATTTACTATTTGCTTTCAAAAATATAGAGCATGAACTACTCATGGCAGCAATTACCAGCTGTTTTGAGGATGGAAAACGCTTAGCTGGTGGAAATAAAAAAGGCTGGGTTTGTGATTATTGACCATAAGTTGGTTTTCTGAAGCTTTTGCTAGTGAAATTCTCCCCAGCAGACAGTGAAGGCTGTGGTTCCCCCACATCCCAATCCGTTTGGATCCTGCTATAACACCAAACTGCCGACACCAGCACTGAGCAGCCATCGAGGCAGGGGACGACATCGCCCCAGCCACTGTCCTGCAGCTCTGTGCTGTTCTGCGTCTCTTTTGAATGCATTCACTTCGAAGTGAGACATGCTAATCTTTCTCTTATCAGCAGTTGCCAGGGCTTGGGATGGTAACTCTGAATGAGCATGAAGGGAGTAATTCCCCGAGTCCTTTGCAAGAGCTTTAAGCAGTAGCTGCTGTACGAAATTATTCATTTCCCATTGCCGTCAGCACTCCTTTTATTTACCAGGATTTTTCTGTCCTTTATCCCCAGCCCTAATTTTGACCTTTAACTCACCAGTTACATTTTATGCTTTCCACAGCCGTCATACATTTCTGTTACTCCGAGGGGCTGCAGTGGAAGATGCCGTGTGAGAGCAGGTACCGCTGCTCTCGCTCCCGGGCAGAGGTGCTTTATATCAAGCCTGGGTTTCACATGTCTGCGTCCATCAGAAGTGCTGATCTATAGGAGCAACCAATCATCCCTGTCAGAGCTGCAGGAAAATGCCCCCAAAGTGCATGGGAGGGACTGGAAATACATGCACGTCACACCAGCAAAATTAAAGTCTTTACGGTGGCAAACACAAGGCAGGGAGCTCAGCAGCTTGGTGTGGTCCTGTTCCTCAGGGCATTCTCCTTTGGTCGGTGTAGGGGGTTCCCGGGCAAAAGGACACCTCTGGCAACAATCACCTTTGCTGCAAGCAAACCCACGGCCCTACGTCACCTTTGGGATGAGTTTATCGAACACGCTCAGGTTCAGTTCCCGTCTCGCCTGTGCTCTGTGATGGTGCTTCACGGTTAGGGGATGTGACACCGTTAGCCCCGATGTAGCAGGGTTGGGGGACCAGGAACGCCAGCGCCCACCCCCCCGCACACACCCGGCGGATGGCAGCGGGGACAGAGACGGCTGCCAGCTGGCTCCTCTTCCACACCGACATAGTCCAATCCCAATGGCTGGTTGTTTTAATTATTTCCTCATTACAAGTGACACACCACCGCTTGTGAGTGAGCTGTTTTAACTAATGGGCTTTTGCTATGGAGAACGTGAGAGAAAGCGCCCCGTTAATTGGCTTGCCTGCGAACAGCAATCGACGTGACTAACACAGCCCGCACGACCAGGAAAATACAAATTGAATCATTCCCGCAGCTTTCATTTGTGCTCTTCCCATCCAGGCGTACGGAAAACACATTTCGCATTACATCCAAACCACACAGTGGACATAAATTTATACAAAAGTATTAAATCGTTTCTATTTATAAAGTAATTCTGGATGAGATTATAGATTCCTGGCTTGGATTGACTGCAAATTCTCCATCCTGTGACTTGATTAAAATGCATTATGAAAGAAAGATGGCAGGAAGGCAGCCTGCATTTTCAAGTCAGGAAAAAAAGCGGCTGGCTTGCCCTGCTGAATGTCCTTTTGAGCGGCAGGAGCTGCTTTAGCAGACTGCCGCATCTCTGCTGCACACTCAGATAAGCCCGGCTCCAGAATGCCACATTTTCCATTGCACATTTCCATTTAAAATTCCCGTTTCATATGCTATTCTGAGACCAGTTACTTGCAATCTGGATCTTAATGCAAATATTTAAAGCTTCAGATAGAAACAGGAATAGCTAGCTCGAGAAACTGATAAAGCATTAGAAAGCCTTTTATCTTTCCAAGGTACCATTTCACATTTGATGCAGCAGGGTAAGTAATTGTGCATGGGCCCGTATGTGTATTCTCATTAATGAAAATAAGGACAACAAGAACAAGCAACTGAAATAAATGTCACATGAAAATGCAATTTTTGGTGAATGAGAACGCTTCCCATTGCTGTGAGAGGCAAGAAGGGCTGAGTCAAACCCCAGGGCTGCAGCAACCCCCCAGCTTGCCCAGGGACCAGAGGGAGCTGGGTGAGTGGGACTGGCCAGAAAAACCACAGCAGTAACACCACCACCAAGCCTTATATATACATATTTCTGTGTGCCTGTGTATACTTTATAGAGGTATCCATACATACTTTTTATATATATCCATAAATTTATACATACATATTGCAACAAATTATGAACTCAACTTTGGTTTCATTCTGATTTGACAGCTCTAATTTTCTTCTGGCATGAAACTACCCTTGAAATAGCCGATACCATCAGCCTCTCTTCTGGAGAGAGAGAGAGCCAGTTTCAAGCCTCAATGACTGCCTGATTTGGGCAAGGTCTGATCCCGCGCCTCCTGCTCGCCCCGCAGAGAGATGCAGAGGGATCTGTCTGCTGGAAATCTTTAGTCAAGAGGACACCAGCTTACAGCAGCAGTGGCAAGGAGAGCTCTTAAGACACTTTTCTCTGACCCAAGAGCTGCCAGTGTCAGAAAAGACGCTGAGAAACCAGGTTTTACCCAGCCCAGCTGAAGGTCCAAAGCCACACCAAATGGAGCCACACCATTTTTACAGGCTCACTGCCAGAAACTGGTATTACCAGGAACTCTTTCCCAGAAGACTCTCGATGCTCCTGGGTTTGTCCCCATCCCCAGCCTTTTGCTTTTTCTCCCTTCCCATAGCACTTCCTCCGGGTGCCACTGCTGCATTTAGTTTTGCCCACACAATACCCCACTTCGAGGATCGAGTGCTCTTCACCCGTGTATTGCCAGCAGATATGTTCATGGTCAGAAATTCAATGAAGCTGTCAGGACAGGCGAGCAGGGTCAAGACAAACGCTTTGAGGCCAAAAAAAACAACCTGAAGGTGACGCTGCCAGAGTGGTGGCTGCGGCAGCACACTGCTTGCTGCCACCACTAAGACAGAAACATGTTTCGGGAGATGAAGATGTTGTCATTGGGAAGCCAAAAAAACCCAAAGCCTGTAGGAAAGTATAAAGCTCAGCACTATCCTTTGCCATTGGCCCTATGGCATCTTTTCCGCTGTGCAGAAATACCCCAGAACTGACACTGGCTGCAGTCAGATAAACTAATTGACCTCTTTCCCTTTTCTGTCTTCATGGTGCCTCCAGTAGAACCATGTCCAGGTGGTACCACAGGACCTGCAGCACCTTCCAACAACCATCCCCGAAGCCCAGGCCCTGCTGGGACCCAGCAATATTTCGGAGCAGACGGGTTTACTCTGTCCTGACTGTGGGCAACATGAATTGAGGCTGGGGCTGTCCTCCAGCATCATGGAAAAGACAATTTTGCATCCTTTGCTAAGAGTTTCACTGTCCTACACCTCAGCAACTATTTTGCTGCTGCTTCCAGCAGGACTCACACACCTGCTGCCACTGGCCAGAGCACACAGAAATCTTCAGATCAGTCAACATCCAAGTTTTCTCTTCTTAATACGGAATATGAGAGTGTCCATCCTAGGTATCTGACAGGAGGACACAGACCCAGGTATTGCCCTGTATGATCCCCACCTGGTTTCCTGACATTTAAATTAAAACCCAAGGACGTGGCTGGAAACCTTTCCCAAGTGTTTGTCTCTGTCGAGTGCAACTGCGGGCATTCCTTGTAGCCATATGAATGGCTGATCTTCCTGGAATCCGTAAATCTAACATTTCAGATTTATAAGAACATTCCAAGAGGGCATTCCTGAGTTTTATTTTCAATTTCATCCTCCTTTACGGAGTTAACAGCAAAATGCCCCTAATGTCGCTTTTATAGGGATAATCAAGGATATGTACCATAGCAAATATACCTCTAATAAAATGAAATGTCTGAATTGAATTAAATGAGATTCTGTTGATATCTTTTGCTGGAAAATCAACCTGTTTCTTCTTAAATTAACCTGGCCTTCAGTCTCTTAACACCTAATTGTTACTTCCCTGCTATCCGCTAATGGGTTTTAAATCAAAGGAACGCAAATGGTAATTGGAACTGTTTAAACTCCTTCTCATTGATTTGGTTCAGTACTTTCCGGCTTCTTGGCTCTGGCTCTGCCAATGGACTCTGTGTGTAAGAAAGAGAGTGGATGCTGTGTGTGCACACCTCTGTGTGTGTGCTCTGAAGATACACACACAGGTGTATGCTCCTGCTTTTGTTCTAATGTAATACACAAAGCCCAGCTTTCAGATGGCAAAACCACAATAATGTGCATTCAGCCAGTGCTCAGTCTCAGTTTGGTGATCAAATTCTCCAGGTCTATTAAAATGACATCTAAATGTGTCTTTTTTTTTTTTTTT
>VXBH01004032.1:823126-875796 GCA_013400035.1 Rynchops niger
CAATACTTATGAAACTCTCATCTCATTTTTACAGTCCCGTACAAGACCGCCAACACGGGGTGAGGCTGTGCTTTGGGAGACTGGGAAGCTGGGTGCTTATGGATGTGCTGAGGGCAGGATTTGGGGTCAGTAGTGGCTATAACAGGTACCCTATGCTGTACTTGATCTGCTCATATTTTAACCCCTAGTCCCAGAGGGTGACTTGCTTCCAAGCTGTCACTACCTCCAACAAGCAATGACATCTTTGACAGTGTCACTCCCCCTCCCCTCAGGCCCATTCAGAACTTGCTAAATATATCATTAAAAAAATGACTTTAACATTCCAGTCATAGCCATCTCCTCATCTGGTGTCAGTCATGCCAGACAGGTGGAATTTATGCTCAGTGTAATCAATACAGATAGTTTCCTTCCTTGATTAATTTTCTGCCTGATATTTTGACCTGGTGTTAATTCTGCTCCCTCTTTTAGTCCTGCCATTTTGTCATCTCAGGAGGGAGGAGGGGATGACCACCGACTTATAACCAAACTTATAACCCAGCCTGTGGCACTGGAGATGCCGATGGTGGGGATTGCCCACTCGTGTCCCATGCCCACTCGTGTCAGCCCCACTCCCTGGAAACACACTGCTACGGGTGTCATTTCTTCTCCCTTCCCAAAATTTGAAGCATCGCCTCCAAGCAGGAGCTTCCAGTCTGTTCTCTGCTCATTGTCTGCATGGCATATGCTAATTCAGATTTTAATATAGGCACCTCTTCCAAGAAAAATAGAGGTTGCCCATTACAAGGGAAGAGAAGACTCCCAGCAGCACCAGCACCTTCAAGCCCCACGCACGCCTGGGAAACAGAGGGTTTATCTCTGCATAACTGTGTATTGGAAATATTTCTCTGCTCAGATGAAGAGACACAGCTGAAAACCCAAAGATACAAAAATGGTAACGCTTTTAACACCCGGTGAGATAAAGGCGCTGCCATTCACGCTCACAGATATATTGCAAGGATTTGAAAGAATCCTGCAATTTGTCTCTTTCCCTGACAAGCAGAAGATGCTCGCGACCTGTTGTGGCCGTGGGTACTGACTGCTGTCACTGTAACAGCACGGATCCTGACCTCAGCTCTGTGCTCGGAGCCAGGCTTCCCCCAGTGGGGCATTTTACCTTCGGAGTGAAAACACCTCTCCATTCCTTGCTATAAAGCACAATCAGCTGCAAAAGCCTGAATTGCTCCACATCGGGCCTCCTTGGTCCTGATTTCCAGAATACCTCAAAGAAAAGCAATTGGGGAAAAAAAAAAAAAAAAAAGAAAAGAAAAAAGGCATCCCTGTGCTTTCTGAGCGTTATCCCCTACATACATAGAGATATACTACAGACATTTTCAGACATGTCTCCAATGTTTACTTAATGTAAAATTAAATTTAAAGTCCCTGTTGTAAACCCCTCTTTTTTTAAACACAGTTCTTACCAGTCACAGGGCGAATGTATACAGTCTGACATCTCACACTGTGTATCGCGGTAGGAAGATGTGATGGGACAAAACAGTGCCCTCCATTTGTGATTCACTCGGTGGCCAGACGTACCTCTGCTGCTTGGTCATTACTGGCCAAAAGCTTCGTTATAAACCCTGCAGAGCAGTGAGAGGGGGTGCAGATTTCAGACAGGGATCTCCACGGCTCTTTAGCCACACTTGGCAGCCTACGAGCTGAGAAAATACACAGGTTTTAACCTCACCCCAGTGTATGGGCTCCAAACAACCTCTTTTACTCAGAAAATATGTAATTGTGTTTCTCCATGATCCTGGTGAGATCATGGTGCTGCCTCTGTGCACGGAGCAGCATGTGTTCCCCCCGAACCTGCATGCCTGCCGCAGCCAGCATCTTCCGTTTCCAGATGTGGCCTCATTTCTCCTCTACCAGAGTGAACTTATGGCTGTGAGCTGACCCAATGGGATCCTACAGCGTTGCGGTCATTTTGACACCAAACCAGGCAGGTGGGTTCAGTCAGAGGCTGAGATGGAGATCCCGGGGAGTCACCAGAACCACCTCATCCAGAGAGCACTTGCTCTTTGGATGGAGCCGAGACCAACCGGTGATGAACAAAACACAACGCAAGACAGCAGAAACTGAAGCAAAAAAGTGCAAGGTGAAAAAAAATAAAACTCTGGGTGTTTTTTTAATGTTATCAGCAATTAAATTTTTCATTTTTCCTCAGAATAAAGAAGTCTGAAACATGGATCATACTCATCATATGTTTTCACTGGAGAAGGTATTATATGGTGCAGGACACTGAAGTATAGTGCCTTGATCCCACCTATTTTTAATTGAAAATACTGTGAGCAGGTATCGCATTAGTCCTTGCAGGTCTCCTGTCAAAACCTTTCTGTAATCAAAAGGTGCAAGGCAACTTTAAAGTAACCAAATTGGTGTCTCCATCATGGGCAGGGTTTACTGAAAGTAGGAACATTTTTATGCACTCAATATTTTCTCACTCAAGGCAAGTTGGATATTTTCTATCAGATTATCAGCAGGCGGTAATATTTTGATGCTCTAATGCTACTGAAATAAAGACATTGCAAAAAAGCGTGCTGTGTGATTTCTATCTAGAGGAAATCTAATGCAATGTGCCACTTTGAATTTTAGTTTTATGTCCTTATGCCATAGAGAACTGTAGGTATTTTGGCTGCATAGCAGAACCAATCTTCCTGGTGCATCCTTTCCCAGCTTACCTTTTTTAACACAGCATTATAAAACAAATATTATCAGCACAAAGAGCTTTAAAGTCACACTACGTGAAAGTTTAGACTCTTGAGGAATACAGGACTCCCTAAAGACACCAGGCACCACCAGGATGAGAAGCAGCATAGACCTTCCCTCTTGTGTCAACAAGTATTTTAAATCCTTGCTGAAAAAGCTCCACGATTACATTATGAGGGAAAGTATCCGAGCAAGTAAAAACCCCGTGATTTCCCCTGACACAAGGGCATGCAGCCTGCGTGTCACTGAGACATTTCAAGATCACTTTGCAGTTCAGGCAGGAGCTGATGAACAGCTCGTGATCGATAAATGAGGAAAAAACTTCCTCAATTGGAGAGCTGGAAACCGTCCGACAGGAGAAGGGAGTTTTCCTATCTACCTTGCGAGTGATCCCTTGCAATGAGGGGGTTAAGGAAGATGGGCCAAGACACACGGGCAGCCCATAGCAGGACCCTTCCATTGCTGACAGCTTATCTATATAAAGTGCCAAATATTAAAGTAACTATTCCCTGGGCTCTAGAGGGGAAGACTTCATCTCAGTTTGCTTGGAAAGAGAAATCTTCCCTTATTCCATAGCTCGATCGTAGAGGCACACAGGTGAGACAAAGGAGAGCAGATCTGCTGAGGAAGGGGAGATCTGCACAAAGGAGGAGCAGAGAAGAGAGAGGAGCGCAGTGTCCATGGGCTGCATCCACTTCCCAGTACCAAAGAGTTTTTCCAGCCAGGGATTTTGTCGCAGACCTTCCTGCCCACCTGTAATGAGGGAGAATAAAGTCAGCATTCACCAGTTAGCGCTGCTGGGCAGTAAGACTATGATAGAAATAAAATCTGGTCTGTCAAAAGGACTGATGGCCACCTATAACGTCACACCTACTGGTATTGCTGACCAAAACAGCTGTTAGAGGTAATAAGGAATGGAGACTTACACTGCCGATGTCTTTGTTAACTGCCCTTCCCTCCTCTGCAGTGGTGCACCGGTACTGCTCCTTGCAAAAGCCGCAACAAAGCAGCAGACATTACGTGAACCAGCTTTTTTTGTAAGTGTTTTAGCTGCCCTTAATGTAAGAAAATTAAATTAAATTAAAATAAAAACAAACCACTAACACAGCAGGACAAGAATCAATTTTGCTTTAAAATGATTACTCAAACCTGATGACGGGCTTATATAAGCAAAAATATTACCAAGTTGTGCACTTTTCCTCCACAGCCCTCGTTCCTTGTAAAATCTCGTATCTCCATGCAGAAAGTCCTCACCTGGCTGCAGTCAGGGCCAGGGCGATGGTGCCAGGGCCACAGGTGCCTGGGGTGCCCAGGGTACCAGGGATTGCTGGAGACCTGTACGAGAAACTCAAGAACATTCATGAAAAAAAATCTGAAGGCAAATATATGCAGCAGAAGTTTGTTTCCAAGGGTTATGCTCAGTCGAGGAACGAGGGTTTGCCAGGAGCCCTGGATGATCTTTAATGTCCCTTCCAACCCAAACCATTCTATGGTTCTGTGTCCCTTCTGCACGCAAAGAAATACCTTGTAAGGAAACATCCATGAGAAAGTCTATGCAGCTTTGAGGAATTATTTAAAACTAACTAATGCCTAAAACCAGCAATTTTTTTTGTGGATAATTTACACACGGTAAGGAAGATGGGATTTGTCAAACAAATTGTGCACTCAACAGAAGCTGCTAAAAAGCTTCCGTAGGTTACTGAGCCATTTTTAGGCTCAGGATGTCTTATGAATATTTCTCTAAGCTGCCTGGTTTCCAACCAGCTGTACTAGCACATCGTCCCACTAGATGTGGGTTCAATTTACATAGCGTGTTCATCATTTACATGAAACAAATGAGACGGATATTTAAACAAATAAACAGTCTATGGTTTTATGAAAACATGATGACTGCATAATTAATTCTTCCCAGGCACTGTGAATTCCTGCATGGTTTGGAACCGATGTTTTCAGAGTGTGACATTTAAAAAAAAAAGAGGAGAAAAAGCACTGGGGCAAGTCCGAGAAGATTGCCTTTCATGCTGCTGGTGCTTCAGCACTGCCACCAGCCAAGAGGACCTGGTGGGCAGTTGGGTAGGCTCCTACCCCATGCCTCAGCATTGTCTGGGCATCCACAGCCCCACTGCTCCTCAGGAAGTAGGTGATCTTGAAGAGCTCCAAGACCAAAGGCTGAAAAACACCCCAGGGGTGCCCAGCACTACAGCTGGAATATCTCCTCTGCTACCTTTCATTTTCTCATCCTCCCAAAATGCTAAGATTAATGACTTTGCGAAGTCTGCCCAAGCGCTTTCCTCTGGATGTTCCACTTGAGGACTCCACGTTTCCTCAGCCACTTCCACATGACCCAGTCGCTGGGACAGTAAGCCCTGTTTTGATCTGAAATTCTTCATATTAATAATGTCATACATTACATTTGACAGCGTCTAACTGATTCTCTGACTTTTATATGGCAAAAACTTCTGGCAGTGTCATTGGCTTTCCCTTTTTTATTAACTGCTCTGACTGGCAGCGAAATCCCCAGCAGAAACAGATGCTCCCAGGGGAATTTTTTAAAGGTTAGATCCTCTCATGCTGATGCAACGTTTTTGTCATTATTCAAGAAGACAGATTAATCACTTAGGCCTATATCCTAATCACAACAGCGAAAAAAAGTCAGTCAGGTGCTTAAAAAAGGTTTAAGCAGTTAAATATACTTCACAAATTTAGTCCCTGGTAATCAAGCACTGGAACAGGGAGAGCAGCAAAAGGGGAGCATCAGACAAAGGTACAGACGTTCGTTACAAGACCAAAGAGAATGAAGCAATACAGCATCAGGAATGGAAAACATAGCTGGTGAGACATAAGAAACTTTGGTATTTTCTTAACAATAAGGTAGAGACTAGCACGAAGAGTACGATACAGTATTGCAAGCACAATAAAAAAGGTCATAATTCACAGCTGCTGAGGACACCAAAGCTACAAGCCAAAGTCACTCACAAATGGATTCCATGTGTTATGCTGGAAAATAACTCCATAGTTTCTCCAAAAAGCCGTAATGCTGTAGGGCATTCCTACAGCGGAAACACCCAAGTGAAAACACACGGGCCAAGAAAACCCAACATACAAACTGCCCGTGATGATTCATCATTTATGACAACTCTATGTTCAGTCCATTAGACCACCTTGCCCTCCTACATCCACAATACAAAAAGAGGATAACAGTTACTTTTTGCAGACACTTACTGTGGACAATCCAAGTCACCTTAAAAGGACTTGAGATTAATGGTCTGAATTGAGACATTTAGCTACCATTATCACAGAGACTCTTGTGATGTGTGAGATATTATTGAGAAAAGTCTAATGAAATTAGGTACATTTAATATGTTTATGGTTAATGGAAGAGTGGAGCAAGAGTCATTTTAGCCATCTAAGGCGTGGAAAATGAACAATTCTCTCCTGGAACGACAACGAGCCACAGAATAAACCTTTTAAGTACATACTAAATCCATTACCAGCTCCCATTTGAACCTTTAATTTTGGATGCATCAATGGCTATTGACAATCTGTCTTCCAGAATTTACACACTAAAACGTTTTGTCTTCTGTTTTCTTGTTGTGTACTGGGGAGGCAGATGGTTAGATTTCTTCCCTAGGTGAAAAGTCTTTATCGGCAATACAAAAGTGTGCTTTAAATATCAATTCCTCCTCTGGTGCACCTTCAGTATGGCAGAACACTGGTGAAATAAAGGACCTTTTCTCTGATTTGCCTTCCTGAAAAATTTCTACTTTCCATTGATTCAAAGCCTTAAGTGATATCCCTCAGATGGACAAGAAGCCAATGGATCTCTTGGGACAGGCTCTCTTTGACACACACATCTCTCCACCATAGGTTATAGTGCCCATAGGGTGTTTGTCCTCCCTACCTTCTCCTTTCCTTCCCTTCCTGCCCCACAAGGCCAGTTGGAGGAGTGCATCTCCTTTGCTTGGATCCCTTCCAACCCAGCTATGGATCATGCTCACAGTCCACTTGACTGAACGCAGGTCCTTTGGTTCTTTGAGGGCTTATCATTGCTCCCATAACAAGTTTATCTTCCATTGTGCTGAATGCTCTCAGCTCATAAATTGTGCAAAGGTGTATTTTGACAGATGAAGTATATTTTCTTCTTGCTGAGCCATGGTTTAGCTCATCTGTTCAAATCAGCTCCCAGATTGTTTACATTCCCTTGACACAGTCCAGTTCATCACAAAGTCAATATGAGGTCCAATTATTATGGTCAAATGGCTCTTAACTCTCCAGGCAAGTCAGCCATTGATCTCTGAAGAACCCCGACGGTCCTCCCTGTGAACTCAAGATGAATGAACAGAGACGGTCCCTCAGGGCTTGCATGCTGCACCTGTTCAAGGCCACACATGAGTCCCTAAATACCATTTCTTTATCTGTCCCTATTCTGTGTTTTGTTGCTGGACTCTTAGTTCAAATGACATTTGGCTGAAAAAACTTATATTTTAGCCCATCCACAATAACGGTCAAGGCAGCATCCTGCAAAAATCTAAATAAAGTAATTCTCTTCAATGACCCAGCTCAGAGCGGTAGCCGAGAAAGGAAGGCTTTTGCACTGTTTCCACGTACATAAGCAGACAGACAATAGGGGAGTTTTCTTTGTAAACTTAGAATAATCACAACAAAAGTGTTGGGACTTTGCCTAGATTCCAGAGTCTTAATTCCATCACATAACAAAGCTGACATAGATTGTCTTCCTTCCAGACGTTACAGCCATAGCCAGCAATTTAAACCAGATCCTTCAGTACTTGTCGGATTAATTTAAATCCCTTCCTAACATGCAGGACAGAACAAGCTTAAAATTAACAAAAAGAAATGGGAGATTGCCAAAGTTATATGGAGTATATTTAGTGTTTAAAGGCCTGGTACAGATTCCGTGGGAATGTTTCTATTAACTTCATCAGATGCTGAACCATACTCTTGGACCACCTTAAGCATGGCTAGAAAAATGAACACAAAAGAGCAGCTCACCTTCTATCTCTGAACACTACTCAGAACAGAGAGCCTGGCATATTATGGGAAAGTATGCATTTTAGAGGAATTTTTAAATCTTTTACAATTATAGATTATTTCTTAAAAAGAAGAATTTATCACATTCAATTGAAAATGAAAATCTTCGTACCTTTTCATTCAAAGTAATGAGGAAATGCATTTATTCTTTACTCCGCAAATCTTATTTCAGTAGACAGCACTTTTTAAATGCAGCTGTACAGTTTTTATGGCGAAGGCATGTCTTTTTCAGATTCCCAAGTATCTGCTTTCCTGGAAAAAAGGCTATCCTATTGTCCTGGGGCTATTTTGTATAGGGTACAGACAAAGAGAAATGCCTTTTCCCTCTTCCCTGAGGAACTGAGGTCATTACGCTTCAATAGTTAATTCTTACCCTTCATGAAGCACACCTTGTGCCTGTACAGACCCTCAGTCAAATACACGGTGCATTACAACAGAATTTAGAAAGCAGAACCTGTCTGTCATTGTGGTAACAAACTTTCATGCAAAAAGAAGAGTTACCCTGTGTACAACCATACTTACAGATATGATTGTAAAACTCAGCCAAGCATTCAGACAAACCAATAATTTATTTGTCAAGTTTCATTTATTTGTCTTAAATATGTTCAAGAGAAGATGTTGAACTTATTCTTGACATCTCCCCCACCTGTAGATAATAGCTTGCATAAACATGGTGTGAATATTCAATGTTCAAGCCTTAAAATTTGGACTGACAGTTAGTTACATAAATCACGTAGTATCATTGCTTTTCCTTCATGACGTATGTAACTAAGCAACAAATCATGGATTTAAATATTAAATTTGTTACATTCTGCCCTTTTCACAGTAATAAGTGAGATAGAGGACTCAGCTCAGCAAGAGGTGGGTTGTGCTCTCCTAAAGGTGGAGAATCAGAGAAACATGTCGAGTCAAAATCCAAATGACGCTGCCTATTCTGGATTAGAGTTTACATAAAGAGCATCATTGTCCTGGCAAGGATCGATTTCCCAGTTATTCCAAAAAATCAACTCAGAATACCAAAAATGAGGTCAAGCCTAGGCTTGTTCTTGAATTCAGATGATGATGCAGAAAGACCTACATGTCCATGGCCACCACTTCATTGTGGCTGTAAATTCCCAGAGCACCTAAAGAATTTCTAAGTGTTGCTGCAGTTAGTTGCAATCAAAAAAATGGGCTGTACTAAGGGAAGGAGCTGGAAGAGCAGCACAAAGCTCTCTTCAAAAGAGTTGGAAAACCCATTTGTCATTTAAAACAAAAATTGAAGACTTCTAAGGGGGAAAATGGCAGAATAACCTTAGAGTAAGAGGTATTAAGGTACTAAAGGGAGTAACCTTTAAAACCTGCCTGCAAAACGGATCCCTGAAGTCCTGAATCATAATAGCAGAGGCGAGGAAGAGAGTCTTGAAATAAATGAACATTAGTCCAGAAATCTCCCAGAGATGACGGAGAGTGCAGAAGTTTCATGCTAAACTACTTTATTTCTCTGATAAAACCTGAACTCCTAAGCAGCATGGAGCGCAAGAGGAAAGGAGAAAGAAAGGATAATAGGAGGGGAAATAAATCTCTTTTTTTAAATGCATTTAGTGATGTAGCGATAGGGGTAGAGATTACACTCAATTTAATCTGAATGGATAACACAGTCCAGGATATTATCTGCAGTTTTCTTAAAATCTCCTCTGGAACAGGGCTTTAGCATTTCTTTCTGCAACAGTGGCTCTGCTCCCCGGCTGTGCCATTTCCCACGGCACTCCGCTGCTCGGCTTAGCCCGCTGCGAAACGGGCCTTGTGACACGGCGCAGGAAAAACATCGTTTAATTCAAAGGAGAAACTGAACTAGTGAATGGGGCGGTAGGAGTCCCAAGCTGGTTAATTTGGGGAAAATTATATGAAGCGCTTGTGTAAAACAGCATGGGATCCAGCAGTAACAAAAGTAAGCTGCTGCTGCTGTTAACCAGACAAGAAGAGAGAAAAGGGATTGCAGGAAGACCTACCCCCAAAAAAATCAGATATTTGCATTCACCTACTTTGTGCAGTCTTTGTGAAACTGAGAAACCATCCACCGTTTTGTAAAAGCAGGTTGTAATAATATGTTGTATTAATAATCTTGCAAATTAACATACCTCGAGTTGTGCAGTTCAGATGGGGTACAGCTCCCGGCTGCTCCAGCCCTCCTGGTCAAAGATACACACTGCCCGCTGGCACAGGGATGCGGGGAATGGGTGACCTCAGTGAAATTCAGGAGGTTTTTGATCTGAATTCACTTTACACATTCACTTCAGTGAATACCCCGTGGCAGGATCACACCTCCTGAATCTCTCACCTCGCTTCATGTTCACACCTTCTTCTAAAGTTGCCACGCAGACACCGGACTAAGATTATTTTATGTGATCTAATAACAGAGTGCCAAATATAAGATAGATAAAATAGATGAAGATTAGTCTTATTTTTATGTCAAACTTCCTACTGGTGCCTAATTAAGAACGTTATAAGGGCTAATCACTTGGTGGTTCCTATCTCCACTCATTTTCTCGGTGGCACAAGGGCACACGACAGGGGTGAGTGGCTGTACCATGTCTGCTTGCAATAATCTGTCACTTCACAAAGGGCTGTGGTGCCATTAACTGGGTTAATTGGGTTCATAATTGTTGCCAATCCAGACATCTGTGCTCAGCTGCTGCCACTTAAGAAGGAAAAAAGAAGTTAAACACAAGTTCCTTGAAATGCTGGCAATGAGAAACTTGCCTGCAAACAGCTTTACATCCCAAAGGAGTCGCGGAGAGAAAGAGGGTGCACAGGGGAGAACCCCCTTGGGCTGGTGAAATTTTCCTAGTTTCAGAGGAAACACAATTTCTAGAATATGAACCCCTGATTTCCCAGAACAGACATGCGGAAAATTTCTAGGTAAATAAGACCAGAAATGCAAATGGGATTTGGCAAAGGGAAAATATCAAGCAATTTTTTTTTTTTTAGCTAGCAAACACATTTATTTTTAAGTACTCTTCAGTAGATATCACAATTCTTCTATAGTACCTTTTTCATGAAAACCACTGGGAGGAAAAAGGTATAGTTTTCTGGCTCACAGATGGAGAAATGCAGTCTCTCCCTTTCCAACTGAGGTGGGTAGAGGATGAGGAAGCTTTAAAAATTACTGTGGGTAGCAGAAGAGTTACTGATTAATAGTAATTTAACTTAATGAATGTGTTGAATTAGGCAGCGTTTTCTGAAAACTCACAACTAAAGAGATTTTTATGAACAAAATTGAGAGGTTTGGGCTTTTTCTTTCCCCTCTAGCTAACATTTAATGTATAACTGTTCTCTGCGATTGACATTACATTTTAGATGCGAGTTTTGTTTTGGATTTTTCACTGCTCTAGAGAGCGACACTAAGTTATTTCATGGGATTAGAGATTTAAGTAATGTGAGTAGGTTGGTTGTCATGATTAACAGAAGCTAAAGCAAAGTAGCATTTGCTAACTGCAGAGAATTGAGACGATGTGACTGGCCACAGCAGCTCATTAAATGTATAATGAACTCAGGCAACTTATAAAAGGAATCAAAATTCTGTAACGCAGGGAAGCAAAGTTCCTGAGTACCAGCATATTCCTGTAAGACTCTGAAGTGACACGAGATTATTATAAAGTATTTAGTGAACAGACATTAATTGAACACATGAGTATAGGAAAAAGAATTTAGGACAGTATGCTTTTCTGAGAACAATTTTAAAGTTTGGCTCAACCAAGCCAATAATTGTTGCACTGCAACACTGCTGAGGTGGGAATCAGCCCCTCTTCTCTCATCGCAGACCGTTTTTCCCAGCCACTAAAGTATCACCATTTGAATCCATACATTGCTTCTGGAGATCTTTTTTGGCTTTCTGTTGTCTACTATTCTTAAATTCCCCTGGCATCATAATAGTCCCACTTTAATCAGACCCTGCTTTGATTTCAGACACTATCCTCCTGCCTTTGCCTCGCAGACCTTTCTCTCTGCAGCCGCTGCCTCTCAAAGAGATCTCAGCACGCCTGCCTCCAGCCTTCCCCTTTCATTTGTTGCGGTTGCTACCAGCCTGCAATGCAAAATAAGAATGTTTTCAGCAATTCTTAAACTGTTGATTTCTACAAAAGACATATAACTTACCTGCATCGTCTTCCTACAAACACACCACTTCCAATGAGGTTAAGATTTTGTCAGTGTGGTATTTACATGGTATGTCCCCAAAGAGGTACAAATCTTGATGTCCAGAAAGTGCAGGTCCAGTGTGCTGTTTAAATACGGGATATGTAGCAGGTGATGTAAATCTCATCCGACAGTGTAAGAAATTGGAAACAGCTGTAAGCAAGTCAGAGCACTGCCAAGAGCAGCCTTATCACAGTTACCAATCTGGGGGGTTTTCCTTGCAGTCAGGCAAGAGACTCCCGGTTTCCATCAGGTCACTGATACCCCCTCACTTCTCACACCCAACGGTACTTCTGTTACCGAGTCCAGCACAGAAACATCCCTGCTGCTTTCTGATCGTGCTGTACAATTGCAAAGCCTGTGTTCCTCCTGCCTCCCAAACTCCCCAGCTATTTGGGAGCCAAGGGTGAGACTCTGCAGAGGATGGCAGCAAGCTTTGGGTCATGCCATCCTCCAAGAAGATGAAGAAGGAAAAGATATTGTAAATGGTGGTGCAAACTGAGGGTTGCAAGAGCTCTGCTCCCTTTTTAGCAGTTAACTCACACAGCGTCATCCCAGGAGACTGGGATCCTATTTGCAAGTTCTGTCGTTATCAATACTCTCCAAACCATTGTGCTGAGAGCAGGGGTCAGAGGAGACATGATGAACACAAGTTGGGGCAAGACTTACAGTGTATACCGCATGGCATGTGAACCACCTGAGAAGACCATTAAGCATTGAAACTTGCACTGAGTATTAGCAAAATTTGTGAATCTGCCTCGTTTCCACTCCTAGAATATCTTTAAAAATTCCCTAATGAAATTCAGGTGCTGGAATTGATGAGGGTCTGCAACCAAAAGGAAAATATTAATTTAGCCCAGACTCCATGGCATTGTGCTGATTAAGCAGTTCTCTGATTTGGGGAAATATGTGCTACCTCAGGGGTTTTTTTAACCATTTTTCTCCAATAGCAAGGAAAAAGTTTTTTCATTTCTTTTGTGGAGAGAGATATACAAGCTAGGCAAGAGGAAGGCCTCAGTTCATGTAAAATGTAGGAAGACATAATGGAAGTTTCACAATACCCTTTCAAAGTACCTTCATACACATTAGGCAGACTATTTCAGCTGCTGAATTCATTCAACGTTTCCCTACTTTCTGTTCGGAAGCTTGTGAAATACAGCGTTTTTATGATTAGAGCGCTGTCATTTATAGGTTTGAGTTCAGCCATTCATTTAGCAAAAAACCTTTGTCCAGCCAAAGAGAATAATTTCATCTCTGTCCGGTCGGGGAATATCAAACGGTGCTGTTTGGTCACAGCTGAAATTCGGGGCAGAGCGTGCCACCCCATCTTTTATTTTCAGCTTATTCCTGCCTACTCAGAAAGTTAAATAAATTATTTTTAGATAACCAGCCTAAAGAGCTCATTCACTGGCAGGAGGTGGAAGAAAAATTCCTGCTTGCACAGAAGATATTATTCCAGAAGGGAAGTGGCAAAAAGAGACATTTACTATTGAATTCCAGCCCTGCCTACATGCCAACAAACATACTGCAAAACGCAGCCTTGGATTTCCATGCAAAAGGGGAGACGGAACGCTTCGGGGTACTGCAAGTGTAACATGGGCTGCCTCGTCGGGGGCTTGAATTCAAGCCGGGTCAGATCTCAGTGCAATGAAATAGCAGAGATCTTTATCATAAAATACATATCACACCCTCTCCTCAGATTTGTAGAGGATTTGATAGAAATCCTACACATTCAGTTTTATAACGATGATGAACTTTCATTATCTTGCTCTAAATACACAGGTCATCCGATACGCGCATCCGAGGGAACAAGCGGCAGGCAGCTTGCATCTCCAGAGGCTTTGTCTTTCCTACACACATTAGTTGACTACACACATGATTTTAAAACAAATCCTTCAGTTTAAGCTGAAAAGGGAAAAAAAACCCAAAACAATATTTGGGTTAATAATTTTGGACTCCTTCTCACAGCAAACTCTCTACTCAGAGGGAAAAAAAAAAAAAAATACAGTCAAAAGGCAGCGAATTAGCTGTAAAGGGCAGATTTTGACCTGATAAAATTGGTGTGGCTATTTAGGGAGCAAGATTTCATTAGAGTTGCTATAGCAATTGGAACAGTTTGACAAAACCTAATGAAGGATTATGACAGAAATAGAGAAGGCTATAAGCCATCAAAAGCTACAGGAACAGAAGCTTCACAGGTTTCTGAGCAAAATCCCCCTGGAAGTACACTGATCTCCCTGGAAGATATCACACTCATTTCAAACATTTCTCCGGGGTATTCACTGAGCAATGATTGCTATACAAAACTGAGTGCCCTCTCTACTGCAAAGAGTTATTTGCGGATTTTCCCCTCTGAGAGGCACACTTTATTATTAAGTGCTTTATAATAAAAATACTTGGCACTTGCATGGCATGTCTCATCACAGAGCAGTGCAGAAGTTACTCCTGATGCTGCATGTTAACCTCCTCAAATTGGTGCTAGATACATCCCGGGGCTGAGAAAATGGAGCCTGAGACATTAAAGGACTTCACTCCAGCCTTTCCAGGGATGAAGCAGGGATGTGCATGATGGGGGGGCTGCCAGATGCCGAAATAAACCTCACGGCATGGAGGGGTTCGTGCAGAGCTCTCACCCACATGAGGTGCCTCCATGGTGGGCAGTTGCTGCAAAATATCTTCTGGGTCTGGCTGAGCTCCCGCTGTGCTGCGCTGCCTCTCCAAGGTGGAAAATCAAAGCTCCTGTCCGCGGAGGATGTTCTCACCTCCAACCCTGCATGGGGCCCAAAGTGTTGCTCAGGAGCCGCATAACAATATATATATTTATTCCATTAGATAACGCCCAGCACAACTGCTCCCCACCAGGGGAGAGGGTTTTCTCTCAGATCCGAGACTGAGATAAAAACCGCCTCCAGGTGAGCGGAGCACACTCAGAACTATTCCCAGCCGAATTGGCATGCACCGAGCTGGTCCAGCCAACGGCTGCTCACCCATCGCAAGAGCAAGAAGCCTTCATGTCCCAGCCCTTCCAAGTTGTCTTTGGGTTTGCTCTGCCCGTATGGTCAGGGCTCTGATTTCCAAAGGCACAGGCAAACCTGTAGCCAGCTGTCAGGAAAGTGAACAGCACTGATTTTAGGTGCAGGATTTTTAGCAGCAACATTCCAGGGTCCAGCAAGGGGGAACTGCTCCATCGCTGGGCAGAGCTTCAGCACGGGATGGATCTTCAAAGGACAGACATTCACCTGCCAGCCCTGCAGCAGGGTTGAAACAATTTGTTTCTTTCCTAGAGACTTCTGGGTTGCATCTTTACAGCATAATAATCCAAACCAACACTAAAACCTGTCCTTCACATAGTTTGACTAATGATCATGGAGTTAAATGGAAGATAATTTGATACTTTGAAGCCTCCAAACCCAGAACAGCCCTGAAAGATTCACCAAAGAATAGTATAAACAGTGATTTGAATTAAAAAGTAGATTTCTTGTCAAATTTGTCAGAACTGGGCTGTCAGCTACGGGACTGGGCAGCCACCCCAGGTGCTGCAGGGGGTGGCTGGGACAGAACACACAGAACTGCTGTCTGCTATAGGAAATAGCGGATAAAACATGTTTTCCAAACATTTCTGCTAACAGCTCTGTAAATGAATTTTCTCTGTTTGTTCAGATGTATCAGTCAGCTGCTGGTGAGTGTTTGGAATGTGCCTAAGCATCAAAAAATGTATTTTGACACTAACTTTGTTTCTGGCAGAAAAACAGCAAAACATTTAACACATTGGAGGCCTTGACATGTCATGTCAGTATGCTAACTGTGCCGTGGTCGCTCTAAATCACCTCTGAAAAATTACCTTCAGACTGACTTCGTCAGACAGATGCAAGAACAAACAGAGGGTTTGCTCCCCAGTATCCGTGCAGGAGGCACACAGAGCACAGCACACACATCCATTTACTGGTCGCTGTATTATACCTGCATGTGATGTCCTGCTTAAACCAGAGCTGTTAGCCTGCTAGGTACTATGTCTTTGACAAGAAATAAAGATCTTCTTATGAGATTTGGAATATGTCTGATGCTGAGGTCCTGTCTTACTATCATCCTACCTTAAATGCTTTAGAGCCAGACCAAGTAATGAAATTTTAATTTTTAAATGAATCATAGAATCATAGATTGGTTTGGGTTGGCAGGGACCTTTAAGACCACCCAGTACCACCCCCTGCCCTGGACAAGGACACCTCCCACCACACCAGGTTGCTCCAAGCCCCGTCCAACCTGGCCTTGAACACCTCCAGGGATGGGGCAGCCACAGCTTCTCTGGGCAACCTGGGCCAGGGGCTCACCACCCTCACAGCAAAAAGAATGCCTTCCTCCTATCTCATCTAAATCTCCCCTCCTTCAGTTTGAAACGGTTACCCCTTGTCCTGTCATTACACTCCCTGACAGAGTCCCTCCCCATCCTTCCTGTAGGCCCCCTTTAGGGACTGGAAGGGGCTCTAAGGTCTCCCTGGAGCCTTCTCTTCTCCAGGCTGAACCCCCCCAGCTCTCTCAGCCTGAAGGAGCTTTGTTTCATGACCCTGTTACGCTGATTTTCTATGAACCTTGGGATCCTACCTGCAGATCCTACCTTGTGTTTGCATGCAAATATGGATGGAAACCCACCTGGAATTCACACCCAGCATCAGCCAGTCCCTCCTTTCCCACCAGGGAAAGCCATCTGAGCTGACCCACTGCCATGCAACATCCCACCCCACACTGAGCGTTTTGTGGAGCTGGTGGAGAAAAGAGGAGCCAGGGTCCACCCACTGTGTGCCAGCCCAACCTGTGGGTCTGCGGGAGAGATTGGGAGCGAGATGACAGAGATGTCGTTTTTGTGGGTTTTGGATGCGGGCCATCACCAGCTGAGCTGGGAAAACCAGAGCACCACCAAACTAGAGTGCGGGATACTCTATCCCAGAAAAGTCTTCCCCAATATCCAGCAACAGGAGACTGGTTCAATGCCACTTCCCACAACTCCTCCTGTGCATCACAGCCAAACGCACATCAAATGCAGCTCATCCCCGCACTGTGGCAGCTGGCGAGGATGGAGCTGCAGGGACACATTTCTGCTTGCCCCAGACCTGGGGAAATGCTGGTTTAAATTCAGAAGCACGAGCCTTTAATCTCCCTCCAGAAAGTTTTTGCTACTGTTAACTCTAATAACTCTGGCTGTTTCTCTTTGTCATATCAGATGGCTAATCCCTCTATCAGGTTCAAGTCCTCAGTCTACATGCTACGCCATGGCATTCCCACTTAGCACTTAGACTAAGGACTCAATGTTGATAGGGGGATTAAACATTTTGTATTGCCATGTTCCATATGCTAATATATTTGAGGTCAGAAAACCATTTCCTTTGTGCACTTTTGGATTGCTGCCTTTCAGTTCCAGTGGAAGTTGCTTAGTACTCGCACAAAGAGATCGGGAAAATGGCATTTCCCAACCAATGTGAGCATATAATGCTCATAAAATGGAGAAGAAAACACATGCTTTCCATTTTGCATTATTCATTCAGCTTTAACTTTTGCTCTTGACACCCCCTGCAAACACACGCAGGCCTGTGTATATACACATACTGCCTGTGTATCCAAGTGTATTGCAGTCGGTCCAGCACGGCTCATCGGTGAACACCAACTGGGGAGTGACCATTGGTAATTCATAAGTTTCAAATCAAATATCCCTTGCTCAAAAGCAAGGTGATAACCTTAAAAGAGGTCCATAAACTAATCATTCCTACAGAAAGCAACTTAATACATGCAAGGGCATGAGCAAGCCCTAAAGAAGAAAAGACAAAATTATAGTGGTGTGCGTATGAAGATCATGCTGATGATCCACAACATTTTGTACAGAGAGACTACAGTTTGTTTATCAATTATAATGTCCTTCTGGCAGGATATTATTTTTTTTCCTGGAGGAAAATTCTTGCACAAGTATTTCCAAGAAAAGAGAAAGAAACCTCTTTGGTTATGTCCACGACAGGTTGGCTGGGCGACAGTTCTGCATTATAACCTGTTTCACTTTTCACTTCTTAAATGATTTTATTTTTGGTAAAAGGCCTTTTCAGGACATTTGCGAACAGGGTCTAATACCCAACACCATGTTATCCTGATAGCACAAACACCTTTCTAAGATAGCGAGAGGCAAACTGGAGAAACAAAAACAAAAAAAAAAAAAAACAAAAAAAAAGATGAAACCCAAGAAAAAGTAGTGATAAGAGGAAAGAGATATTGGTTTCTTTTCTTCAAAGGGATGGGGAAGGGAACCTTTCCAATGCTTGAGGGGAGCGAACTCAGCATGTGAAGTTTTTAGGTTGTTCCAAGCATGTTAGTGATAGAAAATGAAAAATATGTGCACTAACTTCTCTGCGGGAAAGTAAAGGAACCCCAGAGCTGGTCCCAGGTCTGCTCTAGGGAGGCTCCTGGTGGTGCAGAGTCAGGCCCCAGCCTGCTCTGAGAAGGGTTGAGTGATTTGGCAATGATGAAAATTAAAACTATGAATACTCCCTACAAGGATTCTAACTTCAGAATAGGCTAATATGAAATACATGCATTCTTTAGGAACTCAAATCTAAATACAACTTTATATTTTCCTTCATTTAATCATTAAACTCCTCAAAAATTATGATTTTAAAGTAACAAGGACCTGATTTTGCTGGAGAAAAGTCACTACATACTGCAAAAAACACTTTTCTGGTTTTTGAGTTGAGAGCAAATTTTAATCAGGCTTTGTTAAAAGTCATTATCAAAAGATAAAAGTTTGAAAAAAATGAACAAACCAAATTAATCTGAACCTATAGAGCTGACACGCAGTTCCGCTATGGCTGTGGGAACACCTTCTTTGTTCCACTAACTCAGAAACCAAATGGAAGTCAAGAGGCCTCCGCTCCATTCCGTTTCTCCTGGTGCTGAGCAGTGATTGATGAGAAGTTACCTGCCTGCAGAAACAGCACTGCATCTCTCCACTGATAAACCGCACGGGTGGGAAGCAGACAAGCAAGACCACCTTGACGTGACAACAGCTACGGGCATGACAGGGGCTGCCCAAGCAACTATTTTAAGACATCAAGTAATTCCCATTGCCAGGAGCTGGTGACACTGGGAGTTGGAGCTACACCACACACCAGCTTCTTTATCAACTACACAAGGCTTTTTTACATAGAGGTGGCTTGATACGGAGCTGTTACCATAAAAGGACCAAAAAAACCCCTTTCTTGGGCTCACTGTTTCATACCGAATTGCATTGCTGCCACTCCTCACATCCTTGAAAGAGTGTAAAGAAAACACAATGATGTTTGCAGGCCACGCTCACACCTCAATATCTCTGCATTTTTGCAAGGCCACTGATACAAACACACACATGAGACAACTGAAGGGCAGGACAGTTAAGGCAGGTAGTCATTCAGGCCAGCATTTGCCCCATAACCCAATCTTTCCAGCCAACCTCCACACTCAATAAATGGCCAGTGTGAACCACCCGCTTCAAGAACCTCTCAGTCTCCACTGACCATAGGGGCAGGCAGACAAAACCAGACTCGCCAGGCTCAGCTTAGCCCCTCTGAATACCCATGAAAGGCAGCGTCTCAAAAAAAGTGAGGAAAACAGTGACAATAACAGGAAAAGATGCACAAAGCCTTGATCCTCTTAAAAGATAATAGTCATGGCTCACCCAAACACTTGTCTTCATTTTTCTCCCTGCAGTCACTTGCCAAGCTTCTCTCTGCTATTAATGTTCACTCCTACATTTTCCATGTGTTCAGGGTCACCACGGAGTAACTGGCTACAATATGTTTGGCACAGGCTGGAGTAGCTGGGGTCACACCATTAGACTGTCATTTTCTTAGAACTTCAAAACATCTCAAAAATCAGAAAAAAAGTAGCATTTGGGGAAGTTTTCAACATATGGCTACATGAGAAAATTTTAAACTTACGGGCTACCAAATGCATTCAAGATGTGTTAAAGCCCATTCAGTGATCCCCAGTCAGTTATTGCATAAGATTTCATAAGACGAAGGAGGTAGGTGCCCTTTTTCAGTCCCCCTGGTAGTCCAGGGGCACTTCATCTGCAGCAGAAAAATTAGAATTCACCTCATTTAAAGGCCATTCATTAATTTACTGTCTGGGAATTTGAACAGTAAGTGACTCACCTTTGGGATTTCTCATCTTTGATTCTGGTAATAAATAATATCCTTTTGCTGCTAAAGAAAAAAAAAAGAATGATCAAAATATATATTTAATTTACCTTCATACAGGACACACAGGAGAGCTGGTTCATCCATCCTCTCTTAAAAACAAACGTGATAGTAGGTACTGTTGATTATATTATCCCACTGGGAGACAGAAATAAACCTGAATGCAGAAACTTAAATCACCACTTGCAATTTACTAAAACAAAACAAAACCTGAAAGAAATGCTGTATCTTCTCCTTTTATAGCAATATCGAATGTAAAAATGACAACAACGGCCGCTCGTAACTATGAATAAGTAACCGATAATAGTAGATCTTTCGTAATGCCAGAAATTTGTTACATAAAACTGTAACATTCTTTCCTCTGGGAACTAAAGTGACTCCTATTGTCTTAAGTATTACAGTGAATCATGAAAATTATTAGTTTGAAGGGTGAAACTAATCTTCTAAGATCATAACCCGGCTCTTTCCTATAGCACAACCCCAAACGAAGGCTTCCTTCTTACCTTTACCCAACAGGTACTCACCAAGACTGCAAGCGGTCAGGCTAGTAATGTGAATTTTAATGTCATTTGTAGATTATTAATAAAAGTAACTTGGAGAAGTTGATTAGCCTTAGCATTTCAGCGATCAACTTCAAAAGAGAGGGATTTTTCCCATGTAGATTCCCCCCATCCTTCTATCTTTGCTTTTGCCTTTGTCCTAGGACTTGCCTTCTGCACCTGGTGGCAGGTGAATGCGTCTTCTGCCGCAATAGATGCCATCCTTGCCCTCCAGCTCAGCTCCAAGTGCTCTCGATGATCACTTCAAAAATGTCAGCTACGGTGTTTGTGTCAGCACTAGTAAATCGAGGGAGAGAAAAAAATAATTCTGAATTTCTCCAGAAGTGCACCTGAGATTCATGACTGGAAACCTGATCCTGCCCTAGGACAGACTCACCAACTCATGCACAAAGCTGCCTACAGGGAGTCACCCCTCCGGTGGGTGCTCACCTTCTGAAATTCAATAGGAACACTACAAGGGGATTAGGGGCAATGACCAGGCGTGGTGGTTTAAAAGAAACAAAACAAAAAAAACAGTTTCTCAAAGGAAACGTCACCGTGTTGGAAGGACTTTAGTTCTCCAGGGGTAGTGATCCCTTTGCAAGCATCTCCCATCTATCTGCACCGGCCCCAGAAAATACAGAATCTTTCAGCAAACGGCAATTGCTGCCAGGTTATCTTCCCTGGGGAGAACAGCTGGGACTCGATATACTTCGGTGAGCATTTACAAGGTTCATTAGCACTTACAGAGAGTGTATAAAAGTTTGGGTTTCACCTCTGACAACCTGTTCCTGGGCATTGTTGGTCCCCGCCAGGCTGGGAGGAGGAAGCAGCTGGTGCTGAGCCTGGTCGAAGGCTTTGCAGCATTCCCGGGAAACCCCAGGAAAGGGGATGAGCAGCACGGACAGACCGGGATACGCACGTGGACTTTCAAACAGCACTCACCAAGGACAAAAAAAAATTCAGAGACCGTATTAAGAGGAAGAGGAAAAGTGGAAGGCCAGCGGGACAGTAAGGTAAACATTAAGCAATGTTCCAAATAGATAAGGAGGGAGAAACCATGGGTCGCAGCAGCACCTTTAAACAGATTGCCACGGTAGTAGTGGTGTGTTGGTGTAAGGAAGCGTCAGAACTCCATGGCTGTTCCCTTTGGCAGTAATATTTATTATTCAGCCCATTCCCAAGGTCCATAACCTTTGAATTATCTTTGATTTTAAGGCATCTCTTGGGAATTGCATTGTCTGGGCTCCGTGGGCACAGCTGGAGCTCCTTGCTCGCTGTTCGAGGAACATCCCCATCAGCAGAATCCCCACAGGGCAGAGCGGGTTTCATGAGTGCCAGGAGCCAGTCCCTGCTACTGTGGTCTGGCTAAAAGGTCTTGCTCTGTTTTACCAAGGGAGCATCTCCGCTCGCCCAGCCCCACTCTCATGCTTGGAGGGGCTGCTGACTAATTTCCATGTCCAGCGCGCTACGCTTGCGAAAAGAAGAGAGACCTGTTCTTTACCTTTGTCCTTTATTCAATGAAATGCATTGTGCTCACAGACTGAAATCTGAGCCCTGGCTGAATTTAAACTTGTTATTTTGGTCCACTTATTTAGTCTGTCATTGTCTTATCCATTTACCATCTATTTTCCTACCTGGCTGCGTGCATGAGCAGGAGGTTTGGCTGAAGGTCACGTACACGGGAGCCGTTGAGCTTGTCCGAACCCAGCCCTACAGCCCGTCCCCCACCAGCAGCTTTTGGGAGACACTGCAACATCCCCATCCCAGCGCTGTGATGGAGGAATAGCCACCTCCATCCTGGGCAGTCAGCCACCAGCTTGTATCAATGTGCAATGGGAAGGTTCATATATGGAGGAGGCATTTTTAAGGGTAAAATAAGAACTATCACAGTCAGTGTTGCAGTTCTTACACAGCAAAACTCTCCACTGAGGAAGCAGAGCATAGGACATAACCCTTAGCAGAGAAGGCTCTTTAAAAAGTCAGATTTAATTGAAACCCTTGGAAGCTCTTCATTTTTGAGAAGTGGGCCACATTTTCCTAACACTGGAAACAAGAGCTATGTAGTGGAAGCATGAAATTTAACACTCAGAAGAAGGACTATAATATATGGTAAGCACAAGCAGCCGTTGAATTCCTTGGAAAAGCTGAACCAGAAGGATGGCTTCCTCTGGGAGCACCTCCTCTAGACCGCCTGATGGATCTGCTACTCGTGGTTTGAACAGCTACAGTTTCTGGATGTTACTCCAACTCACACCAAGTGATTCAAACACCACATGGTTCACAATCAAATATAAAATATTCATCCGGACTAAGGAATTTTTATTTGGGAAACCAGGCAAACAAATAAAATGCTTAGGACAGGAAAACCACAGAAGTGTTCAGGGATCACACCGACCTACCTGGCCTCAGGGCTTCCATATCACAAGTTGTTGGCCAAATCAGAGATGAGATGTCTTTTGTTAAAATACCTTGAGAAAGCTGTTTCTTCTGCAGGGAACGGTTATGGGAAGACACTGGGGCTTGTGCAGTCATCCTGGGTGCAATCAAAATTGGGTTTTCATACCAGCTTCCCTGTGAGCTAGTGAATCATTCCACCTCAGTGATACAGAAAAAGAAGGATGGCTGGTCACTAGCTAACCCAGCCATTCCCTGTGCATTTGATGGTCAGTGCTAGAAACCAGCAAGAAGAACACGATGTTATTCCATTTGGGATTGGCACAGCCAAATTTCATCCAGTGATGAATCCACATCTACTGCATCTCTGTTCTCACCTGTATTCAGAGCAATGTGCCCCTCATCACCCCATTGCTATCACTTTTTGGACTCTTGGCACCTTGAGGCAATGGCTTTTTTCCATGTGCCGACCAAGATGGGGCTCAAGTTGGCCATCCTCCAGCCTTTAACGTAATATAGAGGGGTTTAATAAAAACCAACAACCTCCAGTGAAACACCATTGCCCACGAATATCCCGGTGACTCGCCCCTCAGCGTGCAAGCAGTCAAAAAAGAAACACAAACAAAAAGCTTTACGGCAGGACAAACCGTGTCCCATATTCTTTGAATGTGCTTCATATTATAAATCACCCATGAAGGTGATAAATGTGTGTGCTTAAAAAAAAATGCAGGCTCTGCTCAATGGGGCTGTTCAGCATAACAAAGCTGCCTGAGGGCAGCTAAGCTAAAATAAGTGTATTGCTCTTATTGGCATTTTCCATGGCCTAGATGAGTGGGCAGCAGCAGGGTTTCCTGACCCACCGCTCGGTTTCTGCTTTACCCAGCAAGATCTCCTCACCACCTTAGCCTGAATAAAGGCAGAGAGCCAACGGCCAGGCAGGTGCTCTGCGGCAGTGCCGGGTGGTGGGATGGGGCTGTTGTCCTTGGCACACGAGGCTCGCCACCCCGGCAGGCTCCACAGAGCTAATTCCAGGCAGTTAGTGACACTCGTCCTTCTGTCACACTGCCTCCCTTCCTAACACCTTCATCTCATTACCTGGAAGGTTACATTTTACAGGAAAGATAATTATCTGAGTCTGTCAGCTGCTGTTTGATTTCTGTATTCCATCCCAGCGAGATTTTTCTTATAACAATGTCTTTGCTAATGGACAGTCCTCCGTGCTGCCCATTTATAACACCTTTCCTATTATACTTGCTAGACAAGGTCTGACGCCGCACAACAAACATTGCTGAATTAAACCTTAGCTGTAAAATAAGCAAGCCTTATTATACCCAATTTTACAGTTGGGTAAACTTACATACTGGAGACATTTAAATGACTTTCCACAGCATTATGGAATGAGGCGGTGAACGCACAGAGCCTAGAAAAGTCCAGCTCGCAGTCACTCGCTCCAGGCCCTGCTTTGAGAAAGCAAATTTATTAAGCATGTGGTTAATGTTAAGCTTATGAGCAAGGGGGCATTAAGCTGTTACAAAGCTCCCTTCCTTCAACTTGCCAAAAACCTGCTGCCAGCCAGCAACGACAGGATATAAATCGTGCCTTCCACCATCCCCACGGTCAGAAGGCAGCAGTGATTTATCGTTTTGCAGCAAAAAGTTGTGACATCCACAGCTTCTGACACAGAAGCAGAGGAAAACACGCTGGGTAAGGGGCCATTTGGGGCCTGTTTGACCCCAAAACTTAAAGGAAAGCTACAGTAAAACAAGCAAGGTGACAAAAAGTGACACTGTTGTCAGAAGCAGGATGGAACATTTTTCAAAATTCAGATGTCCCTTCGAGGGATGCCAGCCACCCTGGGATTTACTTTCCGTTAAAAAAACATCAGTCTCCAATGATTAGCTGGCTAGTCTGGTGTAGGCACCAACGGAGTCAACCACTTGGAGGTGACAGTCATGTCCGTGGTGGCCTTGGACACACCATGGGCCAAAAGGCTGACAGGGACCAGCTCAGCGGGGGAACCGAGCCTCAGCCACAGCACGGCCCAGGAGAGGAGCAGAAAGACTTTTCCGTATTCCCCCCACCGCAAGACTATTAAAATCCCAATTTTTTCTTTACCATCCTTTCTGATTACCTGGCGCTCTGTCAACAGAGGCGTTTTCCCTTCTAAGTGCCCAATTCATCCTCTTTGTTTCATTCAACAGTGCTGCTGTCTCGCCTTTTTCACATCACGGGTCACGGAAGTTGCAATTACGTTACCCACATTGGATTGCCACTATTGGCAGGACGAAGCAGAAGGAGCTGGTGGTGAAGAGAAGAGGGTTTTATTCAGTCGTAATCCAGGCAAATTAATAACTCCAGAGAGAATTGCAGGGACTCAGGGGCGGTTAGAAATGCAGCTGAGGAAAATAGTGGGAAACTTTAAAGTGAAATTATTCCAAACCCAAGAAACCGAGTCACTGGTGTATTTGGAAACTCCTTGAGATGGGAAATCGCTCTTCAGCTTAACCTGGAATTTGCCACAGACAACACGTGTGGAGCCATGCTCTCACACCTCATTTTAGCAGTAATTAATAACTTGAGGAACTGGGAAAGCAAGAACTCATTGAACACTAAGAGAAGGGAGGCCACTGTACGATTGGAGTAGGAGTACTAGGCCAGACTAGAAAGGAGTTGGCACTTGGTAACAAATTCATCCTTCAGGTGGTCCCCTCTATGCCAGACCCCAGGCCCAACCTCTCGTCTGTAAAGCACTCGAAAAGAGGCCGTGGCCCAGGAGCAGCGTTCCTTCCCCCTGGCTCTAGCTTACTTTTGCCGTCCTAATTGAGTTTTTGTGCTGAAAATACATTTCTTCCGGAGGAACAAGAAAAGGGTAGGACAAAACCTGGCTGCCTTCCAGGAAGCTCTAGTCATCTCAACATCATCCTGAGATTTAGACCCTAAAGTGAATTATAAATGGACCAATTTTGCACTGCTTAATGGAGGCTTGTACAAGGCAGAGTGGGGATTCCAGGTCTCCTGCCAGCTGGGACAAAAGCCTTAGAGGTACTGTGTGTGTCTTAACTTGGGAAAAACTCATTTGGGATTCCTTATCAGTAAATTCAACGTGCCCACAAGTCCTCTAACTCACACTGCATTAAGTCCAAAATACATCCACTAATGCATGCGGAGGGAGAAACCAGGTTACAGTGAGAACTTTGGGTGGTCTGGAGAGGGGGGCTGCGGTGAACCCCACTTTGATTTTTAAACAAATCCAAGTATAGATGGGCAAAGGAGACTTACACAAACACTGGCATGGAGCTTGAGTTCTCCCTTCTTTTTCCATTACGCTTGCTGAACTGAGTTTAACCAACATCCCCAGAGTTTTGTTGCCCACCAGAACCATTTGGGACGGGTGAGGGCACTGACAATATGTTAAACAGGGCTGCATCTTCTGTCTGAATCCCTCAGCACTCATCATTCCCACTAAATTTTGCCAGATCTGTGAGACCAGCACTTCAGAAATAATCATGCATAAGTTATTCCGCCAAGGACAGCTGCCCATCATGCAGGACCGGCTCCCTTTTCTCCCCATTTCAGCAGCTGCTAAGGAAGGACAAGCACCAACATGCTCTTTGCTCAGCAAAACACCCAGGGAAAGCTCCCCTTGCTCAGTCCAGATGACACTGCACCCCACGTAGGAGTTGTGACATTAAAACTTTCTCAACACATATTACATAGAGACAAAGGACCGAGCTGTATTGCATCACGTGAACTTTACAACCAGAAAAATCAAGCACGTGTCAGTACCGCTGCAATTTCATCCACTCTCTGGTCTCCACAGCATATGGTCTGATGGTGCTATTCCACTTGCTGGCCCTGGGAGAGCAGTTTGAAACGGAGAGAAATAGCATGGTACATTTGAGTTTATGGGGTATTAAAAGGGCTACAGTGAATGGTAGCCAAGGCACCGAAGTGAATTATTTATAGTGCAATTGCACTTTCTCCTAAACTACCCTTCAGATGGGTCAGGCCTTGGACATTCACATTAAGGTCTTGTTAAATCCAAAGAAGCCAAGGCTGTATCTGACAACGCAGACACCCTAGTTTTACATTAAATTGTGTTCAAGTAAAATTAATTCAAAGTAGCACTCTGACAATGACATTACTCAGTTCTCAGGTTAGGGGCAGACACAGATTTTACATAAACCTCCCTTCATCTAATTTTTTCCCCTTTTTTGGGTGGGATCTCCTAACGTACCGTGATCTCTATATCTTCAAAATGTTAGGACAAAGCCAGACTCCCTTTCTTTCCCCGTCAATACTGAATATAAGAGTTAGCAAAGGGATCTCTTCGAGCTCAGGTACCAGCTAGGTCCACGAAAATCTAATTTGCACAGAAAAATGGCACCAGTTCTGCACTGCAGAGCGCTGCAGTGATTTGCTGCATCACTTTTATGCTGTTGCGATGTAGACTTTGTGGTCTGCAGGAAAAAGCATTAGCCTTCCCAGGCTGGCAATGGAGCTTTTCGGCTACAGCAGATCCCCCCTCACCGATGCAGAACCCAGAGACGGCTCAGCACCCTGCGGAGCCCTCTTTTTTTGTGGGTACAGTTTGCTTTAGCCAGGCTGGAAGGAAAAACGAAGCCTAGGAAATTAATCAGGGCTCTCTATGACAGAGGTACTACAGAAAAGGCATCAGAACAAACCCTTAAGCATAAGTCAGGCTACAATTCTCCAGGAAACACTAATATTAAAGACTTACTACTTAGCCTACATTTTCTACCCAATTATGGCTGGTAATGGCTTGTCTTGCAGCCCTGCAGGCAGGTGTTTCGGATCCTTTCTTTGGGGCGCAGTTTCGCGGTGAGGAGAGGCTAGATGGCATAGGTGGATTTTGGAGCAGGGCTGGAAACCACCGCTGTTCCAAAACGCCCTTGGAGTCCTGCACAAAAACCCACCCCCAGCTACTCGATGCCCAGCTGGAAGGATGTGAGCAGGACGTCGGCCACCCGGGCTCTTGTGCCGTGGAAAGGCGGCACCCTGCTATTCCTGGTGAAGGAGCAGGCGCCATGCTGCGCCCTCCTCCTCTGCCCTGGCCGTAAGCAAGCAGAGCAGAAATCCTGTCTCAGCAGCAAACTAATGGGTACATATTTTTATGAGACTTGATAGCGCTTTAATTGATTTTATTGCAATTTATGGCATTTGCATAATGATGTGAGTCAATAGGAAGATAGTGAAGCAGGAGGTTATAAAAAGCATTTCAGAGTCTCATTCTCAGGAAGCTGAGTCCAATCCCACTATTTTAACATTTCAGTTTTCTTATTTTTGGTAACGCAGTTGTTTTGCATAACTTTCTGAAGCAAGTAGCAGCATTCTGACAATAAGCTGACTAGTAATAGCACCTGACAGTGCTACCTAGGAAATATCTGATATCATCAACAGATTGAACCAAATCTCTAATGACAGGATTTTTAAATGAAGAAATCAATTTTACATTGATTTACATCCCCCTATCAAGGACTTCTCAATCAAACCAACAATCTTACTTAGCTGATAGTCACAGAAGAGGTACCAACTCATTGCATTGCTCCTTTTTTTCTTTGCTTTCCCCGTTTCAGCGGTTGCAGCCAGTGCCACCGTTCTGCTCCACCAGCCCTGCCCTGCACCGTAAGCCGCGCTCTTCCACCAGAGACACAGCCTATCTTGCCACCCAAAGCACAAGAGGCAAAGATAATTAACAGGCCAACATTATGACTTAAGTGCAACTAAAGAGGAGCTTGTTATCTGTGAGCAAATCCTTAGATTAAACGTTATGGAAGAACTTACATATTGAATCAATGCAATGGGGATGCATTTGAATGGTAGAATTGTAGGTAAGTAAATATAAGATTATCATAAATATTAGAGGGGATTTTTCCAGCAGTGATGGCACAGCAGTCATGATCTATAACTGCATTAAAAGCAGCACTCAAGTAAACAAAGCTTGGCCAGCATCAGGCAAAATGACTGCTGTAAGTGGGAGCGTTGCCCACAGACACCTCATCTGATAGACCTTTCTGCCTTAGCAAAAATCAAACAGCCCCGTGAAGGACCGGTTTCCATCGCGCATTACAATCCACTGGCTTCACTCCATTCACTGTCAGCAGCACTGAACCAGGAGATTTTTCATGTTCTTCTAATGGACTCCAATAAACGTGAATTGTTGGAATGAGAATTCTAGTTATAACAAACAACCAAAAAAAAGCTATAATTAAAGCTTGTTGAGGAACTTGTGGAACTAATTAGACTACCTTTCAGCAGAAAACATTAGATCTTGATGTATTAATTGTTGTTATTATTATTATTTATTAAATATCACCCTTCCTAGACCCTCTTGCTTCTCTGGATCCCATCCCATGTACAAATATCCAATAGGCCAGACTTTTAGTAAACACACACAGTACTTCCAAGGCCATGTTACAGCCCAGGGATTGCTATTTCAATACCAGCAACTAAAGAAATTAAAGTAACAAAACATGAAAGAAGACATAGGAATTAGTCAAGTCTAAATCAAATCCAAGTCGTCGTTTGTTCATTCAAATGCATAAATACTGGTTTGGCGCTAATAGCAAACTGGTAGCAGTTAGAATAGGGCATTCTTTGAAAGTAACAGCAGCAAAATCAATCCTTTTATAGTAGGGTCTTTTTTTAGTTCCTCTGTAGCTAGAATGACACCCAAGGAAATGACATCTGTGATCACTAATCCATGGTTTGCTCTAACAGCAAAACACCATGTCACCACTTTGCCTGGTGCTGCAATGGCATCAGCTGGGCAGCCAAAAGCTGCCAAAAAGCACAAAAAGCAGGTCTCAGGATATCCATGGGAGTGAGGAGGGGGCAGAGAGAGATCGTGCCCCTCTCTGGGAGCAGGAAAGGGGAACAGCACAACCCAGCAGCAACCCTGTGGCTCCAGCAACCCCCTCGAGAACGCCCGGCCAAAGCCCAAGCAGGGACTGGGAGGGACCTAGTGGCTGTAGTGGGGGGACATGTCTCACCCCACTATGCAGCTGCTCGTGTGCAGTGCTCGGGGGACAAAACAGAATCCCTCTGTTCTAGCCCACTCACCCCCTTCTCTGTTCTTGCAGCTTCGTGTGGTCAAAAGCTGCCCCAAATAAAGGTGCCATCTTAATTAATTACAGAAATTGAGTAAAGCCCAGAACTAATACTAGTCAATACTTGGACTTTCTTTCAACTGACAGCCCAAAAACACTTTTAATCTAATAATTCTCACAGCAGCCGTGTGATCTAAATGGATTTCATTACACTCCTTTTCCAGATGAAAAGGACAGGGACAATAAAATAAAGTCGCAATCCCCCATCAGCCTGACTTGAGGTTAGGTCACTTGGCGGAAGGGTCACTGGGGTAGAAAGCAGAAACTTTGGCGCAGGGGGAGGGAAAAATCCCATCCACAGCTCTGAGATGGGAGCATTTCTCCTTCCTGACCCCTCGGAAGGGACGAGAGACTCGAGTCATTCCATGCTGTGATGGGTGTGCATGTACTCTGCAAGATAAAATTACATCTACAGATGGTCTAGACAAAAAAAACACAGCTAATTTTAGCTTAGACAGAACCTCCTGTATGTATCTGGGGGAATAAAATTAGATGCACTTTATGTACTTTCTAAATTATCAAGAAGAGCTTACTGCGTAAATAAATATCAGCGAAAACCCAATTTTATGCTCTATGCGACGCAGTTCAGTATTTAGTTTTTTTTCATGAAATATCACAAGTAGAAAAGAAACATATTTCTTTTTGTACATCTACACAGACACATTTAGAACCGGGTATTTTTTGTCTACCTTGTAAAATCCCATTATCACACAGTAATGTGTCCCTTGTACCCTTTATAGGTTATTTTTCTGCTTTTCCAATTCTGTTAAATAATTAGTGGTAATTGCCCTAAGCAAATGGTTACCAAGCAATCCAATACTGGCAGTAAGCAATTTGTGCTTTTGAGATGCCCTTGTCTTCACATGCTTGTGTCAGTGGAGCCCAGAAGAGGACAGCCAATATGAAGACCTGCTGCACCACTCTCAAGATTCCTGGAGGCAGTTAGCAGGAGGATTTGCATCCATATCGACAGGTTTTGGCATAGGTGCCACTGGAGAAGACAAAAGCAGGAGGGTGAGGGTGAAAGATGAGGCTGCCCAGCTCTGCCGTGGTGGTGGGTTGTCCTCCAGCCCCAAATCTGCACCTGGTGGGGTCAGACAAGCTAATGAGTCAGTGGGCAAGAGCTAACAAGTTGGTAGGTAAGAGGGGAGGGGAGAAAAGACCATACTCTTGGGAAGCAGGTCTACAAGGGGCGTCTGCAACAGAACATCTCCAGAAGGGACATGGAGGAGGAGAGTGGGAAGGGGCTGCATATGGAGAGAGATGCTTCGCATCCTTCAGCATGAGCAACAGCTGAGTTTTCCAAACCAACCAGGAAAGCTTCCAGCCTACATGTTTATTTCTCAAAATATCAGATTGCCTGGCAGTGACTGAAGCAGCAGTGCTGCGGTTCTGCTCTGCATACCTGTTAGTCTGATTTTTTGTTTTGTTTTAACATTTTATAGTACTTACACAAGCCAAAAATAATAACGAATCGGTCTCTTTTAGCGAGAGCCTGAATGTGCTCTGCTTACCCCAAACACACTGAACCACAAAAAAAGGTGGTACATGAAAAGAAAACCAGAGATTTATTATGCATGTGGCATTGCCATTCTGCACATGGTGCGTTGGCTCCTGATTACGCAGCCCAGGACCGACCACGTTGGATGTTTAGAGAGCCCAAAAGTTCTTTGTCAAACATCTGACATTTTCAAGCCTGCTCTTTGGAGTAACAACAGAAAAATAACACTAAAGTCTATCAAGTCTTTATGCCATTGTGTACAATGCAAGAAATTCAGGCTTACTTGGAACACCTCTTCTCTGGGATTAATTATTTTTATAATGGACAGTGATCTTCAGGTTTACTCTCAGCAGTCAGCGGGTGTGAATGGTAAGCGCAGCCTATTACACTCCAGACAAAAGGCAATTTGCAGCTTTTACACAGTGGTATGCAGAATAATGATACTGTTTACACTATTCAGTACCTTTCATAAGAAGAATTTGAATTTTTTTGCAAACAGTAACTCTTAAAAATCCCTCATGTGGGACACTTCACCTTCCCTCTACGGACAAGTGGGGCAAAAGCCGTGTTCAGCTTCTTCGGACGAGGCTGCCGAAAGCGATGCTGTCCCCACTGGGATGAGAAGCTGTGATGTCAAACTGTGGCGCAGGCTCCCAGGACAACTTTTAAAATAATACACATTCTTCATTTATCACTATCGTTTTATTACTTCATTTCTCCATACTATCACTTATTTCATGGTCCCTTTTTCCAGGTGTACAAATTCTCCGTTTCATACATTTTAACAGTTTACTAAAACATATTAGCACTATTAGTACTTACAGAGCCTGGATTTTCAGCTCTGCCATGTGCTACTCTAATTTATGTTTTGACCCTTCAGCTCTTCAGAGATGAAAATCAAAGCCTTCTAAATCTACTGAATAAATTACTGTCTTTATTATAAAGATATGACTAATATAATTCTAGTCAATTCAGAAGTATTGCTCATGGCACCGCTTCTGGATAAAAATAAATGTTCAAACAATTTCATACTTCAGCATAGTGATATCTCTGTGATGCATCATCCTGGATCCACATAATTATGAAGTAAAACTAAAGTGTATTTTAAAAGACCTTTTTCTCATTTCTCATACATGTGAAAGTCTCATCACTCATGCATGCACGATCCCTGTAATTGCAGAAGTAGCATTGCTGTTTTGACAGCATATTCTAAGCAATTTTTCATTCTCAGGGAGATTTTTATCTTTCTTTCTTTCTCTTTTTGTGTTGTGGGTTTTTTTGTTGTTTTGTTTTTTTTTTTTTCTTAAAGAAAGACAAACCTAATAACCCATCATACATTGCTTCTAGCAGCATCCAAAACACTCAGTAACAATTAAAGAGAAGAACTCTCCCAGCATTGCTGTGGCGTTCACCAAAGTGGAGATGCCTCAGAGGGACCGACCTGGATTAACGACGACTGGCCCCGCAGCCTTCCCCAGGGCTCACATCCCACCTCGAGGGCAGAGCAACTGCAGTGCTGATTGAGACAAGAGAAAAGGCAGAAATAAGGAGGTGGCCAGACACTGCAAGGCTGCCCCGGGACCCTGGAGGTGTGGCTGGGAAGGCCACCACGTCTCTCCCACCCTCTCTCCAGACACTTCTCCTTTTCCCTTCCACACGCGGGGATGCTCATTCCTCACATCTGTCCAAACCTCCTCTCACAGGAAGGCATCAGATGTGCACTTGCCTGCTCTGCTTTTGCCAAGTCCCACGCAGTGGGGTGTGGGGAGCACAGCCCTCTCCAGCGCTGCTGAAAACCAAGGCACAAATTACTGTTCCTAATGATGCTGAGCCAAGGCTACAGACCCGAGAACCCACCTGCCCCCCAGAATCCTCGCTACCCCAGACCCAGAGTGGAGGGGTATCCGGATTTGGCCACTGTGCCACCCCAATATAGGTTATCTGTCTACCAAAGCCACCCATCTAGACAGGTGTTACCAGCCATGCAGCACACGAGGCACAGAAAGTGGGCATTATTTCATGCTGATAAGTACTTTACAGCTATATGTCCAATCTCTCTTTTGGATTTCAGTAAAATCTTATCAAAATAAATAAGTCATTTATATGCAGGATTGTATAAACACTCTCCACTCTGTCTTTGTCTTCCTGAGAAACCAGCAGGCTACATTTGCCTTTCAGTTACCTGGATAAACAGATTGCTAATATAACCAATATATGTGATAATATTCCTAAAGCATCGTTTTACAAAAGGGCAAAATTATTTGACCCAAACAATTCCCAATATGCTTTATGTGTTACTGTTGATAGAAATCTCTCCTGCCTCTCACTTTAGCATAAATGAAAGAACAACTACAACAAAAGCCCTTCAAAATACATTTAAAAAAAAAAAATAAAAAATAAGAATCTGCAAATCTCCAGAAATTACTTTCTCACTGGCATGAACAATTTTGACCTCATCATAGGTGTGAGAAGTTCTGGTTCTCATTTTAGAAACTTCTCAGATCTAGAAACGTCTGTTTTATCTGAGGTTTGATGTGCCAGATCAGTCCCTGCTCACAAAGCACTAAGAGGGAGCTTTTCAGAAGTATTTAGGTGCCTAAAAATGAAGATAGGCACCTCATGGGATTTGAAATGAATGGGAACCAGGCTATTTTTGTCAGCCTCTGTAAGAATTCATTTGGGCTTTGTAACAGCCAGCAGCTCAACCGACATCTCCATCACATCCCAGCACAGAGAGTCCAACACCCACTCATGGCTGCGCCCCTGCATGTTCAGCACGGTCTGTGCTTTAGAACTGGTCCTTCAGCTGCCTGGCTTGGGGACAAAGTGGAAAAACATGAGTGTGGCACATACCCAGTAGAGTCCTCAGGCTTTATCGTCTCTGCAGGAGATGCCCCGAGAGGCCACTACCATTGCAAAATGGAAATCCTTGCAGATGTGGGGGCCCCATCCCTGGAGGGGTTCAAGGCCAGGTTGGACGGGGCTTGGAGCAACCTGGTGTGGTGGGAGGTGTCCCTGCCCAGGGCAGGGGGGTTGGAACAAGATGGTCTTTAATGTCCCTTCCAACCATTCTATGAATCCCTGTGCACTGCATACATGGGTCATCATCTTCAGTGGGTACTTCGTTAATGAGTTCCGTGGGCTGACAGCACGTTAATCTCTTGACCAAAGACTGGGACTCATTTCACTTTATCCACACAGGTGCAGATAGCTTTTAGCAAGTCAAGGTGGGCCATGACATTGGCTTCCCTTCCCATCATCCTTGACCTGCTATCTCATCCACCTTCCAAGCACAGCCAGCCACTGCACAGCACAGGCTGCCTCTCGTGCACCAGTTAGTGCAGAAGGTGACTCCAGTGGGGCACAGGACCTGAGAAACCCACTGCAGCTTCGTGTGTGAGTCAACTCTGAGAAAAGGCTCTCCAAGTCTTTGGCTGGAATTATGCACTTGTGGCATAACCGTAACAACATTCACTGCTGACTCACAGTCCCGTTATTGGCTTGGGTTGGAGTTTGTGTAGCAACAAGCCAGAAGCCCTCCGCTGCCTTTCTACTCCAGCACATCAGTGAGGCATCCTCAATCGTAATCAGCTTAAAACACCAAAGTGTCTCATTTGCCTTAGGAATCAAAATTCAGCTTGGGAAAAGGCGAGGTCGTGCAATGAAACCGTGGGTCAGGGACAGCACACGGGCTCTGGTCGGTGCTACCCCAGCCAGTGGGGCACGTGCCCCATTAGTTCGGGGCACCCACTTTGCATTCAATGGGCAGCACAGACTTGTCCTAAGAAAATTGGCCTTCCCCCCCCCAATCTAATTTAGATTTCACCCTCAAGGATGCCAGTTCTCTCTCTGCTCAGCCCAGGCACTGAGAACAGACTAAGTGACATTTCATTTATTTCACACCAGGTTTGTTCGCTGGTCTCCATGCCCAAAAATAGCCTTGCGATATGGGCTCTGCTCTTAGGAAGTGGCCACATCCGCAACCCCAAACCCTTCTCCCTTGTCTAATTGTTGACAACAGTTCTGTGCCGAAACCCAGGGCCGGTGCCAAGTGGCTCTGAGTTTGCATTACAATCGGCTGGCCGAGAGATCTTTATTTCTGTTTTATCTTCCTCGCAATGTGTGCCACAGTCTAGAGACAGAAGACGGGCAGCGAGGAGCCCTGCATCCCAATCAGGGGTCTGGCACACAGCGGCGATGTGCGGAGAATCCTGAACACGAAAACTATAGAAATGCTCAGTGTGATTAACCTTCCCTTTCCCTACCCCACAGTCTCCACCGAGGCAAATTTGTACATGCTTAATTTTCATTAATAAAATCAATACGTATGCGCTTGCACGTGTACCACTACAAATTAGCTTAAAAAAGAAAAAAAAGTCTGTGTGCGAGTCTCGTCCCCACAAATGGACTCCTGGAAAATATTTTCACCAGCTGCGCTTTTCTGAAGTTATTGGACCACCCAAGGTCTTTGGCTGAAATGTTCAGATTTGGGTGCTAAACACGGACAGTTCAATTCCAGGTTTATGTTCAAATAAATGGCCTCATTTTTTAAAAGCTAAATCCGAGAGATCTCAGAGTTACATTAAAAGGCAGCATTTCAGTGAGGAAACAGTTTCTCTTAGCATTTATTTTTTGCCATTATTGTAAGCATTCTGCAGGAAGGGTTTTTGTCCTTGGCATAATGATATTTAATAAACCATAATGTCACTAATTTGCCTAGGTTTCCAGTGAGGCTGGTCTGAAAAGCTCTATTCCTTTATTCCTGCATTCTCTTAATGAAATAAACTTTGTACTCATCCTGTCGTCTTTGCTGGGGTCTTTCATCTGCTGTTCAGCTATTCTGGGGCTTTTCAGCCCATTCCATAAGCTGCAATACAGACATTGCCAGATCAAAAAATGGTGCATTATCACCTCCAATTAAGCAATCAGGCTAAGTGAACTCACCAGGGAATAGGAGTGTCTTCAGATAGCTCAGCCTGGTGTCTCTCCTCCCTTCGGCTTCAAATTTTCCTTTCTTGGGTTGGCACAGGCACGCACAGGGATGTTACACTGGACAGAAATATTGCCATAGGGTATCCCACCGGCTGCCAGGGCAGGGGGGATTGCTCAGCCCTGCAAGGCCAGCCCAGCTGGAGGAAACACACGGTTCCTCACAGCTTCTTCTCCCAAAAACCCACACAACCAGACTATCCCGCTCCTCCACCAATGCATAAACACCTAAAGCCGTAGAGTTTTGCATGCACAGCCTGAGCCTGGTCTGAAATATTAAACCATGCAGGAGCAGCATGATGGGATGTGAAGCGACGGGGAAATGTGAAGCCTTGAGAAAACCATTGGTGGTCTCCAGCCACTGGACAAGGCAACTGTTGACCTCTCCGGCAACGGGACAGGGCTTCTGGGCTGGGTCAGAGCAGCAACAAGCAGGCAGAAAATGCAATATTCCAGTCAATGGCAGTCTGGGGGGTTAAAAAAAGAAGAGAAAGAAAAAGCATTTTATGTTTCATTTTTAAAATTGCCTTCAAAGGGGATCTCCTTTCTGTGGATTCACCCCACACAGATACTCAAGAGGGGCAGACACTGCATCTTGACTTTTTCCACGGGAAGGAAAAGGGCAGCCAAAGTGTAGCATCAACGATGACTGCAACACGCTGTGACCGAGTGTTTAAATCATATTCTGACCCTAAATAATTCATCAGGCTCTTAGCAGGATAACCAGAGGTAAGGCGCCATGGGAGCTGAGCCCAGCTCCGGGGAAGACACCTGCCCTTTGCAGAAGGGAAGACATATCTTTTACAGCGACCGGAGGGTCGGGAGCCTTCTCCCTGCAGCACGACCTAATGTCTATCTTGGCTAATATCTGAATTTCTGTATGTTAAGGTCTCACAAGGCTACGCTGGGGACGCTCCCACACAAATACACCCCGCGCTTTTCCCCCACTCCGCTCCCCAGGGATGGCAGCACCCATGCCTGACCCGGCTTCTCACCACGGGCAGCTTCCCCTACCTAATATTAGCAGGGCTTTTAAATATTCCAGGGCTTTTCTTTGTAAAATTTATAAAATGCCAGTTGAAGTGCCATTCATGTTGAAAAGCTGCTTCTCTCCATCAAGGCTTCTTGGACTAAACACAACAATATAACAAACATCGGCCATTAATAATTGAGAGAAACTGCTTCCCTGCATGTTATTTTTCATCAGAATGATGTGTTATTAGTTTATAGATATATATTTTTTAGCCGAAGGCTTTTTTGGCAGCAATTTGGCCTTCACAATAATGGACTTTACTGTATGTAAAGCCTTGGAAAAATAATGTTTTTGAGAGAGACTCAATAGTGAATGAATCCGGTTGGGAGAGGGAGTTTGCTTTACAGTGAAATAGAAAAATAGTGCCATCTTTTGGACTAACCGGCTCTGCCAGCAAACTGGCTGGGCTCCCAGATGCCTGAAACCACTTGCCACCTCAACAGCTGGATTTAGGTCTGGCTATTTTGGTCTCAAAAATCTGATTTTTTCTAAAACCACAATAATTTCAGTACTTGGTACATATGCAAAGGAAAGAACGTTTATCCTGGAGTTCAGGGCTCTGCTTTTCATTGTCCTTGCCATGCCTAGGGACATCCATAATTACACCGTATACATCTAAGTGTTCGTGTCCTTGAAAAGCACTGCAACAATGGGATATCAAACTTTTTCCCTGGGATCTCACTTAACTGAGATTCCAGCTGTAAACCAAAAGGGCAAATACCACGAGTTCCTGAGCAGCATGGAAAGACTTACAGCTATTTTACAAGCATTTTCAGCAAAACCCACTTATATTAAATACAATCTGAAGGTTTTTCCTCTCTCTCTATATATATATATACACATATATATCATATATATCTCAGTCAACCCAGCCAACTGCTCTGTCATCTTTTTGACGATAGCAGCAACTGAGTATTTAGCCAGGAAAAGAGCATTTGGCCGTTCGGTCCCTGCAGACCCGTTCCCACCCCTTGCTCCCTCCCCACCACGGAACCAGCTTCGGGGGATTTAAAACTGCTGATTTTTTAGGCCCAGTTTGACAAATTGCCAGGATTAATTCCAGTGCAGGGCTCTGAAAACCAGGGCAGAGAATTTGAGCCTCAGCTCTACATTCAATTGCCGACTGATTAAGGGTAGTAGTGGCTCAATAATCAACTACATAAAAAGGTTATACTCCCAAAGTGCAACACGCTATATCGAGATATTTTGCATTCATCTCATAAGGATGAGTGTAGCTTCTAATCAGTATTTTTGCCTATACACCACCTTTTCCTTTCTGATCTCAAAAATGAGAAACTTCAAATACTTTCCCTTTTATTCTATAAACCTCCCTTATTAGAACAATTTGGTAAATGTTTATTGTACCGAGAAAAGGACACATTTCAGAGCTCCTTCTCCGGACCAGTGAACATTACTCTACAGCACTGCATTTCACAATGTTATTTTTGTTTCCTAGGGTCATAGAGAAAACAATATTCTAGTTTTGTTCCAAAGATTGGGAGTTATTTGACACAGAAAAAATCGTAGACGAGACAGCATCCAGACATGTCCTGCAATTAAGATCTTGAGTTATTGACTTTACATTGACATCAGGAAGTCTATTAAATGCTGCTGTGGGCAATATGTATTTGACATTGTACAGGTGCACAACACACTGGCAAAGCATCCAAATGAATGACAAAACCCTACAGAGCTGCAAAAATACCCTCCAGCTACAAGAACGGGACAAAGCTACATCTTGATTAGTCAGCAACGGCTGCTAACTGCGGTGATGGAGAGTCATCACCAAGGAAAATCACTGTTCAAAGGCAGATGACATCTATTAAAAAGCTGCAGGAGCCCAAACAAATAAATATTTATTGAATTATATAGGGAGATATATACACAGATATAGCTTAAAGACAAAACAATTGAAGGACAAAAGTCAACATGTATTTAGTAGAGTCATTTCAACTGCGGAGCTCAGTAGAGATGTTCATAATCCATGCGGGGGTGGGGGGAAAGACATGCTCCTTCACAATTTAGCTTTCCGAACCTTCCTTTTTTATGCAGGCTTTTATTACATTGTTTCTTTAGGCATCAGGGTTAGTTCAGCTTTTTGGTGGAGTGTTTTCTTCTTCCTTTCACACCGATAAGCTCCTAGGGGGAGTTTCCTTTGACCTTGGAGACATTACGACTAGCTTAGCAATCATCTCGGATTTTATTCAAGCTTTAAAAGTGAGCAGGAGTGTTTGCAGAGACATCACTGGGATATAGAGCCAGCTTCTGAAATGTTTGTCCTATAAAGACTCTAATGACATTGTGCTGCTTTTACTACTGCTACAACGCTAAACCATATCACAACTGACACCAGACTTTTCTGTCTGTAATGACTGTCATCTGCCGGCCCTACGCAGCGCCTGATTATCTTGCTTAACCTTCACTTCCCAGCAATTAGAACAAGCAATATTAAAATTCCTCCCCAGGCATTTGCTTCCCAAAGACAACAATCTGAAGCTTCAAAACGGCTGGAAGCTTTTACAAGAAGACAAATCAGCAAAAGTAAAATGCAAAAGGAAAGAGAAGAAACCCAAGACGCATCAAGCATTTAACCATTTCAGGTATTGCCCTGTTTATCTGTTCTTTGGCTAGAACATGTCCCAGATTTATTTTTTTTAAACACCTTTTAGAAGAGGCAGCATCTAAAAACCAGCTACACTGAATTAAATGTATCATCTGGAATAAAATCGTAAACAACTCCCCTGTAAACTCTACACCAACTTTGTGCCACAGGATCTTTTGCTCGACCCACTGCTCGTTTGAATTTCATGAACATGAATGTAAGAGGTGTGTCTTCTGGGGGATGAAAAAACCCCAGATAGAGATCAAATATTGTTCTGATGCATGGCAAATATCATCAGCCTAAGTGGAAAAGGAGCTTACTGCGGATCCTGTCCATAAGGCAAGCAAATTCCCTGCAGCTCACAGAAGAGATTGCAATGTAAAAGGATTGCATTCTCTATCCAGGGCTTATTTCTCTTGGAATAGAAAAGAAACTCTTAATAGCTGCTGAGGTCCTCTACCACTTTCAAATCTCACATTTACGGCTCTCACCCAGATGACCACTGACAAGGAGCAGCAGGGAAGGACCAGTAATGTCGTTTTAGCCCAGCACCAGCTCATTGTAGCTCTCTGCCTCTCCGGTTCAGGAAGCCTCTTTGCAGGCAGCAGATGATGCTGCACACAAACCCCATCGCTGAGCTGCCGCAGCAATCAGGCTCGTGCCGTGCTCTGGTTGTCTTTTTAAAAAATCCTGCTTACAAATAGAAATTTTAAGAATAGGGCAACACATCTAAGTGGCTTTAGGAACGTCAGTTCCCATCTTCAGATGTGACTTAGTCTCAGACCAGAAGCGCTGAAGTGCCTTAGGGTGCAGATAAGCAACAGTAGGGATGCAGAAACCACCATCCTCCCACCAAAATCAAACTCAGGCAGTTACCAAGACCAAGTATGTTTTGGAAGTCTACTGCGTATCCCAAAAGAAGTGACAAAAGACTTGACTCTGTGGCCTTTGGGAGCCTACATTGACTCAAACGCCATGGAGAAACTCAAGTTACTTGTTGTCTTGGGAAATTCCTCTGACATACAAGTCTTAATGACCAGCCTCGTGCCTCTGAGGAGCCAGTTTTGACACCAATGCAGTGTCAGTTTAGTATTAGTGCTCCCAATTGCAAAATCCCCATCAAAACATAGCATGGCACACGCTGCAGGAAGGGCTTTCTCCTTTTACTGTGCCATTTAGTGACTTATCACCCTCCCTGGCTAACGCCTGAAATTGAGACAACAAAATCAAAGCTGGGGGACACAACCCAGAATCCTGAAGTGTGTCAAAACAGATTTTACTTCATCATTAAAACATTTGATTTTTTGTGAGAAGCAGAAACAGGATTTAAGAATGGTGATCCGAGATGACGAACTGCGCTAATTCTCCTTGACAACTTAGCTAAGCACATCACAGTTTCGCCAGAAACTGGTGCAATTCAATTGTCCCTCCCTGTCCCTTCCAAAGAGGAGCTAAACCAGGAAAACCCTTGATGTATCTGCAACCTCACTCGCTGCTGCTTAACCTGAAATGTGTCTGGAGTAAAGCTGCCCACAAAGCACTTGGGAGAGGCTGCCTGTCCTCAAAAAGATGCAAATTGATGAAGGAAAAAAAAAAGGGTGGGTGTGTGTGTGTGTGAAGATTAGAATCCTCCTAATTTTGTTAGAAATGGCTTTGCATCCTTCCTCCTGCTGTTTGAGGAAGGACCATGGATGGGCATGGTGACTGGGTATGGCACTGAGGCGGAAACTGGTCCCAGCTCCAAGACCTGGACAGGCTGGAGAGTTGGATGGAGAGAAACCTTATGAAATTCAATAAGGGCAAGTGTAGGGTTCTGCACCTGGGGAGGAATAACCCCATGCACCAGTACAGGTTGGGGGCTGACCTGCTGGAGAGCAGCTCTGTGGAAAGAGACCTGGGAGTCCTGGTGGACAACAGGATGACCATGAGCCAGCAATGTGCCCTTGTGGCCAAGAAGAGCGATGGCATCCTGGGGGGCATCAAGAAGAGTGTGGCCAGCAGGTCAAGGAGGTCATCCTCCCCCTCTGCTCTGCCTTGGTGAGGCCACATCTGGAGTACTGTGTCCAGTTCTGGGCTCCCCGGTTCAAGAAGGACAGGGAACTGCTGGAGAGGGTGCAGCAGAGAGCTATGAAGATGATGAGGGGATGGGAACACCTCTGTTATGAAGAAAGGCTGAGGGACTTGGTTCTTTTCTGTCTGGAAAAAAGAAGACTGAAGGGGGATCTTAGCAATACTTATAAATACTGAAAGGGGGGGTGTCAGGAGGACGGGGCCAGGCTCTTTTCAGTGGTGCCCAGCAACAGGGCAAGACGTAACGGGCACAAACTTGACCATAGGAAGTTCCATCTCAACATGAGGAGGAACTTCTTTCCTTTGAGGGTGGCAGAGCCCTGGCACAGGCTGCCCAGAGAGGTGGGGGAGTCTCCAACTCTGGAGACATTCAAAACCCACCTGGACGCGTTCCTGTGCAACTCCTCTGGGTGACCCTGCTCTGGCAGGGGGTTGGACGAGATGATCTCCAGAGGTCCCTGCCAACCCCTGCCATTCATTGATTCCCAAGTCCATTCCCCAGCAAGTCCAAGAGTCTGGCATTTCCTCTTCACTTGTCTAAGAGGTCACGTAGACATATGGCCTCGTTCTCCCACAGCACTTAATATTCACACTTGCAGCACTGACAGGGTGATAGAGCTCAGCAACTGGGGCTCCGGTGTTTCTTCGATCCTTTGCAATAAGCAGAACAGCTCTGTCGGGCTTAATGCTATTTCCAAGCGCTCGAGCTGCCTGTCACTGAATTATTGATCTGAAGAATTTCAAGCTGGCCACACATCATTTGCCCACTGAAAAAAATCTGGCAAGCTATTGGTATTGGCCACATGCAGCCCTGGCTGCCAAGGGCGTCGGGGTGATGGAGCAGATGCCCCTGCCTGGTACCCGGCTGCTTTACGACGCGGAGACAACCTGAAAGCAAAGGCAGCGGCAGCACCAAGGGTAGACCTGGGTTAACAAGCACCACGGGCCTCCCCCCCGCCCCCCACAGTCCCCTTTCTTGTTTGACAAGAGCAGATGAAAGATTTAACGACACCTGCAAGTCATTTGTGTTTGCGTTGCTCATCCACACACACTGTGCAAATACCTGGTATCAAACGCCGGCGCATGGACCACAGCGCTGAACTTCTTGAACTGCCTGGTTACCCATCTGTGGAAAAACAAGCCAGACGATTAAAAAAAAACTAAAGCAGAGCATTTCTCAGTCCCAGCCTTTGCTGCGGCTGGGTAGCAGTGGACTGTCTGCGGCAGCACAGCTGCCCGTTGCGGATCCGTGCGGTGCCAGACGGCAGGTCGGGCTCCCCAGTTCCCAGGCAATAACAAACACTGCAGAAAAAACGCGCCCTGCAGCCCCCGGGTTTGAGGGCCGGGGCTGTGCTGCACGCTCAGGTCCCCGCAAGGGTCCGGCTCACACCTTGCAGGGTGACATTCACAAGTTCAAACAACCGAGGGCACTTGACAGCAAGTGCCACCCTCCCCATCCCTGCCGCCGGGACGCCCGACAGGCGACATTTCCATGTGGCAGGAAGGGACACAGGTGGCGGAAGCAGCAGTTACTGAATTTTTTTGGTGTATATTTTCCCTAGGCTTGAGGGGAAGAGCCAGTGCCACGTTTAGTCTTTTTAATTGTCTAATTTCTAATTGACCAGGCTTCTGCACTTTTGAAAACCACACTGTCACCAAAGGCCAGATTTTTAGTTTTAATCTGTATAATTGGCTGTCAATGATGTTGTTTTTAATGTCTTTCAGTCACTAAGGGCCCTTCGAAGCAGCAAAGGTTTTACAGCAAAGTCAGTGGGTGAAGCACCTTCCCCTCGTCCCTCTGCGGGGAGACCTGCCTGGAGCTGCCTCCTCCAGAGAAAGGGCACCAGAAACCCAAGAGCTTCCTTACCTTCTGCTGCTGCTGTGATTTTTAAAAACGCTGCTTTGCTGATGATACACAAGGTACTCTAACACCAGCAGATTTCTCCCACCCATTGCAGGCCGTAGCATCATTGAATTAAGCTGGGGCAGGGACATGCTTCCCGTGATGGACACCATTGACGGAGACGGGGTGAAATGACAGCTCCGCTCCGTGCACCTCTCCCGCATGTCCCCGCTTGTTTGTTTGCTCTTCCTGATGGCCAACGTACTGTCGGAGAAAAACATAGGGCTGCGTTTAGAAGTCACATCCCCAATTACATTTAATTACTACCGCTGTAAAATTGAGGGTGACTTCTATTAAATTTCATTACTCCCCCCTGCAGACGGCGAAGGCGGGTGGCCCAGGTGTCTCCCCAGCATCGCAGCCCCTCGGTGGGGACCATCATCTCCAGCAGCTTTAACACTAATACAGAAAACAAAAGGAGAGAAAGCGAAGGAGGCATCGCACTGCAGCCATGCGTTAGGGCTGTGCGGTCCCCAAATAGGATAGACGGAGGTGGAGAGAAGGTGTGCTGGAAACCCTGGGCAGGCAGGGCGTGAAGGTCTCCTCCATCCTCTGAGATCCCAGAAGAGTTTTCCCCAGGTTTGCAGGAGGCTTCCCAGGCTCGCCTTAGCCATAATTCCCAAAGGATGGGTAAAACACTGGGACTTTCCCAGGAAGGTCAGCGCTGCCGGATGCCCTCTCCCTCGGGGAGCCGTGAGTTTTGCTGGGTACCAGCATCCTGCCGGAGATCTGCTGCTCCGAACACACCTACCATCCCCAGGACCATTGCACCGTGGCATTGCTCATCACAAGTCGCATTTACTAATAGATGAGTTTGAATTTATAATAAATTTGATGGTGTCTGATAGGTCTAAAAAAAAAAAAAAAAAAATAAAAGGCAATTATTTGACACTCTCAGCTATGATCCTAAAACAGATGTTTGAGTACATAAAATTGTTGTGAGGTTTGAAATTGCAGATACAATTACAACCTTTGTCTTTATTGCTGCTCGTAAGTGTTAAGTGCAACTACATCTACATTTGAAATTCAGATATTACCATTTTTCTTCACCTCTCCCAAGCCAAGATTGACTTGCGGCATTATCACCCTGGTAATTACTCTCCTCCTCTATCCAGGGCAATGAACAGAAATGTTGGCGGACCCCATTTAACATTCGTCTCGTACAAACCAATTTGGCTCTTCCCGTGTTTCCAGGAGTGGTGGCTCACCCAGAAAAACCAAAGTCTTTGGGGCAAACACCCCAGGGAAAGCCATTGCACTTTTAGGCTGCCAGGGCAGCAGAAAGCCAGCGCCGGGAGCCGACAGCCCTGCGACGACAAGCGCCAGAGGGGTTAAATAAATGTGGGTTTTCATTTCCTTCCCATTTTTTTTAAGAATACTTTTTACAGCTTGCATTTTCAAGGTTTTCTTCATAGCAATAAAAGCTGCTTTACGTACCCTCGCCCCTCAAAAAATGTCATCGGTTCATATCATCATATCTTCATATCAAGAACGCTAAAAATACTGCAAATTCTGGGATAAAGCACAAGAGCTGATGCCATAGCCCTAAAACACATGGGGAAAATACCACGTGCTCTAAGCGCTCCTCCTGAACCGAGGTCAGACGAGGAGAAACGCTTTTTCGAGATAAATGACAAATGGCCAAAACTATGTGCCTGGCCTTGTCGCAGAGCCCCGCTGGCGTGGCACATAATACATGGCATTGCCGCAGCCTAACAAGCACTTACTAATTCTACCCAATAAAATCTGATTGATACTTGCTTTCCAGCAGAAAATTAGAAAATGCATTGGTTGAATGCCTGCGATGAATGAAACTGAAGTTTAGGTTGGCAGCTATTTGATGCACTAAATGCTATTTCAGGTGACCTGGAGCACACGGAATATGAAGCTGAGTTCACACAGGCAGCTTCCCACCCCTCCCACGACTGCGGGTCAAGCCCAAAGGTTTGGAAATGGAAAGGTGAGGATGGGCAGAGCCCTAACGTGGTACATGGTGGGTTCCCACCCTGCAGCAGGGGAAGGAGACTTCCCCGGTGGCTCAGAGTGAAGCCAGTGATTCTTCAGGGCTGAAGAATCATAGAATCACAGAATTGTCTCGGTCGGGACCTTTCAGATCATCGAGTCCAACCATCAACCTAACTCTGACAAAAACCCCCACTACCCCATGGCCCTCAGCACCACGTCTGCCCGGCTTTTAAATACCTCCAGGGATGGTGCCTCAACCCCTTCCCTGGGCAGCCTGTTCCAACGCTTGATAACTCTTTCAGTGTAAAAATCTTTCCTAATATCCATCCTAAACCTCCCCTGGCGCAACTTGCGGCCATTTCCTCTTGTCCCATCGCCTGTTCCTTGGGAGAAGAGACTGACCCCCCCGGCTACACCCTCCTTTCAGGGAGCTGTAGAGAGCGAGAAGGTCTCCCCTCAGCCTCCTTTTCTCCAAGGCTGAACAATCCCAAACCACAGGTCCCATGAGGTGCTCCGGGTGGCTGGCGTCTGATGCTCATTTTGGACAGGCGGTCACTCCATCGTCGGGTCCGGGCCCCCCCGTGCTGAGCTCAGCACACACTGCAGGGGTGTTTGGACCGAAGCCTGTTGCCAGCAGGGATTTGCCCCACTCTGCCCACAGCCCGAGTTTGGTAAATCCTCACGCCAGGGGTGAAAGCAGGACAACGTCACACCCCAGCAAGGCTGGAAACGCGTCAGGGTTATCAGAGGACGCCACCTATTTAAAGTAATTTTAGACAAATGAAAAGCAACAAATTGGGCTGCGCAAAACAGCTTTTAAAGCCACTAAAAGGAAAAAATAAAAAAGAAAAAAAGTTGGAAGACAAGCCCAAAATTAAAATAATTCATTAAGCAGGAATGCTCGCTAATGAAACCGCTTCTTCTTAATTTGATTTCACACAGCAAATTGCTCGCTGCAGCGTGGCCATAATGACACAGTGCTTTCCAGTAAAACCTGCGCGCTACCCGCCACCTTCACAGGTTGTCCCAACAGTTTGGTGGTGGTTCTGCTGCACAGACCCGCAGGAAGAACAGCTCTGCTGGCCCGGCCCAGACAGGGACAAGCAGAGAATCACAGAATGGTTTGGGTTGGAAGGGACCTTAAAGGCTACCTCGTTCCACCCCCTGCCCTGGGCAGGACACCTCCCACCACGCCAGGTTGCTCCAAGCCCCGTCCAACCTGGCCTTGAACCCCTCCAGGGATGGGGCAAAAGGGCACCGGGGTAAACATTACAGGTGAAAACAGCTCATCCATGCAAGTGAGGAGGAAATCAGGAAAACGCGCTGGACAGCCTTGGAAAGTCCTAAATCAAAGTCACCTGCTGAGACCCAACGTCCTCCTGCATCTGGTGGTTTCGGGACTCACGTTGTCCCCATAGACACCTGCGAGGGTCCCGGGGCAGCCGAAGTGTCCCCACTGTCACCCGAGGGGACCGATACTGGCTGAGCATCGCAGGGACTTCACGGAGGCGCCGATAAAAACACAGGCGATGCTGGCCTCTTGTGGCAGCTCTTGTTTCTGCTCCTTTTTTAAGAAGAATTGGTATATTTTCAGAAGTTTAAAAAAAAAAATTCTAAAAACATTAACAACCTCCCAGAAAAGTGCCTGAAATCAGTGATCCCCAAAAAAGAAAAGCCCCACCGGGGGAAATGAGACGGAGAAGGAGATGAAGCTCAGCTCTTGCGCCCGCAGCCCCGGGTACGCGGCGGGGACAGGGACAGGGGCNCTTACCTTTTGGATATCAGTAAATAAATAGAGGGGAAAATGAAGTTACAAGCTGGCCCTCCTGGACGGAGCAAGTTGGACCCAAACCACCCACAGCACCACACCGGGGGCTGCCAGGGGCCCCCGGCAAAAAACGGGGTGGGAGGGGGGAAACCCAAACCAAAACAAGTACTTTCAGCTCCGTGGTTCCACCCTCACTCCCTGCAGATCTTTATTTGTATTTTCCAGGGTGGGAGTCTGCCAGGCGCAGGCTCGGTACGCAGCCCGGTGGCATTTCTGCATCTCGCCCTTGTTGTTCTGGGCTGGAGGCAGAGGCAGCCGAGCTGGGACAGACCCCGGGAGCCGGGAAAGGGGGGAGACGGGGTCCCTGTCCCAGACCCTCCCTGCAGGCCCATGCAGCCCTTGGTGTCCCCAAGATGCCTCCCCGTGTCCCAGCCCCACGAGGGACGGATGGAGCTGCCGTGGGAGCAAGGGGTTTGGGGCAGAGGGACAAGGGGCTGCCTGCAGAGCACCTAGGCGGGGGGAGGCTGCAGGAGGAGGATGGACAAACTGCTCTGGGGTGCGGGACAGGCGGGGAGGATGGTGAAGGACCACAGAGGTATGAAGGACAGAGCAGGGTGCTGTCTGGGGGCAGTGTCAGCAGCGGTGGCTCCTTCCTCACTCCCCTCCTGGTGCCCAGAGGCCACTTCCCTGGCCCAGGGTGGCTGCGGTGACCAGTGGGTTGCCTGTCCCCTGCTCCCCCCACTGCGATACCAGCATCCCCATCACCCCACCCGCTGCACAGCCAAGGGGACAAACTCAGACTCAGCCGGACCCTGGGCAGCACCTGCTTTGACACATTTTGGACCAGCAAACCAGGAGCACGTTGCAACTTCTGCTGCTGCCACCATCCCCATCACCTCCTCCCTGGGGGCTCTGACACCCCCGAGGGGGCACACGCACACTCAGGCTCTGCAGGAGATGCTCCTTCAGCTGCTGCATGCTGAGACGGCGGGGAGACCAAGCCAAAACCTGAGGGGCCATCGCTCAGGATGGCGAGGACAAAAATCACTCGGCGGCTGCTCCTCGCCCAGCTTGGGGGGAGCAAGGCTCGGTCGGGCTCCCCCCACTCCCGTTCTCCGCCAGCTGCCAGGAAAGAGCTGCTGGAAACAATTAATAGATGTAGATTGTTTATTGATTCCAACATATTAATAGATTGGATAATAAACAGTACTTTTAAACATTCTCTTAACCAAAAATATAACAAATATTTACAATCACTCAGTAAAAATACAAAAAGCATACAGAGGCACTGTCTTTCTAAAAGACATAAGTGTAAGAGGTATCAAAAAATAGGAGACAAACATTGCTTGTTACAGAATACTTTACAATCACTGACTTGTGCAGTACAATTGCTATTGGAATATCATTACATCTGTGCAGTTTTGCCAATATGCTCACATATTTAAGAATTTAATTAATACCAAGCTAAACTGCATTCCAGGTATATCAAAAATAAAGATAAAACAATAAAAAGCACAACGTAAGCAAAAGCTGGGTTGGGAATTCAAGGTAGATTACCCTCTATACAAGCGTTCTGAAATATAATGTGTAAAGCTTTTCTAAAGAGAGAGTATCCCTTTTTTCTCCTGTTTTTGTGAAGGCAGTGATAAGTTTATCCTTTTAAAAAAATTTATCTAATTCTAATGTTTTATAAAACTTAAATGGCAAGTTCGGATTTCCAGTGTTGCCTGCGGTGAAATGAGTTGGGAGATGATGGAAGAGGTGTTGTGCCACTACTGACGCCACGTGGGTTCCCTTCTGCAAGTGACATCCCTGATGGGATCAGCCCTGGGGAAACGGGAGACCCTGCGCCCCCGGGGAGCGGGCAGGGAGCCGGCAGCACTCAGTGCTCCCCGCAGCCCATCCCGAGCAATGGCCCTGACCCTCTCCCAGTGAAGCATCACTCACCTCTATGGAATTCCTTACGGGATAAAGGCAAAGCAAACGAGCCAGGAGAGCAACGTGAGCAAACCTCCACCCGTTCCGGCACGGCCACATCGCAAAAACGCGTAGGTAAAGATCTGCAGACATCACCTTTCCATCACTCAGTATATTTGGGAGATGAAGCCAGTTCTCAGATCTCATTTTCCCCTTTCCGCAACTGGGGAACCCGATTAAATTTTACAAAACCGCGCTGCTTTCTCAGGAATTACTCGGAAGTTTGAGATCTATAAAGCACAATGGAATACTGTACGGTGAAGTCACAAATACCTGAAAGGGATGTTTCACCCGCAAGTCAAGAGCAAACAAGCAGCAGAAAGCCAGCAAACAGAGGTGCGGCAGTGAAAGAATGTGACACGAGGCATTTTAATTGTTCATGGAAATCAGAGCCCGAGTCGGAGGAACCCGGTGGAGGTACCACGTCAGGAATCTGCGATCCAGAAGACATCGCTTCAGTAAAGCGGTGTACAGCAGGCACTGACCACCATTTGAATTACTGAAAAAAGGGATAATGTCTCTTCAAATCCATACCAGACACACTACATTTGGCTATCAGCCCCGATCAATGTGATCGGTTGATTTAAAAAACAAACAAACAAACAAAACTCCCAGCAAGGACCAGCAGAGGCAAGCCACACTTGTGCGGGGCAGGAGAAGCAGAAGTAGTAGCTCATCTGTCCATAGCTTACGCAGGATTTATTTACACCAGCTGTATTGGATATTAGGAAAATACGATTAAGCAAGACTCTCACTGACTTTAAAAACTTTTCAGCATCCTGAAAAGCCCTGCAGAACAGACAGAGGCTGCTGATGTGCAAACACCACGTTTCGACGGGCGATTTATTCAACTGCTCTTTAGGAGACCCGAGCCCCGCTCCCCTGAGGAGCTTCACCGTGTCCTCAAAGGCAGCACGACGGGTTTTCTGGGGGAAAAGGAAGTCACTTTAGCAACAACCCCTCATCCCATAGACTTTTGTTCAACAGGCGGCAATAAACTACAGCTCAACAGCCGAGGTCACGGGAACCGCGTGACTGAATGTACCTGGCACAGCGCAGAGGATTTTCTGACGCCACACGACGCCGTCGCACGACTCCGCGGAGAAGGTAACAAGCGACCACAGCTGATGGTGGGATTGCTCCGACTTGGATTTACATCCCACAAAAATAGCAATTTAACAGATATATTATCAACATTAGATGTGCTCAAAATAATCGCTCTGCCCTGCGTTGCTTTGACACTTGCATTAATCTTTATTCATTAAGGCCTGTGCAGGTTCATTATATTCATTAAGGCCTCGAAAAAAGCAAAATGCGTTTATTATGATACACCTCAACTGCTTTTATATATTTTTTTTTCAATCATTTGCTCCTCCTTTTTGTGCCAAATAGTAACACAGCCAACCAATTAGTTCGGAATTAGGCATCCCTTCCTCAGCATCGCTTTTGATTTATGTTTTTTCCCAATGCCAGCCCACACGGGTCTGTTCCGGTGGCGGGGAAACCCCGAAGCTGGCACCGCGGGAAGGCGGCCACAGGCTGGGTGACACCCGGTCACCCGGCAGCATCCGTCCCCAGCCGCGACGGGGAAAGCACATCAAAGGCTTTGGGTGGCTTTTGGTACTTGAGTCATTTTGAGAAAACGTCGCATTCACCTCGCACCCCCTGCACGCACACGGGAAAGAAAAAAAAAAAAACAAAACAAAAACTCTTAAAGCTCTTCACAACTATGGATGTAGAAATCATTTTTGAGGCACTGTAAAAATGACAAACATCTTCTTTCTAGCTTAGGCTGTAAACATCACAACAAAGATTTACAATTAAATGTTTAAATACATATTCACACATTCACGTCCATTTTTAACACTAGAACGGGGCATCGTGTGCTAGAAGAAAGAAAGAAAGAAAGAANAAAAAAAAAAAAAACAAAACAAAAACTCTTAAAGCTCTTCACAACTATGGATGTAGAAATCATTTTTGAGGCACTGTAAAAATGACAAACATCTTCTTTCTAGCTTAGGCTGTAAACATCACAACAAAGATTTACAATTAAATGTTTAAATACATATTCACACATTCACGTCCATTTTTAACACTAGAACGGGGCATCGTGTGCTAGAAGAAAGAAAGAACAGGTATTTCCAGTTTTACCCCTCTGCGCTCTGGCTGGCTAAGCAAAAATCAAATAACCAATTTATTTGACCGTAGTCAAAGTAGAGGATCACGTGTTAACACTGACTGGCTGAAAGTCAAAACTGCCACTGGCATCACCACCACCAGGATTTTTAGCTGGGATTTAAAACAAAGTGTTTTGAGATCATCTGTATTTTCCAGATGAGCACAACGGGGTTTTTTAACCCATCATAAAATGCATTATACTCTTATATAAGGATTATGTCTTTTAATATTCAGTTTCACAAATTTTACTGTGAAATGAAGGCGACTTGTAATTATTTTAATTTTTTTTTTTTTAAAGATAACCTTTGCACCTAAATCCTGTGCAACTCTGGTAAAAGGCCAGAAGGCGTGGGATGATCTTAAAACCCACAAGACAGGGTTTATTTTGGTTCCTAGCACCGCACTTTGCATGCTCGACTCTGCAGGGCAAAACCCGGG